>CM016624.1:34284275-34619433 GCA_005393395.2 Gossypium australe | reverse complement strand
ATGAGAGGATCGAGAGGATGGAAAAAACCCAGAAAGAGTTACAAGAACAGCTAACCAAATCACAGCAAGAAGCAAAGGACCTAATGATGAGATCCCGCGAGGAATCACGAGAGCATAAGAGTCAAATGGACAAAATGTTGGAAATGTTAACAGTTATGACCCGAGGAAAAGGACCCGCGCAAAGTCCTGACCTTACGGAGCCCCATTCGAGGGATAATCAAGATCCGCTCTATCCACTAGGATCCACGCCATCCCACGCTCAGGCAGCACAAAGAGGATATCCTCAAGGGAACCCAGTAGGCTTGGAGCAACAACCCATCCCACCTACCCATCTGGGGGAGGTATACGTATCAAACGCCGGGGATAATTCGGCTAATCCGATGGTTCCGGATTTGGATGATCCGATGGAGATAGCTAGGTTAAAGAGGGGTGACCATGATGCTGAAGAAAAATATAAGAATCTAGAAGAAAGACTCAAGGCGGTGGAAGGTACTGGAGTCTTTTCTTCACTAAGTGCCAAAGAGCTTAGTTTGGTACCCGATCTGGTTCTACCCCCAAAGTTTAAAGTACCAGATTTTGAAAAGTATGAGGGAACGAGATGTCCAAAAGCGCATCTCATCATGTACTGTCGAAAATGGCCGGACACTTGGACGAGGACAAGCTATTAATACACTGTTTCCAGGATAGCTTGATCGGATCAGCCCTCCGATGGTACGATCAGCTTAGCTCAGAGAGGATCCGGTCATGGAAGGACCTGGCAACTGCGTTCTGTGAACAGTATAAGCATGTTTCTGATGCGGCCCCCGACCGGATGACACTGCAAATGTTGGAAAAAAAGCCAACGGAGACCTTCAAGCAATACGCTCAGAGGTGGAGGGATCTCTCAGTCCAGGTCGAGCCCCCTCTAACTAAAAGTGAGGTAACGGTCCTTTTCATCAATACTTTGAGGGCGCCGTTCTACGACAAACTGGTAGGAAGTGCCACGAAAGACTTCGCCGACCTCGTAGTATCTGGCGAACTCATCGAAAACGGCATTAAAAGTGGAAGAATGGAAGGCCCTGAGAGCTCAAGAAGACCAACACCTGCAAAGAAAAAGGATCCCGAAGCCCACATGGTAGGGACCGGAGGCCACTATGCTCCTAATCCATATCCGACACAACCACGCCCCCAGTTTCGCCCACCGCCGAATTCTATCCACAAAGCCCCTACTATCAGGCACCTCCTCCCTACCCCGTTTACGCCACCGAAAATCAAAAACCATTCACCATATTCCCTCCAAACGCTATGCCCGCCCAAGGCCAGCCAAAAAACGAACAAAGACCAGTAAAACCCAATCCTGAAAGACCCCAGTTCACCCCCATTCCCGTATCATACGGAGATTATGCCCGAAGCTATTAGAAAAACAGTTAATCTCACCACATTACATGGCGCCATTAAAACCCCCGTTCCCAAGGTGGTACGACCCCAACGCTAATTGCATGTACCACGCCGGGAATCAGGGACACTCTACAGATAACTGTTTAGCCTTTAAGAGAAGAGTGCAAGGCCTCATCGACGCCGGCATCTTGCGGTTTGACGGCACCAACAATATGACAAGAAACCCGCTCCCTAACCATGCCACAGGGAACGTGAATATGGTGACACCGGAAGATGGGTGGCGAGTCAGAAGCTGTGTCTCTAGGATAAGGACACCTTTGGAGAAGGTTTGGGAAGTAATGATTGAGAAGGGCATGCTCGATAGGAATTTCAAGGAGGAAAACGCGAGGAGTCCAAGTTCTGTGTCTTTCACGGCATACCAGGACACCATATCCAGTCTTGCGATGAGTTCAAAGAGCTGCTTCAAAGCATGATGGACAATAAAAGGATAGAAATCTTCAATAAGATGGAAGAGATTGGTGAAAGGAGATATGTGCATCTGAGGGCCAATCATCAGGACCTCCTTACAGTGTCGATCGGCCTTTGGTAATCTATTACGAGGCAAAGAAAGAAGAAAGGAAACCAAAAATGATAATCCAAGTACCTTCCCCTTTTCCTACAAGGATAGCAAGGCAGTGCCATGGAAGTATGATGTCAATGTCGCCATACCCGAGGCTACACTGGAAACATCAGTGAGGTGGGGCATTTTACCCGCAGTGGGAGGTGCTATTCCCCTGAGGTGGTTGAGATGAAGAAGAAAGCCATTGACACGAGTCAGAAAGGGAAGGCACCAATACACGAGACCGAGGGCAAGTTTGAAATACAAGCTGAGCAAGGAACTAAGGAGCCGGTGAATGAGAAGGAAGCACAGGAATTCTTAAAGTTCATTAAGCACAGCGAATACAATGTCGTGGAGCAGCTGAATAAACAACCGGCAAAAATCTCAGTATTATCCCTATTGTTAACTCAGAGCCACATCGAAACGCTTTACTGAAGGTGTTGAACCAAGCCTATGTGCCAAGCAATGTGCCCATTGAAAAACTCGATAGGTGGGTGAACAATTTAAACGCAGATAATTTCATCTCCTTCAGCGATGACGAAATACCACCAAATGGTAGGGGCTCTGTTAAAGCATTGCACATCACGACCGGGTGCAAAGGATATATAATACCGCATGTGCTTATTGACAACGGGTCCGCGCTCAATGTCATGCCGCTAGCTACACTGTCTAGGATGCCCGTCGACATGTCTTACCTGAGGCCTTGTCACTCCGCGGTAAGGGCATTTGATGGAACACGGCGGGAAGTTATGGGAAAAATTGAGATCCCTTTAGAGGTGGGCCCGTGCACATACAATGTCGAATTCCAAGTCATGGACATTGCTCCTTCATATAATTGCCTCTTAGGAAGGCCATGGATCCACTCCGCAGGAGCTATCCCTTCATCTCTTCATCAGAAAATAAAGTTTATTACGGATAACCGCCTGATCACGATCGCCGGTGAAGAGGACATCGTCGCATCGCTCTCTGCTGACACACCCTACATCGAGGCAAACAAAGATGTGCCAGAATGCTCCTTCCGTCCTTCGAATTCATCAAGCTGCATTCGTCGCCGAAGGAGATAGGACTCCCACACCCAAGCTGTCAAGAAACACCAGAATGGGGGTCAAATTGACAGTAGGAAAGGTGCCCGAGCAGGAAAGGGTTTAGGGAGATACCAACAAGGGATAGCTAGAGCGCTAAATCCTGTACACCATAAGGCTCCGTACGGCTTAGGTTTCAAACCTGATGAGCGACAAAGGAGGAAACAACGGCAAAAAGATCAGGGAAAAAGGATTGCAAGAACCTCAGGACGAGAGGTAGAATGGGAGCCCATGACGTACCCGCCCTTGTCAAGAACTTTCACATCAGCAGGAATGATGTACACAGAGGGAGATGATTCGCGGAACATGCTGTTATTGGTTGAAAGGGATTTTCAGAACTTCAACATAAACGTCATCGACGGAGCGGATAATACAACGAAAGGCCTTTCGAAGATACGCCCTGGTCCTCCGGGATTTGTGTTGGACAATTGGATTGCTGAGGACCTCCTTGTAGTTTCTAGGACCCCTCCAGAGTAATTCTCAATGACAACCTTCTGTATTCCTCTAAGTCGAAGGGGAATGTGTTATAAAAGTTTGTATCAGCTATCTAACTTTTAAATGAACAATCAATGAAGATGCATTTTGTCACTGTCTCTCATTCGCGTTAGCCTCATATCTATCCCTCTTCTCATGGCTTGTCTTTATACATATATATTCATGTCATAGAATCACATTTTTGTTTCCAATACCTCGATATTTCTCTATAGCTCCTTTTTACTTGTCAGGTGCTCAGGTAGCGACAACGTGAACAATCCTGCTACTGATCCTAAAATCGACTTTGAGCAAGCTGTTTGTTTAGGAGAATCCGAAGCTGACGAGAATGCTGAAGATTATGTTTCAACCCCTGACTTGTTAAGGATGATAGAACAGGAAGATAGACGGATACTCCCCTACCAAGAGTCTGTCGAGACGGTGAACCTGGGAAACGAAGAAAAGAGGCAAGAGGTGAAAATTGGGACCTCCATCTCAGAGTCCACCAGACACGACTTGGTCACCTTGCTTCAGGAATACAAAGACGTATTTGCATGGTCATATCAGGATATGCCAGGATTAAGCGAGGATGTAGTGGTCCACAGGCTCCCGGTGAAACCAGAATGCAAGCCAATTCGGCAGAAGCTAAGACGAATGAGACCCGAAATGCTCCTAAAGATAAAAGAAGAGGTCAAAAAACAGTTCGACGCTGGTTTCTTACAAGTCTCCAAATACCCGGATTGGGTGGCTAATATAGTCCCAGTGCCAAAGAAAGACGGCAAGGTGCGAATGTGTGTGGACTATCGCGATCTGAATCGAGCAAGCCCCAAGGATAATTTTCCCTTGCCACACATCGATACATTGGTGGATAACACAGCGAAACATTCATTATTCTCTTTTATGGATGGGTTTTCGGGCTATAACCAAATAAAGATGGCCCCTGAGGACATGGAAAAGACTACGTTCGTGACAATGTGGGGAACTTTCTGTTACAAGGTGATGCCATTCGGATTGAAAAACGCTGGGGCAACATATCAAAGGGCAATGGTGATGCTGTTTCACGACATGATGCACAAAGAGATAGAGGTTTATGTCGACGATATGATTGCCAAATCTCGGGGAGAAAGAGAGCATGTTGAAAACCTCAGGAAATTATTTGAAAGACTGAGGAAGTTTCAACTGAAGCTTAACCCAGCTAAGTGCACATTTGGAGCGACCTCGGGAAAATTACTGGGCTTCATCGTTAGCAAGAGAGGCATCGAGGTTGATCCGGACAAAATAAGGGCCATACAAGACTTACCATCGCCGCGAACACAAAGGGAGGTCAGAGGGTTTTTAGGAAGATTAAATTACATCGCTCGGTTCATCGCTCAGCTTACCAACCAATGCGACCCAATTTTCCGACTTTTGCGAAAGCACAATCATGGGGAATGGAATGAGGAATGCCAAGTTGCCTTCGACAAGATAAAGCAATATTTGTCTAACCCCCCTGTGCTAGTACCACCAACCCCCGGAAGACCGTTGATATTGTACTTGACGGTGTTCGAAAGCTCAATGGGTTGTGTACTGGGGCAACATGACGAGTCGGGGAGAAGAGAAAGGGCGATCTATTACCTCAGTAAAAAGTTCACAGAGTATGAAGCAAAATATCCATCAATCGAAAAATTTTGTTGTGCTCTGGTCTGGGCAGCTCGAAGGCTTAGACAATATATGTTGTATCACACGACATGGTTAATCTCTAAATTGGACCCAATAAAGTACATGATGGAATCACCTGCACTCTCGGGAAGAATGGCGCGATGGCAGATCCTGCTATCGGAGCACGACATCATCTATGTGAGCCAAAAGTCGATAAAAGGGAGCGCAATAGCCGACTTCCTAGCAGCCCGAACCACGGAAGAATATGAGCCATTAAGATTTGACTTCCCAGATGAAGATCTGATGTGCATCACAGAAAAAGAATGCGAATCGTCAAAAGAAGAGTCATGGAAAATGAGTTTTGACGGGGCATCAAATGCATTAGGGCATGGGATCGGAGCGGTCTTGGTGTCACCGGAAGGGAATCATTATCCATTCACCGCCCGATTAAACTTCTTCTGTACCAATAACATAGCGGAATACGAGGCTTGCGTCATGGGGCTCCGCGCAGCTGTTGAACGAGGCATCAAAATCCTAAAGGTATCAGGAGATTCGGCATTAGTGATTTACCAGATCCGTGGAGATTGGGAAGTGAGAGACTCAAAGTTGGTCAAATATCATGATCTTGTTATGGGTTTAGTCAAAGAATTCGAGAAAGTAACCTTTAATTACTTCCCACGAGAGGAGAACCAATTGGCTGACGCTCTGGCCACCTTAGCTTCTATGTTCAAAGCGAATCGAGAAGCAGAAATAATGCCTCTCCAGATGAGCATATATGAAGCCCCGGCGCATTGTTTCAGCACTAAAAAAGAGGCGGATGGACGACCATGGTTCCATGATGTCTTGGAGTATGTCAAACATCAAAGGTACCCGGAGCGAGCAAACGAGAACGACAAAAGAACAATCAGAAAAATGGCAGCAGGATTTGTTCTTGATGGGGACATCTTATATAAAAGAGGAAAGGATCAAGTGCTTCTAAGATGCGTGGATGATGTCGAAGCCAGAAAAGTGCTCGAAGAGGTTCATAAAGGGACTTGTGGAACACATGCCAACGGTTTCACTATGGCCAGGAAAATTATGAGACTCGGTTATTACTGGTTGACGATGGAAAATGACTGCATCAGTTACGCCCGAAAGTGTCACAAATGCCAAATTTACGGCGATAAAATTAACGCAACCCCATCGCCCCTCCACGTCATGACCTCTCCATGGCCTTTCTCCATGTGGGGCATGGATGTTATAGGGCCAATTTCCCCAAAAGCTTCTAATGGCCATCGATTCATCTTCGTGGTCATAGATTACTTCACAAAATGGGTTGAAGCCGCTTCGTTTGCAAACGTGACAAGGACTGCAGTTTGCAAGTTCTTGAAAAAAGAAATTATATGTCGATATGGATTACCTGAGAAAATCATCTCAGATAATGCCTTGAATCTGAACAACAAGATGATGAAGGAAGTGTGCAAACAGTTTCAAATAAAGCATCACAATTCCTCACCCTATCGCCCAAAGATGAATGGAGCCGTAGAAGCTGCCAACAAGAATATCAAAAGGATTATTGGGAAGATGACTGAGACATATAAAGACTGGCATGAGAAGCTCCCGTTCGCTCTATACGCATATCGTACATGTGTGCGGACCTCCACGGGGGCAACTCCTTTCTCTCTGGTATATGGAATGGAAGCTGTACTACCCATTGAGGTGGAAATCCCTTCTTTACGAGTCTTAATGGAATCAAAACTGGAGGAATCAGAATGGGTACAAGTTCGATATGACCAACTGAATCTGATTGAGGAAAAGCGCTTGAAAGCAATCTGTCATGGACAGATGTACCAAAAGAGAATGATCACGGCCCATGACAAAAAGGTACGGCCGAGGGAATTTCGCGAAGGAGAGCTCGTGTTGAGAAAGATCCTCCCAATACAAAAAGACTTCCAAGGAAAATGGGCGCCGAATTGGGAAGGACCCTACGTCGTAAGGAAGGCTTTCTCTGGCGGAGCTTTGATTCTCACAGAGATGGATGGGAAAGAGGTATCGAACCCAGTGAACTCAGATGCCGTAAAGAAGTACTACGCTTAAAAAAAAAAAAAATCGAGATGAAAACCTGAAAGAAGCATTTTGGTTATAAAAAAAAAAAAAAAGAGAGAAAAAGAAAAAATCAGGATGAAAACCCAAAAAGGGCGTCTTGATAATCGAAATTGGGATGAAAACCCGAAAGGGCGTCCTAACGAAGGGGATTCGCATGTAAAGAGCAAGAACGATTTGAACGGGAAGTCAAGGGGCGAGGTTACGATATTCGAAGCGGACTCGGAAGTTCAAGGTCTTCTACGCAAGGAGCTTCACTCGAAGAGGTTCAGGATGAAGGAACATGGAGAAGTTCACGCGTTGGATATCTAGAGCATTAGTGACAATTGAGTCCACTGTTTTTTGCCTTCTTTATCGAATCATTCCTCGTCAATTTTCTTTCCTTGCTGCTTCGAAATAAATACGAACTTAAAGCGTCTCTTTCACACCTACTTGGCCATTAGCATGCATCTTGTGTTTGATTCATTTAAATGGTAAATAGCGAAATTGCATACTCTAAACAAAAGAAACATTGAGCATTACCCAGATGAGAACCTGGTAAACACAAGAACTTCAAAGCAAGGACATATTTTGACAATGGGACAAATGATTGAGATATGAGAAGTACAGACCGCTCGTGGAGCTTAGGGACGAGTACAAAACCTGAAGCGAAAGTCAAGAATCGAAGCAGTGGACACAAGTCATCATGAAAGCCATAATAAGAGATGCACGACAGACAAACCCAGAACGCATGGCATAATCATGTAGGCATAAGAGCATTTAAGACAAACACATGCACATCATGATAACATCACGCATAACATATACAGGTACACCATCAAAGCAAGAAGTTTAGACGATGACTGTGGCTTTACCGAACCAAGGAGAAAGAAGACATCCACCAGATACGCTTTAAATTTCTGTTCAAAAATCAACTCATAACGCGAGAAATGAGTTGGGCCTCGGGACAAGCCGAGGTATTTAAATTCTGTCTTTAAATTCCTGTTCAAAAATCAACTCATAATGCGAGAAATGAGTTGGGCCTCGGGACAAGCCGAGGTATTTAAATTCTGTCTTTAAATTTCTGTTCAAAAATCAACTCATAATGCGAGAGGTGAGTTGGGCCTCGGGACACGCCGAGGTATTCAATTTCTGTTTTTAAATTTCTGTTCAAAAAAATCAACTCATAATGCGAGAAATGGGTTGGGCCTCGGGACAAGCCGAGGTATTTAACTTCTGTTTTTAAATTTCTGTTCAAAAAAAAATCAACTCATAATGCGAGAAATGAGTTGGGCCTCGGGACAAGCCGAGGTATTTAAATTCTGTCTTTAAATTTCTGTTCAAAAAATCAACTCACAATGCGAGAAATGAGTTGGGCCTCGGGACAAGCCGAGGTATTTAATTTCTGTCTTTTTTCCGTTCAAAAATCAACTCGTAATGCGAGAAATGAGTTGGGCCTCGGGACAAGCCGAGGTATTTAATTTCTGTTTTTAAATTTCCGTTCAAAAATCAACTCGTAATGCGAGAAATGAGTTGGGCCTCGGCACACGCCGAGGTATTTAATTTCTGTTTTTACTTTTCTTTTCAAAACATCAATTCATGTGGTGAGAGATGAGTTGGTGCATTGGTTCACGCGCTAAGGTATTTCTATTTCTATTTTCAATTTCCGTCTCCAAAAAAAAAAAAAAACTCATGAGAGTGTAGTTTGAGCCTCAGAGCATACGAGGAGGTGCTTACGGAAGGAAGACTGAAGTCGCATTGAGCAAATTTGACAAGGAAGTTCCAGCGGACAAAGAAGATTAACCAAGGGCAAAACGAAGATCGGAGTTTCCTTGAAGATGGTAGGGAAGCAACTTGAAAAGATCAGATTCAGTTCCTCAAAGGTCCTAGTGGAACAGTCGAAGGATTGAAGCTACAAATTTCTTCATGTCATGAACTCATGTTAGAGCAAGTTCAAGAACAAACAAGATTGGAGAAAAGCGAATTGAAGCGGCGGGTTATGGCTCAAGGAAGCGAAGACGGAACGAATCAAAGTCACAGAGGAGTTTGAAGATGTTTGGGGAAGACGAGAACCGAGAAGACAAAGCTTGGCCAAGACCGGGCAAAAATTGACTCTTTTATTATCTTTGCTCTATCCTCGTTCCACGACAATGAGCAAAGAGGGGCAGCTGTAATACCCAATTTCTGCCCGGCCCAATACCCACATAAAGAACCGAAATAAACGTCCAAATGAAAGTCCGTTACAAGAGCAAATTTGGAACCACATTAAAGACCAGGTTAAACCGAACCCAATTGCAAAACCAAAGATTGGAATAAAACAAAATGCCATTAAACAGACCAAAAAAATACAAGCCCCAAAAGCCCATTCACAACTCACCAAACCCAAACCTAGGCCCAATACTCATATGCAGAGCCCAAAAACAAAACAAAATAAACCAGTAAAAATAAACCAATTAAATAAAAGTCCAGTCCGTTTACAGAACGAATTCAGGGCCCAATTACATAACTAAATATCAGGCCTAAATCAAAACAATGAAAACCAAGCCAAATGAATCCAGACCCTCAAACCCGATTACAAAACCAATACCAAGCCCAAAACACCAAACCAAATTTCAATACGAATGAACCAGCAAAACAAAAATCCAATATTAAACAAAAGTCCAGTCCATTCACAAAAAAGGGGTCCATCAAACCCAAATTTAAAACCCAATTACAGAACCTCTAATTAACCCAATTATAACAAGCCCAGTTAACCCTGACAAACAGCCCAAATCCAATAACCGAATCCTAACCCAAAAATTACAGAGGCCCAATGGCCCAAATTTTTAAACAATCAGAACCCTAGGGTTCCTTCCCTAGCCAGCGCCGCCAGCAATCCTTTCGTCTGCTTCGCGCGTCGGCCATACGCGCGCCTCCAGCTCCCCACGCGCCCCGGGAGTCGTTTCGGCTACACACGCGCGTCTCTCCAAATCCGCGTGTCCCTCGGCCTCCACGCTTCTCTCCACCAACGCCTTTCCCCAGACGCCTCGGTCACGCATGCCTCGCCTCGCGCGCCCCATGCGCCTCGGCCCCCGACTCCACAGTTGCCTCGGCCCCGTCGTCCGCCCATCACCTGCAACAAAGCACCGAGCAACAGAAACAAAGCAACGACAGAGCAAAATAATAGAAAATCAAGTGGATCAGTGTATTGATGGCTATAAAGCCATCAAACGTTGATGTTAAGGGGGTTGGGACGGCGGTTTTAAAAAAAGAAAAAAAAGAATCCACGGCAGTCGAAAATCAGAAAACAAAAAGGTTGGGAATTTTTTTTGGGGGTTTTTTTTTTTTTTGAAGAACACTGTAAATCGAAAGCAAAAATAAGAGAATAAAATATCATATTTGAAACAGACCTTTCAAGGCATTACCAGCGATCCGAAGCGGGAATATTCTGAAGGTTGATTTTGATTTCCGATTTTACTGCCCACTATCGTCCTTTCATATTTTCTTTTCTTATTTCATTATTTTCCAAGCCTTTTTAAAAAAAAAACGATAATGAAAGTAAAAAGGGGTTACCTGGATTCCGAGATTTAGTCATCGGGGCCTCCGATCCACCGTCGGAATCAAACCAGAGTGCGATGACGACCATCCCTCGCGCGCCGTCATCCATCGTCGGGCGTTGACGCGAAGGGTAACGATGACGGAAGTCCGATCGTCGGACAGAAAGGGGAGAGAAACAGAGGGAAGGGGGTTGAGAGAAAACAAATAGAAGTTTTTTTAGAATAGGGCTGTAGAAATGATTTTTTTGTTTAGAAAAATCCCTTTTAAATAAAATGCGAAACGGTGCCGTTCGGAGAGGGGCAGATCCGCGTTTTGACCCGTCTGCTACCCGGAGAACCCGTTTGTTTGGGTCAGAAGGACTATTTTCCGAGTTAGTCCTTCCCCATTTATTTACTCGCAATTCGGCTTTGTTAAAATTTTAATTTAATCCTAAAACTCGATTCCGTTTCCTCGTTAGTCCAGCGCCAAAACGCTGCGCATAAGGCGTGGGGTTATTTCTGTTTCGGCCCTCCATTTACGCGTACATCTCAAATCAGCACTCCCCCTTTCCATTTTATTTCAAATCGATACCAAAGTCGCAATTTTAATCCCAGTGCTCCCTTTTCCAGTATTTTTTGATTACTATTATTTACCTTATCCTTACGATATTATTACTATATTATTATTAATAGTATTAGTATTACTATATTCATGTTCGCATAATATGTTATGTTCATATCATTATTGCTATTTATTATTGTTGCCATTACTATTATTATTATTAATATATATTACTACTATTATTATATTTACCCCTACTATTATTATCCATTATTATTTATATAGTCCATGTTGTTAGATATTTCATTTAAACCTATTACGTATTATCTCATTATACATCGTTTACTTCGTTTATCATCGAAATATTTTTACTATTATTTAAACTTGCATGAAATATGCTCCTACTTGTTTCCTATGGCTCATCGTATTTATCTGTACTTCATCATATACTAGTAGTTGTTTGAATATGGAAATTATTATTCGTCGTATTCTTGTCAATACTTCTTGATTACCCATTTGAAACGTTAGCCTGTCACGATTGCTTCTAATGGCGTTTTAGAATAAAAAACATTTTTACGAAATTATACTCCATCCAAACTTATTTCAAAAAAAAACAAGGTAATATTTGAGTGTTTAGAAGTTCGAAAGATCGCGTCCTAACGTGCTGGATGTTGATTTTTTTGTTCGACTAGATATTCGAATACCCTTCTTCACGCGATTTGAAGATCAAAGATGATCTCGATGTCAAAGCATAAAGGCTCATATCCTAACGTGTTGGGTGTGACAATCTTATTCCTTTGAAACGAGTTGATTTTGAGATTCAATCCCGATTTAATTAATTCCTTCATTATTTTATCCTAAGTATTTTCAAGTTTTCAGCATTAGGACAATATTGATCGATTCGGTACCGATTTTGGGCGTTGCAAGGGTGCTAACCCTTCCTTGCACGTAACCGACTCCCGAACCTGTTTTCTCACATTTCGTAGACCAACAAATTTTGTTTTAATAAATGAAACCGTTTTATTAAAACAAAGGTGATCTGATCACACCTAACAAAGATCGGTGGCGACTCCCCTTTTTTAGTCGATTCCCGTCTTGTCAAAAAAATGGTTTCGACACTACCACATTCGCCTATTGCCTTAGACGTGAAGAGATCTTGAAAAAAATGAGAAGTAATGTTAATAAGTTCAAATTTATCATCCATCCATCTCCCATTAATGCCATTGAGGCCTTTAATTGTGTTTTTCTTCTTTCGCCCATTTGTAACTTTATGAAAAAAAGAAGTATTCCGATCTTCTAATTTAAGCCAATTGGCTCTTGCCCTTTGTTCCCAAAAATATTTTCTTTATCAACTTCTAAATTTAGCGCAAGCTTTAAATCCGTGATTTGTGCTAGGACTTCATCAATGGGATCATCTTCATACGACTCCTTTAGTTTAAAAAATAACCCTTGTTTTCTCTCTTTTCTCAATGCCTTGTTCTTGCTAGCCCATCTACTTAACTTAATCCCAAGTATAGATAATTTCTCAGGAATGTCTCCCACATAGGCCCTCTAACCCTCAATCACTTGTTCTTCAAAATTTTCTTTTAATATTCAATCAACATTGAATCTAAAATAAAACGGTCTAGTAAGATTTCGTCCTTCAACTTTTCCTATTGTAATAAGCATAATCAGACAATGGTCAGAAAAACTATGCGGCATATGTTCGGTCGAGTATCCTAGCAAAAGGTCCCACCGTTCGGTATTTGCCACACCACTATCGAGTCTTTCTCTAATGTTATTACTTGGCAGCCTTCCTATCTCCCACGCAAACCATTATCCTGAAAAACCTAAATCACTTAAATCACATTCTCGTAAAACCTCCCAAAAAGTGCTCATTTGTCTATCCTCTCGTACATGTCCCATTTTCTTTTCAAAAGAAAACATTATCTTGTTGAAATCTCCCATCATGACCTATGGCAAATCACATTCCTTTTCAAGATGCCTTAATAAATTCTATGAATACTTTCTTAATCATTCCACAGGTGCTCCATAAAAGCTACTAAATCTCCATATTATCTCTTCCAGTTCTTCCTTTATCACCACATCAATGTGTGAATTAGAAAAACTTACTAAAGTTATGTCCACCTCTTCTTTCCAACCTAACGATAAGCCTTCTTTCAAACCATTTGCTCCTATATCAATTCCGTTCCCAAAACCACAACTTTTCTTTATTCTTTCCATTTTTTTTGTTTACTTTTGTTTCAATAAGAAACAAAATTTGGGGCCTACTTTGTCTCAAACTATGTTTGAGATGACGGACTACTCATGGTTGCCCCAACTCGCAAACATTCTAACTTAGGATTTTCATTACGACTGGTCAGCCTACTTTCTAGCAGTCAATACTCGCGGTTGCCCCAACTCGCAAACATTCTAACTTAGGATTTTCATTACGACTGGTCAGCCTACTTTCTAGCAGTCAACACTAATTCATTATCTTTGTTAGATCTCATCACTTCATATGAGTTGACTTCTTCTTGACCTTCACAATGTAATCATTGCCTCTTTTTGCATTCCTTTAAGCGATCTGTCATCTTATTCCTGCACTACTTCTTTGCCTTTGATAGATACTCTTTCATTAACTAATGAATTAAAGAATTTTGCCCTAGATTGAATATTCCCCTTTCCAATCGTTCCATGATTTCCCATCTTGCTACCCCTGTTTTCCCCTGGAGATTTAGTTGATTGATTTCCCCCATATTGTTTTCTATTTGTTCTTCCTTCTACTTTTCCCCCTCTCTTGGTTCCTCTCGTAACCATGGACTCGTTATCTGTATCACTTTCCTTGATTGCGCCCTTAACGAACTATCCCACCCGAACTCCACATCCTATTCTTCTATTGTTAATCGAACTGGGCAAAAACCCACCTTGTGCCCTAATCTTTCGCAGAGGAAACAATACATTGTAATTTTCTCATATTGAAATTGTGCATACATTGAATTATTTTTATCAAGAATAACTTTTTTATTTCGTTTTAGGGGAACAAGAACATCAAGTTTCACTCTAATATGCATGAATTTTCTCACCCCTCTTGTAACCAAATTCGTATCATATTCTAAAAATTGACCAATGAAATTCCTGATTTGATTTGCCATTCCTTCAGTCAAGAACCCAAGTGGTAGGTTATGAATTTGCACAAAAAATACAGCATGGTTCAATGGAATTTGTAATGGATCCTCCCCCCTCCATCTTATGAAAAATAATTAGGTGCCTATTGAAAAACCAAGGCATTCCTTCCACCACTCTTTTAAAATCAATTTGATTGTAGAACCTAAATAAAATCCTTTTTTCTCCAATATTTGTAATTGAAATCCCTCCTAATGTGCCACAAATTTGCCATCGTCGTATTCCTTAATGATGGAAAGTGCACCATGCTTTCTGTTAAAACTTGTCCCACCAAACACCGACTGTAATCTTCAATTACATCTTCATCTTCTTCTACAAAACGTACTGGAACCTCCTTGTCTTCATCATTGTTAAGGTTGCCAAAATTTTCTTCCATATGGATTCACCTTAAAATCATGAAATCACCAATTAAAATTCTCGCTGACAATGGTCAAGAACAAAAGGAAAAACAAAATAAAATCAAAAGGAAAAACAATATGTGCTATCGCAGCAGACTAGGTAAACATGCTATCGCAGCAGACTCTTTTCAGCTATCTCCCAACTTTGAAAGTCAAGTTACTAATATTAATATTTAAAAGAACTTACATGCAAAACGTAAAGATATCACACATACATACGTTTATTTTTTGAACTATAAACTTTAATTTGTGAGATTAATATTACTTATTAGTTTAAGGATATTTTAGGGTGAAATACCCAAATATACCAAAAAAAATAAAATTTACAGAATTGGGCCAGTTCTTAAAAATTTACAGAAAATGGCCATTTCCCCACAAAACGCGTCCACGTCAGCGCGTTTTGTGGGGAAATGGCAGGAAAGCGCGTCCCCAGGGGCGCGCTTTAGCCTGCAACGGGAAAAAAAATGGTCAAATTTTTTTTGACCGTTGGGCCCCCAACGGTCAAAAAATACCCTATAAAAACCCCACAACCCTTTTATTTTTTTTCACACTTTAGTCCTTACTCAACATTCTCTCAACTTTCTCTCAAATTCCTCTCAAATTTCTCTTTAAGTCCTTGAAACTTCCTCTGAAATTTCGAAATAGTCCTTTAATATTTACAAAAAGCCCTTTTTTATTTTTTTAATATATTTTTTTTTGAAACTTTTAAAATTTTCGATCGTATTACCAATGGCCGGGGAATTAATTCGTCTAAACAACAAGCACATCTCCGTCGATCGAATGCAAATGGTAAGTTTTAATTTTAATTTTTCAATATTATTTAATATTTTTTAGGTTTATGCAATTTTAATTAATTTTTATTTTATAATTTTTTAAACAGTCTGTAGATCGGGTGTTGCAATGTTATATTCGCAATATGCATGGTCCCCCATCGCCGTTGATCGAGAATTACCAGCGGGAAGCGGGTTTTTGGCACGTGACCACGATAGGCCGGGGGTTCAAGTTGGAGTCGCCTTTGATCAGTGCGTTAATAGAGAGGTGGAGACCCGAGACGCACACTTTCCATCTTCCATGCGGAGAGTGTACCATCACTCTGGAAGATGTGCAGTTGCAGTTGGGATTGCCCGTGGACGGGTCCGCAACTTCTACCGATTGGATGGCCGTATGCTATGAGCTTCTTGGTTCCATCTCGGATAACATTCATGGAGGTTGGATCGAGATGGCCTGGTTACGAGACACATTCCCGGAGCCGAATGAGGGTTCGACCGAAATAGAAAGAATACGGTATGCTCGGGCATACATTCTTGAGATAATTGAAGGTTATCTAATGCCGAACCTGTCTAGAAACCTCGTACACTTGAGATGGCTGCTGAAACTTGTTGATTTTAGAGCACCCGGCGAATTGAGTTGGGGGTCTGCCGTGCTATTGAGGTTGTATCAGGAGATGTGCGGGGTGGCGCGGCTGAGTAAAGCGAAAATCGGAGGTTGCCTATCACTACTACAGTCATGGGCACAGTTTCGATTTCCATTTTTACGTCCTCGACTCGACCACCCATATTCATTCCCACTGATAACGAGGTAAATTTAATGTTATATTTTACAATTATTACGTAGATTTATAGTATAATTGTATGCTAAAAATTTATTTAATTAGGTGGAACCATTCGGCGAGTTATGCTGGAATACCTACCTCGCTTGAAGATATACGGCTTCTATTGGACCAACGGTCGGAATCACAAGTAAGTTTCGAATTTCGTATTTATAATTTAGTATTTCGTATTTAGTGTTTAGTATTATGTATATAACTAATATTTTGGTAATGTTAATATAGTTTCAATGGACACCGTACGAGGATCCGGCAATTCGGGCAGTAATTCCGGAGGGGTTCTTGTAAAATCCAAACAGTTGGCACGTGAAGGTCCCATTGATCAACTATGCGACCGTGGAGATGCACCAGTCAGATCGGGTTCTGTGACAATTTGGATTCCGGCAACCGGTTCCCGTGCCACCTGAGGTGCTCGATGATGAGCACAAAGTGGACTTACGGCAGTTGCACATGGATTTGCCAAGATTTTGGTCAGCATATATCGAGATGTGGGAGAACCGGTATGACTATTTACCTAACCGGGAACCAATCGTCGTTCCTGAGTTAGCGTGCGTGCCGGAATACATGCCATGGTTTAGGATCCATGGTAAGCCGTATTTGTTGTCGGAAGAAGAGAGGCGACGACAACTTAGTCAACAAAGGGAACATCGGGGCCCTTTAAATCCAAGGAGAAGGGGTGATGAGACGGGGCCATCAACAGCGCCGACACAGTCACCGGGCCCATCAATAGGGCCCACACAGTCATCGGGCCCATAAGTTCAGCCGACGACACCGACATCACAGCCTTTACCCTTTATGCCAGGTGCGTACCCTAGCCCTTATATGTATCCTAACCCATATATGTTTCCTTTTTTCAGTCCCACCCCAGGTTGGAATGCATGGCCGGGTTCGAGTCCGTTCCCGATTACTCCGACTGGCCAGCCGATCTTGAGGCCATCATCGCGTGAGGGATCACAGGAGGCGCTGTCTGGGAGCACTTCTTTTTACCAGTCTCCTTCGCCATACGTGATTCAGACACCCCCGCCGTGGTTTATGCAAACACCTTCGGGGTCGTTATTTTATCAAGGTGGGTCATCCTCGCAACACCCACAACCAGACCCACTGCCAGAGGAACCGGAATCCCCGCCCGAGGTTCCACGACCCCCGCCGGAAGCTAGAAGAAGGAGGAATCCAGCGCGTAACCACTGACCGCCCCTGTGTGGCACTGATTTCGACCGGCATCAACATTGATTCGGATGGGCTTTTTTATTTTTTAAATTGTAATAATTTTTTTATTTTTTAATAAAAAAGTTATTTTTTATTTGTGTTTGTAATTTAATTTTAATATCTTCACTAAAATAGAAGTTGTTTATTTTTTGTATGTAATTTAATTTGAATTTTTAATAAAATAAAAAGTTATTTTTTATTTTTTTGTAATTTAATTTTAATATATTTAATAAAATAACAGTTGTTTAATTTTTTATTGTAATTTAATTTTAATATCTTTAATAAATAGAAATTGTTTAATTTTTTTATTGTAATTTAATTTTAATATACGTAATAAAATAAGAAGTTGTTTTTTTTTTTTTTTTATTGTAATTTAGTTTTAATATATTTAATAAATAAGAAGTTTTCTTTATTTTTTATTTTTTGTAATTTAGTTTTAATATATTTAATAAATAAGAAGTTTTCTTTATTTTTTATTTTTTGTAATTTAGTTTTAATATATTTAATAAAATAAGATGTTTTTTTTTATTTTTTATTTTTTTGTAATTTAGTTTTAATATATTTAATAAGAAGTTTTTTTTATTTTTATTTTTTGTAATTTAATTTTAATATTTTAATAAAATAAGAAGTTTTCTTTATTTTTATTTTTTTGTAATTTAGTTTTAATATATTTAATAAAATAAGAAGTTTTTTTTATTTTTTATTTTTTTGTAATTTAGTTTTAATATATTTAATAAAATAAGAAGTTTTTTATTTTTTATTTTTTGTAATTTAGTTTTAATATTTAATAAATAAGAAGTTTTTTTTTTTTTTTTTTTTGTAATTTAGTTTTAATATATTTAATAAATAAGATTTTTTTTTTTTTTTTTTTGTAATTTAGTTTAATATTTTAATAAAATAATAGTTGCTTATATGTTTTTGTAATTTAATTTTAATATCTTTTATAAAATAGAATTTGTTTAAATTTTTTTTGAAATTTAATTTTAAAAATAAAAATCCAATATTTATGGAAAGGTAAAAGCGCGCCCTGCCATTTCCCCACAAAACGCGCTGACGTGGACGCGTTTTGTGGGGAAATGGCCATTTTCCGTAAATTTTCAAGAAACCGGCCCAATTCCGTAAATTTTATTTTATTTTGGTATATTTGGGTATTTCACCCGATATTTTATTTATCGAATATTATTTTTTAAAATGGTTGTAATATCAATTAATATTTTTTTAAAATTTATTTTTTTATTATATTTTAATTTCATAAGCATATTATTTATGAAATCTAAAAACAAAATAAAAAAACTATATATGAACTAATTTAATAAAATGTAATTATTAAAAAATTAAATAAATTCTTTTACTATTTCAATATATTTTAATTAATATATAATCAACCTCTGCATAAATATTGTATCAAAATTTTAAGATGGGTAAAAAAAAAACTAGTTGAATCTATATTTGAGTAAGGCAGCTATTTCGTTTTGATTAGAACAATTAGCAGTTGAGTGATATTTTCAAAAGAGACTTGGGTGTAGTATTAGTGCTTTGGGAAAACCCTCTATACTGAATGAGCTACAACTTTGAGGCAGCGATTGGATTGTGTTGAGTGGGATGCTACTGCTAGTACTATGGTTGAACTCAAGGATGGAGAATTATTTGGATGCCACTCTGAAATGGGTTCCTATTGACAAAGCAATGTGAATTGAAGTTGCTTCTTGTGAATTGCATCAAGGATATCTAATCTAAAGGCAGGGGATCTTTGCAAGATAAGATGCTTTTATGGGGGACTTAAAGTTAATCCTGATGTATATTGTGTAATTAGGAACCGGAGACAATGGAGCATACTTTTGTGTGCTGTTCATACTTAAAGGGAGCATGGAGATATGTACAATAGGCTTTTAGTTTGTAGAAAGTACATTCTTGGCAAAAAGTTACTGTTTAGATGCAGCAAGTAGGAAAAGGGAAGTGTGTCTTCATATCTGATTTGGCAGGGAAGGAACAAAAAGCTTCGTGGAAGTTTGGCAATGTCAACTCAGTAAGGAACATAACTAGAGATAGACTTGTTAATGAAAAAATTAATGGGGAATGGGAGATAAGATTGTAAAGGGTGTTCTGTTGTTGAACATTGTAGGTTTTTAATTAATTAATTAATTAATTAATATTATAATATAAATATATTTTATGTATATATATATATAAAAAGAGTTAGGTTCAGGCCCAATAACTAATTTCCAACCTAAGCTCTTGGCTTAGAAACAAAACGCTTAATAGCTTCAACAATTTAAAATTTCAATTCACTCCCCCAGATAAATAAATAAAGAAAAAGCTCTGAAAAAACCTGATTTCCAGACTCAGCGAACATAAATTAAAAGAATGCCTCCGAAGGTTGAAAAAGAGCATCTCAATGTTGTAGACATAGCCAGCAGCGACGATGACGGCGACGCTCAAACTGTCGCCAGAAAGAAAGCTTCCTCTCTCGGAGAACGACAACTTCGACGGAATATATCCAGTCCTGAAATACCACAGAGCTCAGGACCCATCACGCCGCCGGCACTACCCTCCGATGAAACCCTAGACTCTCGAAGTTTCTGGAAGGCGGGGAATTATGTCATTGGCCCCAGTTCCAAACCAGCTCTGCATGAAGGTTCGCCTTTTCATTTTTTTCCTTTCACTAAATTTTTATGCCTAAGGTTTCTTGTTTTTGTTTTGTTTTTTTTTTTTAATCCAATTGAGCTTTTTCTCTCATTTTTTTTTATTCTAAGGTGCATTGGAGCATGCGCGTGTACACCCCAAGTTTCTTCATTCAAATGCGACGTCGCATAAGTGGGCGTTTGGAGGTAACTGGATTTCCAGCTGAGTTCTGGATTTGTCTTTTGTTTGTATTAGTGGGATTTATATCTCCCCCCCCCCCCCCCGTTTAAAATTGCAGCAATTGCAGAGCTACTGGACAATGCTGTGGATGAAGTAAGCAAAAATCTAATTTATTTGTCAATGGATCCTTAATAATAACTCTGTTGAATCTGTTTTTTAACTGCCATTTTCTACCTGACTGTTTCTACAGATTCAACATGGTGCAACTTTTATAAAGGTTGATAAAATTGATATAAAGATGGATAATTCTCCAGGTCCAGCTTTACTTTTTCTAGGTATAATAATATGACTTTGGTCTGCTTATTTCACTTCTAGAATGATGGTGGTTTATGATATAAAATCTTTAACTTCTTGCTTACTTTTGCAGATGATGGTGGAGGAATGGATCCTGTATTGCTACGGAAATGTATGAGCTTGGGTTATTCTTCTAAGAAATCAAATACAACAATTGGACAGTGTAAGTCTTACTACTTATCTTGTTTTATCAGTTTACTCCTTGACTCAACAATTTTGTTGCCCTTATCTCTATGCTCATTACTTACTGTGGTTGCAGTCCTGAAACTATTGTTAGAAAGACCTGCATTTATGTTCAACATGACTCCAAATATTCTTTTATGACTTTATGTTGATGTTGGTGTGCGCCTGTTTTTGCAGATGGAAATGGATTCAAGACAAGTACCATGCGACTAGGTGCTGATGTTATTGTTTTTAGTCGGTCAACTAGGGCAGGGTATAATGCTCTCTGCAGTAATACACATTGATTTTACAAAATTCCATGAAGATGTTTAGACATTCTCTAAATGATATTGTCTTTCATTTTATTTGTTATATAGGATAAGTTGTCTAGATCTCCTTGGTACTTCTGAATGCATGGAATTTGAAAGCGTCATTCCTTTCCATTTATTTTTTTCCTAGAGACTTTAGGCTTTTGGTTGGTGACAAATATGTGTATCTTCTCAACAGATGTTGCTCTTTTCATTTCTCTGTATTTCTGTTTTACTGTTCAGAATGGTACTTAGGCAGACAGGTTGCTGAGTTTTGAACAAACCTTAGAAGGTTAGAAATGGGAAAAAACGGGGAGCGGGGTTGGGTGGGGCAAAATGTGCTGTTTCTCTTCTGAATGTATTTTGTTTAAGCTGCTCTGCCTGCTCCATTTCGTATGCTTCTTCTACTTCTGGTTCTAACTTAATTCTAGTAGATGTTGTTTGACCTTTCTTTTCTTTTCTTTTTCTCCAAATATGTCCTTAGCAAAGCAACACAGAGTGTGGGACTTCTATCTTATACTTTTCTACGCCGAACTGGACAGGATGATGTCATTGTTCCTATGGTAATTCATTGTATCCTTAGTATTTTGGATTCTTTTCCTTGTCCCTTGAACGAGTTAGGTTTGAGGATTTGGATTAACTCCTAATGTCCACAACTCAGTTGCTTTTTGTTTCACTTCTGTTTGCAGATTGATTTTGATATTTCTGGTCATTGGGCAGAGCCAATAATTTACAGCACACACGATGATTGGTCTTCTAACTTGAAAACTATCTTGGAATGGTCTCCCTTTTCATTAAAGGAGGATCTGCTGCTACAGGTTTGGCAACTAAGTTTTGTTAGGCCTGTTCAGGAGCTCCATGATGATTTGCCCAGTTGAATTCTAAACTACATGCATAACATGTTCAAATTTCAATATTGTTTGGCACTATGGTTGTATTCTTACATAGAAAGGAATTAGAAATACAAAGGTCATTCTGGTACTGATGCAATTACTTGGAAATTTTTTTGATTGCCTTTCAAACTGCAAATAAAGTTGCATAAAGTACTAGAAGAGCAGCTAAGTTGCAGTAGTCTAGCAGTGTGCGAGCATTTTTTTTTCTAACTAGACTTTTTTCTTCCTGTATTCCCAGTTTGATGATATTGGGCCACATGGAACAAAAATAATAATATACAACTTATGGCTGAATGATGAAGGCATATATGAACTGGCTTTTGATGATGATGATGAGGTATGTGCATGGTGCTGTAAGCTATGAGATCTGTCTGAGATTTTTCTTGTAGTATAATTTTAGTAATATACTGTGAGAAGCAAAATGTTTCAGCATTTGTGTGTTTCTGCTCAGACCTAGTTATTGGATCTTCAATGCCTTTACTTATGAAAGAAATCTTTTGATCATCCTATCCTCACTGTTTCTAATAGGTTGATGTACATTTGTTTATATTTTATAGACATAAGAAGTTTAACCTCAAGGCTTTTACTATTTTACTATGTTATTTTTAAAAAGGACATTCGACTGAGAGATGAAGCTCTTCGTGAAGCTACTACTAAAGTACTCAAAAAGACAGTTGAACTTCAATCCCATATTTCTTACCGCCTCCGGTATTCACTGAGGGTAACCTGTTAAGTTTGGACATTTTTTGTTTAGTTTCAACTGCTAGCTACCACATGCTTGAACTTATAACTCTTTTCTGTGCCTAGGCATATGCTTCAATGCTATACCTCAGAAAATTCAATAACTTCCAGATCATATTAAGGGGGAAACCTGTCCAGCAGTTCAATATTGCTGACGAGTTACAATATCCAAAGGTTGTAACATACAAACCCCAAGTAGCTGCTGGATCAAAAGAGGTAAGTATAAGTTGCTAAGATATCTTCTGTTCTGTGTGAAATAATTTCCTTTTCCTACTTCTTTGTTCTGCAGTAAATGTTATAATTGTGCTCAGATTTGTGTTGTAGTCTCCCTATTACTTTGTATTGCTTCTATTCTCTGCTATCATTATATTCAAGGTTTTGACCTTCAAATTTAATTCTATTAGTGGTCCTTTAGAAGTAATTTTTACTTGGGAAACTTATGGAATTCTTCTTCTAATGTAGTGTTCAGTGGAAACTACCATTGGATTTATAAAGGAGACCCCTACAAATGTTTCGGGATTTAATGTATACCATAAAAATCGCCTTATCAGGGTATGTTTTTATACTGCTCATTTGATCTTTTTTTTTTGGTTAATTATATTTCTTTTTATCTTATCTTTTTTTATTTGATAGACTTTTTATCTTTTCTTCATTTGATCTTTTCATTTGTGATTTATGATGATCTTACATCAGACTGGATCAGTATATTTAATCCTCTATGAATAAAAGGTTTTAAATTTGAATGTTTATGAAACTTAAGGTTCTAAACTTTGCGTAAGCATGGAAGATAGTGGTGAGTGCTGACACTAGTGCATCTAATTTCAGTGAGTTCAAGTTTGCTTGAAAGTCTGATAACTTGGAATTTAAAGCTATTTCAAGGACTTACCGCCAATTGTATGACATGGTGTTCTGCATGTTTTGAAAACTTTTGACATACTTGATTATGGTACTGATCTGACAAGTTTGTTCACATTGATGCAGCCCTTCTGGAAAGTGAAAAGTGATGGCTCTGTGATAGGGAATGGTGTTGTTGGTAATACACTTTTTCTCTAAATTTCTTGTTAGGTATTCTCTCAATTTATGTTATTTATGGTTGCATTGTTTATATTGCAGGTGTTCTTGAAGCTGACTTTATAGAACCAGCACATGACAAGCAGGATTTTGAGAGGTCTTCACTGTTTGTCCGGCTGGAAAATAGGCTAAAGCAGATGGTTCATGAGTACTGGTCGGTTCCTTATCATAAATTGCTTTTAGATTGCCATTCAATTTTCACAGTGCAAAATTGTAGTTCTGGGTTTTCTATAAGGGGGAAAAGGGGGTGAGAGGTCAGTCTTGAAATCTCTGATAAACTTTCTTACAAAATGAGGAGCTCTTTTTGAGTCTTGAAGTCCACTGATAGCTAATTTTTGTTTATATGCTATTTTAAAGAATGAACATGCACTTTCTCTCACCTTTTCTTTAATGTTAATTCCTTTTACAAACTGGGTGTCTCAGTTTGATGAAGCTATATGTATGGCATTATCTTCACAAGCACTTATTTTTATTGTTTATGTTCTTGATTTGCTGAACTGAGGAGAATATTTCTGCAGAGATTGACCTTTTAAATCCTTTTTTCTAGAACAGTTGGCAGAACTGAGGAAAATGTTTTTTTTTTTTTTGGTTGCAAGAGTAGGGTCTTAGGTGTTGTGATTAATCTAATTTGACGAGACAAGAGCTTGCATAAGTAGGATAGTTGTTGTTTGAACGGCCTTAGTTGATTTATGAGCAGCCTTCAAGTACTTAAATATCTAGAACTGAGTCTCTTATAGTTCTCTGCAATTTTGGATTTTCTTTCTTGGCTAAACATACAGATTTCATTTTAGTTTAAACTGATGCTAGTGATTGAGGAATGGTGTTGTCTTAGATACCTAATCAACTGTCTTAGACTTGACTACAAACATTGAACTTGAACATAAGAGGAGGCTGGGAGCATGGTCGTTGAAGAGAGATTTACAAGCTTATAGTTATAATGCCTGTAGACAGTCTTCTAATATGTTTGTCCCCCGTTTCCTTGCCTGTGCAAGCTCATATCCATAAAATTGTTGTTGACATTTAATAATAAAGGTGGATTAAGTTTTGTTGATGACTTTATTTATAAGAATGACGCTTCTTGGTTCAATGGACTGAGGCTTATTATTAGTTTATTACTAGTGTTCATCAATCATCACTCTTTTGATTAGATGAGGTTTCTTCTTGCAAGACAGGAAAGGCTATTGTCACTTGATGGGCTATCAGCCTCCAGGTTTTGCTGCAAAGCAGAAGAAATTGTTAGCTAATCAGCATAACAATAGTTCTAATTTGCCAGCCGGTGGCAAGCAGGATTCAAGAGAGGAACAACCAGGTCTTGATGTTCCTGATGTAGTCATGCCTGAAGGTGACCTGGCATCCATATCAGTTGACCAGTTATGTGAAGAGAACATACAACTTTTCATGAGGTAAAAATTCCATTTTAATCTTTTAAACACATCTGGCTGGTTGGATGTGTCGTATTTTGCATGTCTCATTCCAGTGAGACTTGGTTCATATCTTAAGTTCAGCTTGAGTTTCACAGGCTGAACCATTCTTAGACTATGTTTAGGGTTTATAATGTAGGGTTCCATGGAATTTAATCCTATCCTTCGGTGCAGGTGTGAAGAAAAAGCACAGAAGGAAGCTGACTTGAAACAAACAGTGCGTATTACTTACTTTGCCAAGAATCAATTTCGGGTTGTGGTTATAAATTGATATTTTGTTCAGTATTAAAAGTTGTTTCTATTTGGAATTGCATAGATTGAGGAACTAGAGAAGGGGTTGGAAGATATTAGAAAGAAGTGTGCCCACCTTTCTTCACTCCTAGAGTCCAAACGTAAACAGAAGGTTACATAAAAAAAATACTGTTTACTGTACATTTCATTTAATTAACCTAAAGCTCATCTTTTCTACAGAGGAACCGTTTGGGACACGTAACTACAAGTTACACTTGATGTAAATCTCATTTTTGTTCCTTTAATCCTGTTAAAATTTATATCCTGAGGAGCAGAGCATTGTATGGTGGATGAAACGACCTATTTATTACTTTGAATTTTAGTTGTGTATACTTTTTGTATCAAGGTTAAATTTAGCAATATCATCGTTCAATATTGAATTTTGTTGCCACTATATTTCTTGAAAAAAATTGTATTTATTCAACAGTTGATGAAATTTTGGTAAATTTTAGTCTTACATGTATGTGTTGATATTGGGTTTGGCAATTGGTGGTTAAAGGTAGTTGACAGTGTAGTGCCGAGTTGTAAACGGGGTAAACTAAAAGAGAGGTCATTAGTTATCTAAATGGGGAAGAGAACTCTAGCTTTTTCAAGGTATTATATAGAAGATGAACTTGGAGAGAGTCGACTGTGATCGGATGAAAATGGCTATGTGGTTGGTAGCCGGTGAGATGATTTCATCAAATGTTGTTTGAATCGGATCAAGAATTGGTTGAGTTATTATTCTAGAGAGAGGAAAAATCAGTTGATTCTCTATTCTCTATGGATCCAATGAATTAAACTGGATTTTATAATTTTTAATATTTTAAATCGGTTGAATTTATCTCTTTTGGAGTTGATATAGCGGGCGATTCAAATGAGCGAAAATATCGAATGGACGATAAAAAGAGATTAAGAACAAACAAGAATGGCCGAGAAAAAAAGGAAAATGCAGGCTTAAAGGAAACAGAAAAAATTCACTTGGACCGGAAATTGTTGTCGAGGTGTATGATTTGGGCCCTTTGTTTTGATGGTCTCCGAAAATTCAGTCAATGATCCTAAGCTCTATTCAGTTGATCGCCTCAAAATCGTTTTTTCAGTTTAACTCTACTGTGATGTCCCCGTTCCGCCATTGATCCTTAAACTCCAAGCTATCATGAGGAAAAGAGATTTATGTATTCTTATGCTCTCCGCTTTCGCCATATTCTTCTCTCTTCAGGTCCTTTTATGTCTCTTCATTAAATTCACTGCACGAACAATGAACCACAGTTCACCTCTGTTCTTCAATTCCGTGCTAATTTTATTTTCTCCTGTTGTTTGTAAAGCACGAGGGAGATTTCTCATTTAAAGAAGCATGGTTTCATTTGTCCGATGAATATCCAATCAAATACGAAGCTGAACGTCTCCCTCCACCTCTCGTCGCCGATCTTAATGGCGACGGAAAGATAGAAATCCTCGTTGCCACTCACGATGCTAAAATTCAGGTTATTCATTTTTCTATAAAATAAAGTTCTTTTTTTAAAAAAAAAAAAATAAATAAAGGAAGTATACTGGAAAGTTTATATTCGATTGCATTTGAAACTTACTAGCTATTGGAACCACACGCACGACGGGTCGATGAAGGATTCAGTGAAGCGCGTTTACTGGCAGAGGTGTCTCTGTTGCCTGATAAGGTCAGGGTTGCTTCTGGTAGACGTCCGGTGGCAATGGCCACCGGTGTTATCGATCGAACTTTTAAAAGTTCGGGACCTCAGAAGCGGGTTCTGGTTGTTGTTACTTCGGGTTGGTCTGTTATGTGTTTCGACCATAACCTCAAAAAGTTGTGGGAGAACAATTTGCAGGTCTGTACACTTTGTGTTTGTATCAAATCTCTATGTAACTTGTCTTCAAACAGTGTTGTTTGCAATAGCCTTGTGTTTTGGTGGTGTTGGACAGGATGAGTTTCCGCATAACGCTCACCATAGAGAGATAGCGGTTTCTATAAGCAATTACACCTTGAGGCATGGTGATTCTGGCTTAGTTATTGTTGGTGGGAGGATGGAAATGCAGCCCCATGTAAGTTTGAGTCCCCAAAAACTATATTCATTTACATGGGAACCGAATTTTTTTTTTTTTCAAATTTTTAACATCCAGTGTTTGATATTATCAGAACCTGGATATGTGATGAGTAAAGTGTGTTTGTTTGTGTCACTCTTTTTTGACTAATTAACCAGTTTAACAAACATTTTAGATATACCTAGATCCTTTTGAACAAATGGGGATGGCTGAACGAAATGCTGAGCAGCATAGAAGGAGTGCAAATGAGGAGGAGGTAGTTGTCCCTTGATGTTGTTACACGTCTGCACTTCTTGATGCACAAAGTCTGCTGCATTAAGAATGAGTTGGTGTCACTTCTAGTTTCAGGATTTCGGTACTGATACCTTGTATCCGTTATTTAGGCTTCTGAAAACTCTGGAACTGTGAATTTACGTCATTTTGCTTTTTATGCATTTGATGGACGAAAAGGTGTAGTTCGATGGTCTAGAAAGAATGAGGTACCTTTCTTTTTTGGAAAAGTTGTTTTTAGTTTCCACAATTTCTTGCAATTTGGCAATATCTTTCACTATATTTTAAGGTTTTGAGGAAATGTATATGTGCATTTTTAATTGTTGTCACCTGATTTGCATGTCTGGTGCTTTTATCAGCTATAATCTCCTTCATTACATGATAGTATGATCATTTTGTTGGCTCAGAATGTTGAAGAACATTCTTCAGATCCTTCACGGTTAATTCCACAACATAACTACAAGCTTGATGCTCAAGCTCTCAACAGTCGTCATCCTGGTGAGGTATGCGTTAAAGCCATTTGGATAATTATATTTCTCTGAAGGTGGTGATAACCTTTAACTACTTTTGAGGAAAAATGTACTAGTAGTCGAACTTTTCCAACTTGGTGTCTGTTTTCCTGGTTACATTCATCCATTTTTCTGCGATTCAAATTTTCAGTCAAACGCAAATCTCGCTTCACCTGCCATAAAACCATAGTTTTGCTCACAGATTTCTACGTTTTGTTTAATTCATACTGATCTTGGTTGTGGCTATTTGTATAATTGTGAGCACTTCTGCTTCTCTATATGGTTCATGACATTCTTTTAAAAATTGTTTTGCTCACAGATTTCTACGTTTTGTTTAATTCATACTGATCTTGGTTGTGGCTATTTGTATAATTGTGAGCACTTCTGCTTCTCTATATGGTTCATGGCATTCTTTTGAAAATTGTTTTGACTCACAGATTTCTACGTTTTGTTTAATTCATACTGATCTTGGTTGGGGCTATTTGTATAATTGTGAGCACTTCTGCTTCTCTGTATGGTTCATGGCATTCTTTTGAAAATTGTTCTTTTCCAATCTAGTTGAGTCTTTCCGACATATAAAATCTCTTAGACATGTCAAACTGTAGTTCGAGTGCAGGCAATTCAGAGAATCAATCCTTGGAGTTACTCCGCATCATTGGGTAAGCGTGCATTAGGACATACTAATCATGAATATTTGCTCTCTTCTTTGTATTCTCAAGAATGTTGGGGATTCATGTTACATCTATCTTTTGAACTAGGATAGGAGAGAAGATACATTGTTAAAGTTGTCACATTTCAAGCAGCATAAAAGGAAATCATTGAAAAGAGTACCCGGAAAGGCAAGAACCTATCCTTTTCACAAGCCGGATGAACACCATCTTCCAGGGAAGGATGAAACCAAAAAAATTTCTAAATTGATTGGAAAAGCTGCAAAATATGCTGGTTCATCAAAATCAAAGAAGGTATGTTTGACTATAGAATAAGCATTCTTCTGTGAAAACCTTCCCTTTGAAGTTCAGAAAAGAGTGTAGATATATATTTTTAGGAAATTTGGTAGGTTTATTTTAGCTATGATACTGTGCAACAAGTTCGCGGGGAATGGCACCTATATTTGTCTTATGCACCTCGTATCTTTTATATCTGTTTTTCTTTGTTGCTTAGACCTTTTTTTTTAATTGCTGCAGTGCATAAAAAATGCAATCTTTTGTAGCTGTACTTGGGTAGTCTTGTGCACTGGTACACCCAACTAATGATAAATTTTACTGAGGTTTTGCTCACATTATACTGAAAACGGTTTAATGTAAGATACGTTTTTCAAGTACATTTTTATCTCTTTACTATCTTCTGCTGCATGTTTAAAAATAAGAACATGTCCAATCATGGACATTTATCTTATAGGAGCCTTCTGATTTTTCTAATTTATGTTTTTTATGCAGCATTTGCCTTATATTCCAACCATAACAAATAACACTCGACTCTGGTGGGTTCCTAATGTTGTTGTAGCCCATCAAAAGGAAGGGATAGAAGCTGTCCATTTGGCAACTGGTCGAACTATATGCAAGGTGAGCTTAAACCACACTCCGCTTTTAGATAGGAAACCTGGGAGGTAACTAGTATACCATTTGTTTATCTAAATACATTTTACTAGGTGTTAATATGAGTGCTACCTTTCAACCTGAAAAAAAGATGGGCTTTCTCTTGATATTACCTTCAGCTTTTGTTTCAGTTGTTTTCTTCCCTCAAAACACATGCAACGTAATTGCCATGCTTAGCTTTTAAATACAATCAATTCGTGGTATATGTCACTCTATATTGCTTTACAAAATTTGATGTGTTATGTTTATTGTTTTCATCAGCTTCATCTTCAAGAAGGCGGTCTCCATGCTGATATTAATGGAGATGGAGTCCTGGATCATGTTCAGGTGTGGCCTTGTACTGAATTTTTTTTTTTTGCTGTGTGTAATGCGTATGTAAGAACAAAACCTGTGTTCATTCCAAAGTGCCACCTATTTAAGATTTGGCCATTTATCTGTTCTCCTCAGGCCGTTGGAGCCAATAGTGGTGAGCTAACTGCTGTTAGCGGATCAATGGAGGTGCTGCGACCTTGTTGGGCAGTGGCGACCTCCGGAGTGCCTGTTAGAGAACAACTGTTTAATGCTTCAATATGTCGTCATTCCCCTTTCAGTTTATTTCAACATGGAGAGTACTATAGAAGTTATGGTCGAAGCACAAATGGTGGTGCTTTAGAAGTGGCAACGCCCATTCTCATCCCTAGAAGTGATGGGCATATGCATCGCAAGAAGAGTCATGGCTACATTATTTTCTTGACTAGTCGAGGAGAGGTACGCTTCGATTGTGCTAATAATCACTTTGCACCATGTGAATAAGGAAAGAGCGATGGCATTAATCACTTTTGGTCAAGCATGTAAAGTTTCTACTCCTATTTAATCTATGCTTAGAATGTGGTAATGATCCCCTTTTTAGGTAACCGCATACTCTCCCGGCTTGGACGGGCATGGTGCCGTTTGGCAATGGCAGCTCGTAACGGATGCTACATGGTCGAACCTTCCTTCACTTTCTGGTATGATGGAAGGCGGTATGATCGTTCCAACACTGAAACCGATCTCATTGCGAGTGCATGACAATCAACAAATGATCCTTGCGGGAGGAGAACAAACAGCCGTAATTATTTCTCCTGCAGGAAATATTTTAGCATCAGTAGATCTTCCTACTACACCTACTCATGCCCTGATCACAGAGGACTTTTCGAACGACGGGCTAACCGACCTCATTGTCATGACAACTACCGGAGTATATGGTTTTGTCCAGACGAGACACCCGGGTGCCCTATTCTTCAGCACTCTGGTTGGTTGCCTTTTAGTTGTGATGGGAGTAATCTTCATCAGTCGGCACTTGAATTCAATCAAAGGTAAACCTCGTACTTCCTCTTAAGCTCCTCTGCCATGAAACTGTGAAATAAAACCAGTTTTTCTGCGTCGGAAAGCATAACATTGACATCCACACCCGACCAAATAAAAAGGAAAAAAGAAAGAAAGAAATTAATTAATGCTTCTATCACTTAATTTTTGATGAAGTGTAAATATTTTTACAGAATTTGGAATCTTCATATTCGAAAGCTTAATTTATAAAAGTTGTGTTGAAATTACGGTTCAATAAATGAATGTTTTCATGTTGAAGATATGTAATCAACTATAAAGCTCAAGTTATAGTTGTCATTTCAATTTCACCCCCCCCCCCCCTCTGGCTACCAATATACACAGAAATCTGACAAAGCCTATTTATCGTACGGTTATATGATTCATAATCTTCGTTCAGCTAAAGGTAGTGGGTTTTTTCTTTTATCCTTTTTTTCATTCAAGGCCAAACATTTCCATACGATTCTTTAGTCAAATCTAGGAATAAAATCGAACATCATAAATTCCACTTTAAAGAAATTGATTTTACTATTATGTTCTGATTGGTCCGAAATAGATTGAGAATCTGGGTCCTACTGCCTTTAGACTGATAAAAATAGCAACATTAGTTTTACAAAACCAAACAAACCCACCACAGAAACAATCATGGTTTAGACCATGAAATTCGCAAAGCCATAGAAATCAACATCAACTGTTAGGGAAAAAGAAGAGTCTAAATTCATGTGGGTAAACCGAATGGTATATTAACACTCAACCACAGGAAGAATGAAAATTTTAAACCGCACACGTAATGTTACTAATAGTAGGTCAGATTTAAGAAATCTCCTGCTAAATTTCATCGTACAAGTTTTAAAAGAATAATTTACGATTAAAACAATGATTTAAGCCCAATTTCTCCTATTTATCCAATAATTATAATATTAATTCAATTAAAAATAAAAAATAAAAACAGTTTGATAGAAATTTTCTATGAAAAAATTTGGAAAATGATAAGTAAATAAGAGCTATTTATGAAGAATATTTTCAATTAATTTTATTCTATTTTATTTATTTTAACATTATATTATCCTATAAACATTTTACGTTTAAAATTTGATTTTGCTTAGAATAAGTTGAAAGTTTAAAAATTAAAATTTATATTTCTTAAACAATCTAGTTATATTCAGTATATAATTTTAATTAATATATGGTTGAGGAGGTTGGCTCTCTTATTGGGAGAAGTCTTTGAAGTGTCATCTTCTAAGCAACCGATTGGACCCTCGAATCGTGGAGGTATTGTTATCAATGTAATGACCCAAAATTCACGGGCACCAGAAAAGTGAGTTATAGGGCCTCCGTCTTAATAAATTGAGTTCGAAAATAATTATTACAAATATTTAGGAGTCTAGTAGTGTGCTTGATTAGGTTTTAGTTAGGTGAATTTAGCTTAATTGAGAAAAATTAGGAAAAATGACTAAATTGAATAAAGGGTAAATGTTTAATTATAGATTAATAGAAAGAAAAGAGGACCAAAATGACAATTAAGCCATTAAAGAGGAATGATGCGGCATATAAGTAATAAAAATCCAAGATTTTATGTATTAGTATATCTTATTATATTATTGTTATTAAATTGAATTATATTATTATTATTAATTTTATTATGAAATAAAATATGATTTTGACAAATGGATGGTGATAAAAATATACAAATGTAATAATAATATATACAATTGTAACATATTTATTTAATTACTTTTTATTAAAGTAAATAGATATTTATTATAGTTATATAATATTACAAGATTTTTATATGACAAATAAATTAAATGGTGACAAGTGTAAGGTGATGATGAATCCAAATGTACTAAATAAAATATATACATTTGTAATTTATATATGTATTTACTTAATATCAAAGTAAATAGATATTTATTATTTTTAGATTTTTATGAATTAATTAGATAAAATCATGACAAATGTATGGTATTGATCATGTACAAATGTAGAAAAGTAAATCTATACATTTGTATTATATTATTAATTATATGATAGATATTTATAATAATTAAATTATAATATATTAAGTTAATAAAATAAATAAAACAAATGAAATAATAAAAGAATAAAAAGAAAGACAAAAGAAACAAAAGGGTAAAAGAATAGAGAAACTTTCGAAATAGAGCAGGGAAAGAAGAAAGAAAGAAGAAAAAGAAAGAAAAAGGGGAAATAGGGAATTTGAAGCTTGGAGTTTAATTGTTAGCAAAGAACCCGAGGCATCGGCACCGAAAGGAAAGGAAAGGAAAAAGTTGTTGAGGAATAATCAAAAAAATTCGGGTTTGTATTACTATAATTCAAGTTACTTATTATTAAATATTAATTTTAAATTTATTTATTTTATGGTAAGTAAATATTGAGGTAAGTGACTTTATTGAATTGAATTTAGAAAATTGAATTGAATGAGAAATATGTGTTAGTATTAAATTGTATTTTGATTAGTGAATGGACAAGTGAATTTGATATTGAAAGTGATTTTTGAAAAGAAAGTGAACTTGAATTGAGAATTGGAAACCCTATTAACTAGTCGGGCTGAGTCAGATATAGTTGGCATGCCATAAGATTGGAAGAGTTCAAAGATTCTTCGACCTCGAGTCGACGAGACACTGGGTGTCATTATATTACTTCGGATAGATTTGATAAGGTATTGGGTACCAACATTCTTCGGCTTGGCCGATGAGACACTAGGTGTCAAATATTGCTTCGAACTATCCGATGAATCACTAGGTGCCAATTTGGTGTGTATGGTTGGATCCGTGTATTCGCCAAAGTCCGAGTCCGTTAATAGGGGTAATTAAATGAAAATTTAAATCGAACAAAATGAATCAGTTGAGCCATTGGAAAGAAACGTGATTGTGGAATATGATTTGAAAATGTGAATTGAATATGAAAATGTGAAGGGAAAGCATGAACTAAATGTTCATGAGATAAATAATGACTCAATGTGAAAATATACGATATTAACTAATGAAAAGCTAAATTGAATTGTAAATATTGAGAAATGAAAAGTTTTATATATGAATTAGTTTGGTAAATCTTAAAGTTATATGATTTAATTTACTTGGCTATTGTATTATAATTTGAATTATGGTAATACCACTGAGTATGGAATACTCAGCGTATGGTTGTTTTTGTGCGTAGGTTGATAGGAGTCCAGTGTCTCGGTCCAGCATCCGAACGATCCCGACTCCAACATAAAGATTTTGGTGATGTTTTCTTCCTAAGTGAAAGTGACATGTACATAGGGATTATAATGGTTATTTTGGTATGTTATATAATTTTGTTGTAAAGAAAAGTATTTGGTGTTTTGATGATTACATTAGTGAAATGGTAGAAATTGTTTATGGCATTGGTATTGAATTGAAATAGTTTGAATAATTTTATGAGTTAATTAGAAATGATAATAGGGTTTTCATTAATTAAGTTGTTAAGTCAATATGTCAAGTATGATTTAAGTATATTTGAGTATATAAATGCATTGGTTGAAATACTGGAATTGGTTTAGTTGCGATTTGAAATTTGCAGGGGAGGTTAAATATTTATAAAGGGGTTATATTGAATTAAAAAAAAAATGAATGAAGTCAATTAGCAAAAAATTATATGAATTTATGATTATATTATAATATGATTGTTATTTATTTAAAAATTATTTGTAAATTGTTTGATATGTCCGGTAATGCCTCGTAACCCTGTTCCGCCGACAATTTAGGGTTAAGGGGTGTTACAATCAAGGTGTTTATGCTCATTTTTAGTCTCGAGTTTTTGTCTCCCTACTCCAAAGAGAGCTTAAAGGGGTTTATGGAGTTTCAGCAAGAGCACCTAGGTGCATAAGTGTAACACCTTATACCCGGCTCGGTCAACGATCCCGAATATAAAGAGGCCATGCCACTGTCTCATGTCATACTCATAGCAAATTGCCACATTATTAAGAAATCATCCTCTTTTATTAATGATCTTATAAATTTTTAGTTAAACATATATCAATCATCATTAGAACATGCCAAACATACTTTAAATAAACTTATAGTAATAATTGAACATTAGGATCACTTAGCAAAATTTCCAAGACAATCACGTAGGAATCAATACTGACCCTAGGGCATTGATATTTTCTTTAAGTGGTATCAATACCACCTAAAAAATCAATAAAAACCTTGCATTCTGTTTCTCGCACAAAAATCATACTGTCAGAAATTATCGGTACTTGCCATAAAGTATCGATAAAGTCACCTCGAGTATCGATACTCGTGATAGGGTATCGATACCAATTTACGATTCTGACTTCCTGTACATTTCAAAATCACAGAGGTATCATTTTTACAACACGAATATCGATACTTCTGTTTCAGACTAGTAAAAAATAAACATACATAAGCATAAAATCATTCTAACTTGTACCAATTCATTATGCTATCATATAATCATCAAACAAACATTAAAACGGTCGTAGTAATAGTCTCAATCATCGAAAGTCAGTCTGAGAAATAATCAACGTAATACGAAATGAATCTCATAAACTTAGGAACAAATAATCTATGGAAGCGTCTAAAACATCATGGTAAATACCAATAAAAGTCTACCACTTTTCCTTATTCCCGAAACATAAAAAAATAACAATAACACCTATGAAATCATGGAAGTGGACTTGCTTGGATCACCCCTTGGAACCACGCCGCTCACACTGGCACTTAACTACTCTACAAGGGTTTTAAGAAAGGAGTGAGTGAGCTTAACAAGCTCAGTGAATGCTCAAAATAACCACAATGTACACACAGTATCAAAGGTTAAACAAGAACATATTGCAACAGGTTCACAACTATATTCTAATAAAGTCAAAACAACATATTCACGTTTCATTAAGCCATAAGTGTAACACCCCTAACCCATAACCGTCGCCGGAATAGGTTAAGAGACATTACTGGACTTGTACCTCAGTTCAGAACAATCATTTATCAAATATCATCTCATTTCAATAAATATCAATCATTCACATTTAATATGTATTTAAATCGAGCATACAAAGCTTAAATCATGCATTCGGGACTAAATCTGTAACATATGAAAATTTTGGAAACTTAGAAAAATTTCAACATTTCAAGTATTACACGCCCGTGTGAATAGGCCGTGTGCCTAACACGACTAGTAGACACATCCGTGTCTTAGACAGTGTGAAAACAGGGCATACATACTGACTTGTGTCACACGGCCGAGGACACTCCCGTGTGTGAGGTCGTGTGGAGCATACTGACTTCATTTCCATTTTAACACCAGGGGACACACAGCCGTGTAACATGACAATGTGTCACATATGGCTGAGGCACACTCCCGTGTCCCTGCCCGTGTGGACAAAATAGGCTATTTGCAAAGCCAATTTTGCCACCCTATTTTCACAAGCATGCACAAGCATAAATGACAACACTTCATAATCTAATAGGCAGCTATTTCATAGCATTTCATACGCATATGATACCAATTCCACATAGTATTCAAATACTTAACTAATATCATACATATTTCCACTCATATGTCTACCATAAAACAAGACACATTTGCATACTTTCATTCCATCTAACACTTACCAAAACATAATATCAAATTTAGCCAAATCACATGGCTTAGATTTATAACACAAATTATACCAAATTCACAATCTCAAGTAACCATAACTATCATCTTTATAACTATCCTATACATGCCATATTTACATATATCCACAAGTTCAAAAGTATTGATCGACAATTGGATAATGTGATGTGTAACTCCGACTTGTCCGAAACAAGCGAGCTATCAAACCTCTATAAAACAAGGAAATGAAACAGAGTAAGTTTTATAGCTTAGTAAACCCGTATAATTTAGAAATAAACTTACCATTTATACCTAATCAAAGCAATAATCAAGGTGTAATCAATTCAATTACCAAATGCCTAAACACAATCATTCATCACATGTTAATCATTTAAAATACATGAAACCATCCATTAACTCAATGTAATTACTCTATACATTGTATCATATTAAACTCACATACATCATATATAACATTTTACTTTCAATCGAATAAACAGTAATTCATTCAGTAACCGTACTCATAAATATAAACAGTATTTATGCCTGTTGAACCTATTAGAACTTAAAAGAATACTCGGGTGATATATATCAGTAATCTATCAATTTATTATCATTTTTGCTCTTTCGAGCCATGATCGATAAGCTCCTTCTGAGCTGATAGACAATAAGCTCTATTGAGCTGAAACAGTAAGCTTTGACGAGCTGAAACAGTAAGCTCTAACGAGCTGAAACTGTAAGCTCTAACGAGCTGAAACTGTAAGCTCATACGAGCTGAGAATAGTAAGCTCTTACGAGCTAATATATCGGTAAGCTCATAAGAGCTGCGGTGAGTCCGCAACGAATGTAGGAGCTCGACCAAAACGGTAACCCTAGTGACATGTCACTTGTATCCTACGAATTCTTACGGTTCAAACGGGGCTCCGTAACCATCAATATATATATCAATTAGGCATTTGTATTCCAAGTATATCAATTCCTCAACCATATACATACATTTCAAATAAATACAAATATTTAAAAGCTCGATTCTAATTATACGAACTTACCTTGTATCGCTCGGATAAAAAACTATCAGCTATTCGTCAATCTTCCCTTTTCCTCGATCTAAACTCGATCCCGGCTTATCTTGATCTATATATTATCAAATTCAATACATTTAGAATTCAATCTATTCAATTTAGTCCATAATTAATTTTTTGGAAAATTTACACATTTGCCCTTATACTTTCATATTATTACAATTTAGTCCTTATCATATAAAATTGTAAATTCATGCAATTAGTATGTAACGCCCAGAATTTTGGGCCTAGAAGAATTGGGCCTTGGGCATGGGAGCGCTTAAAATTTTGGAGAATAAGAGAATGACACAATTGCATGTTAGATCTGCTGGGTGAGTGATTTTGGAAGGTTAAGGGGCTTCTATGAAGTCCTGGGTTCAAGCCATGTCATATGGAAAATTTTTATTTTTAGCATTAGGGGAACTTGACACCTGGTTTTAAGCCTTTTAAATAACTGTGATTAAAAAGAGACACAAAAAGAGCCTGTGGTGTAGTGGCAAGGAGGTGGTGTCACAGGTGTGGCAAGGAGGTGGTGTCACAGGTGTGGCAAGGAGGTCAGAGGTTCAAGTCTCACTGCATGCAAATGGGATTATTTATTTTGCTAATGAGTGGGCAAGAGTTGGTGTTGGATTCAAACTCTGTGTTGGAGAGTTTGAATGAGTCAAATGAGTGATTTAAGGAGTGGATCAAGGAGAATATCAAGGAGGGATAAGGGGAGGGATTTGAGGATATTTGTAGCCAAATTGTGATACTTATTTGTGCAAATTTGGCTAGTGTATGATAGGGATGTCGTTTTCTTTTAGCCATTTTGGCTTTTGGCTATTTTTGTTCGTCTTTTTGCCTTTTGCCAAAATCGAGCAATACCCCTTTCCTCTGCTATTTTTCTTTGCAATAATTGCTGCTTGTGCCGATTCTCCCTTTACTCTCCTCCTCTTGGCACTTTTCTACTTTGCCTGTTTCTCAATTTGACCGAACCAATCTCTCCACTCCCTCCTTTCTTTGTAACATCCTAAAATTTGGAATTTTATGTGTTGCATTATTTTTGGTGTTAAGCTTGTTAAATTATTAATTGTGTATGTTTAGGAGGTCCTGAGAAGGCTCGGGATTTATTTGGACCTAGTGAAAATTTTTCGCTTTTAGCACTTTAAGGAGATGGAGTAAATGACCTTTAAGCATATAGAAATAAATGAGTAAATGGTTAGCATAAATGAACAATTGGTAAAGAGGTTATGGCGCCACATGTAGTACCTTGAGGGAAGAGGTTCGAATCACTTTGTGTGCAAATTTTGACTAATATTTTTGCACTCTTTCCTTAAGTGTCGGCCAAGAGGTATATATGGCAAGTTTGACTTCTTTACTTTGGTAAGGTGGCTAAGGAATTAAGGAAAGGTTGAGGTTGGGGAAATGAATCAAAAGGAAAAGGTAAGTAAGGGGAACAAGTGGCTTATTTCATGGAGAATGCTATGGAAAGTATGGTTGGCAAAATTTTGACCCTTATGGCTATGCATGTGGACGGTTTTCGGGGTAGGTAGGTAGCTGAAATTTTTACTTTGGCATTTGGTAGGGTCTTGGTATTGTTTTGGCCAAAAATCTCATTTGCAAATTTAGTGTCATCTTCTCCCAAATTGCTATTCCCTTTTGCCGAAATCTTCTAGCATAATAGTGCATTTTTCTTCTCTTTGTATTGGTCACATATTCACCTTTTGTCCATCTTCCTTGATAGCCGAAACTTCAAGTGGATTATAAGCAAATTCTTCTTCTTTCTTCTTGATTGCCGAATGCACCTAAACCATTGAGACAAAATTGTTCACTCTTTATCCTTGAAAGAATCGAAACCCCAAAAATACACCTTTTTCATCTTTCTATTCCTTTTCACAAAAGTTTTCAACCCTTTCTTTTCTTCTTAAAATCCATACCCTCTATAGCCGAATATCATTGTTCATTTTTCTCCATAACTGAAACCTTTTCATGATTTATTATTCATTCCTTAATCAATCGGTAAGTGTTCTTTCCAATGTTTTATTTTATTTCTCTTAATGCCGAAATATTGTTTTGGTTGGGATGGTCATTTTGACCGAGATCACCACCTTCTTTCTCTCATTAGAAATCATTTTCTTCCTCGTAGAGATATAGTGGAAGGCCGAAACTTGGATTTTCCGAAGTCATCGTATCATCACTAGAAATCGGTTCTAAAATCTTTAAGGTAAGTGTTATTCAAGGATTCTATAAATCATTCTTATTTGTTAAGATGGTGATGATTAACCGATATTATTTATAGGGGTTAAATTACTCGATCTACCAAATCATTGATCACTCGGAAATTAGTGGTAAGCCGATTTTCACCATTTCGATAGCCCATATTTTATTGTAATACTGATTGTTTAAGATCTAGCCGAATGGAGACTTGTGGTACCGTTTCGAACGAGAAGTCGAGTGGAGATCTCAAAAGGAGCGGATTAACGATCCCTACTCCTAAATTCAAGCGAAGGGCTGTTTCGGCGATTCGAGACTTTCCTCCGGGTTGTGGACCCACATCTGGTGAGAATCAACTATTCGAGGTCGTTCGCAATTTTGAGGCATCAGCGATTCGGGATTTTCCAACGGGTTGTGGACCGTCAACTGGGGAAAACCGACGAATCGTAGTTGTTCACGATCCCGAGGGTAAATTTTAGATCATTTGTCTTAAAGTAGATTTATTAAATCGCGTATGTTGACTAATCGAGCGTTATAAAATTTTAGGTGACGACGATCGGGAAAGCGTAGTGCTCACCGTAATCAGGTGTGTAATCTCACACTGTTTTCCGTGGGTTAGAGATTAATGTCATATTGGTAGTAAACCGTTTGATTAAAATCGTATTAAGGTGGAACCGGGAAAAATTGCCTTAGAGCTCATTATTTGATAAAATTGATGAAATCAGTATTAACACTGTGAAAGATTACAAAAATGCCCTTAATGGGCCAAAACGATATATTTGCTATGTGGGCCAAAACGATATATTTGCTATGTGGGCCAAATCGATATATTTGCTATGTGGGCCGATTGATATTTGCTATATGGGCCGATCTGAAAATTTGGGAAAATGGGCCAAGATGATATTTGCTTAATGGGCCAATTTTGATAAACTGCTATAATGGGCCATAATTTTTGTAATAAATATCCGAAATGAAATTCTGATGTTTTATTGTGATTTGTTAAGCATTATAAACATGATTTGCATAGGATGGGTTATTGTTGAAAAGAAGTTCTGGTAGCTCTGCTACAAAATTTTGGCGGCTCTGCCACAAATCTGAATAGTGGTAATGCCACGTATATTATGTATTTCTGGTGGCTTGTCCATAATTATATTTGATATAAATGGCTTAATGCCTGCGATTGGTGTGTAGGCGGGGTGGGTTGACTGATGATCACCCACAAGTGTGTTGGTTGGTACGGGCGGTGTGTAGCGGATGGAATACTAGGCTTGGTTTGGGAATTACATTTCATATTCATGCTATATTCAGTACGTTATTATTATTGTATATGGGCTTAGGCCCAAATATTTTCTTAATGGATTTTGGCCCAGTGAACAACGGTAAGTGGGTTACATACTGAGTTCTAGTAACCCACCCCCGTTTTCCTTATCCCTTTCAGGTAATGATCAGTGATGGAGACTTGGGCCGTGGATGACTCGGTGGACGCCATACTTCGTAAATGGTTAAATTTGGATTATGGATTTCTTTTAGTATTTTTAATTACTTTGCTATTTTGAATTAAGATTGTAATAAGGCCTCTAGATTAATTTTTGGTTTCGTTTATTGTTTGAAGAATTTATAAACTGCTTTAAGTATTTCAAATTGAGATTTTATTTTTTAAAAAAATTAAATAAACGATTTATTCAAGAATGAATATATAAAAAGGATTTCATAATAATTTTCATATTTTTAACTCCAAAATTTACTCTTAAGATTTTCATAAATTCTTTTCGAAAAAAATATTTTTATATCTTTAAAATTTTCTTGAATTGGTAACGATATTTTCAAAGTTACGATTTATAAGATCTTACATCTCAAATTGCCGATTTATCAATCAAATCTTTTACTCAATAAATACTTCGTCAAATCTGTTTTACTTAAAAAGGAATCAAAGTATATCTATTTTGTGTGACATGTCAAATCTGACCTTAACGCATAGGCCGGGTTTGGGGTGTTACATTCTTACTCATTCAAAGTTCTTCTTCTCACTTATCTATAACCGAATTATCCTTCTCTTTATTTCTTTTTCTGTAATTTTTCATCTCTGTCAACTTTGAGTATTCTTTCTTAATCTGGAATTAGGTCGAATATTAGTTATCTTTTCTTCTTCTTCTTTTCTGATTTGGTCAACATTTGATTGCTGTACTTGACCGATTCTCTTCCTCCCTATCTTCTTTAATCCGCATCGTCAAAGGTTTGTTGGTTCTGTGGCCGAATGTTGTAGCCGAATATACCCTATCCTTGTAACCGAATATTAATCTTTCCTCCATCTGTTACTCCAGGCTCTGAAGTGACGAATCTGTTCTTCTCTTGAGGGTTGCCTGAGTTCAATTTATCTATTGGCCGGTTGTTAGGGGTAAGTGGTTTGTGCTTTCAATCCTTGGCCGAATGCTAGTTCTCTTGTTGGCCGTCTGTTTTCCTAAGGTTAGTATTTGATTAACCTTGGTTATTGGATATTGATGCTTAATAATAGTTGTGGTACAGATAAACCACAAGGAGGTGAGATCGAATCATAATCAAATGGCTTAGGAAGTATAAGCCGGTTCAGTTAAGGTAAGTATTAGTCTTGGATTCGGCTTCTGTATGCTTGTTAAATCTTATTAATGGAATGGATAACCGAATACCTTAATCGAATATAGGTTCTACGCTTGTGGGATACTGCGTTTTTCTCCAACAAGGTTTGTACACACACCACTCCAATTGTAGATCGGCAAATGCCGAAATCCTGAAATATCGAAAAGCTGAAAGGCTGAAAGTACGGCTACGACTATCACACGATCACACGAACGTGCGTGTGGATAAGTCGATACAACGACAGATGTCACCATGAGCATCTCGTGGTCTTAGGCCGTTATTGCAGCCAAATGGACTAGAATGGGCCCGTGGGCCCTACGCGAGTAAATTTCATAGATGGATAGGAAATAATGAGCCAGCCATGAAGATCACATTGCCAAAGGCAGTTTTGGGCTAAATGGGCCACACGAGCGTGTGGGCCAACTTGGGCCGAATATTAAACTTTGGGCCCAAATACTTTGTATTGATCATATATGTTATCTGTGTCGCTCAAAGCGACTGTAGACCTTCGGGAAGGTTGTAAAATGACCGAAGTACTCCCATAGGGTAAAATGACCGAGATACCCCCATAGGGTAAATGAACGTTATGCCTCTGAAGGGCAAAATGACTAAAATGCCCCTACATGTTATATGATTGCTACTGTATGCCATTTATAGTATGTTTGCATTCATCTGATATTATTTTGCATGGGGGATGGGATCATTGATTTGGAGGAAGTATATGATTTGTTAGGGTTGAATGGTCGCTTGACGGCTGTAGATCCACCGATGGCTTTAAGCAAATTATGAGATTGGCAACTCTGCTGCAATATTGATTAGTGCCGCAACCGATGCTACATAAGGAGTGTAGGGATTGGTGGGTCAATTAAATCCCCACAGGAGTGGAGGGTTGGACAGGAGACGGAGTGCAGGGTTGGTTTGGGTATTCATGCATTGCATATACTGATTCTGATATTGAGATGGGCTTAGGCCTAGATAGATGTGACATGTGACATTTGATATGGGTTAAGGCCCAACTGAGGCTATTATGGGCCAAGGCCCAAATGCCACTATTATTGTAATGAGCTTAGGCCTGGATTGATGTAATACATGCTTTATGATCGATGAGGGTTGTACACACTGAGTTTTTGTAAACTCACCCCCTCTTTTTAATTTTTCAGGTAATCCTCAGTAAGTGGTTCGACGTACTGGAGGATTCGGAGGTGGCCACACTACGAACAGCTTCAAATTTTAGTAGTCTAGTTTACCTTACTTAAACTGCTTTCTTATTTGGGTTGTAATAAGGCCTCTTTTAATTTCTGGTTTTTTATTTGAGATTTTCAGTTTATTACGTCTTCTATCTGTTAAAAGTAGATCGCGATTTTCCAAAACAATAACTGTTTTCAAAACACTACGCTTTCACAATTTAATCTTTAAACATCACGTTTTCGTAAATTGGTTACTTTTAAACTTAGCTCCGCAACTGAAAAGAAATTTTGGGAATAAACTTAATAATTTTTCTATACACCATGTTTAAAATAAAATAAACTAAATAAACTTAATAATTTTTCTATACACCATGTTTAAAATAAAATAAACTAACGTAACTAGGATTTTACTCAAGCTTTTAATTAAGAAGGGTTTTCAATGAAAACATGGTTTTCAAAAAATACTTCAATGTGACACGCCAGATTCGGCCATAACGTCTAGGGCGGGTTTAGGGTGTTACATAGTACCAGCCTATGCCTAGCCAAATTTATCACATTAGTAGCCCATATTTTCAATTGATTCACACTTTTAATCCCCACATTTTAAAATTTCTCAATTTAGCCCCTTTTTGTCAAAAATCACTTTACAAAACTAGTTTAATTATCAACAATTAATCAAAATTCATCATCAACCATCCAATTACTCAAACATTTAACAATGGCAACATGAAAAATCTTTAATAATTTCAAACTCTAAGGTACGGGCTAGCTAGAATATGAAGCAACGATCTCAAAAACATAAAAATCATTAAAAATCGAGCTAGAACCGTACCTTAATCAACTAGAGAAGCTATTGCCGAATGAACCCTAAAGAAATAGCTTTCTTCTTTGCTATGGACGGTTGAAGATGATAATATTCACTAATGGTTTCATTTATTATTATTATTATTATTAATCTTATTAACCAAATTTCCAAATTAGCCTTAATGAAAAATTATTCAAATCATCTAATATAAGGTCATCTATGTCAAATTCCACTATCAATGGTCTAATTACATTATAAGGACCTTTCATTTAATAAATCATAGCAATTAAACACTTTTAACAATAGAATGCAACTTTTTCATTTTACGCGATTAAGTCCTTTTTACCGAATTAAGCACTCAAACAGTAAAATTTCTGTAACACCCCAAACCCGGCCCATGCGGTATGACCGGATTTGACATGTCACATGAAGAAAGCGTAAAAAATCGTGTGATTCTTACTACAATAGGGGTTACTTGGTTGTGTTTAAGTGAACAAATTTTGTATAAAAATATTTGATAAAATACAGCTATTTTGAAAGATCGTTTGATGAGTCGAAAATCGAGGTAGTGAGCTTCAAAACCATGACCTTTGAAAATGACGTTGAAAATTTGAAAGAGAATCCGAGTTAAATTATTTGTATATATATATTAAGAAAACCATTTATTAATCAATATTAGAAAACCATTGTTTACGATTTTAGAAAAAATCCCCATTTAAAACAATTTAAGAAAACATAATAAATATGTCCAAACATAAAGCAAATTAAAGTTTATCCCAGAGGCCTTATTACAACTTTAAAACCCGAAATAGTAAAGGTAACGAAATAATACGGAATAGTAGTTTACTAATGTTTGCAAACATCATTTATGAAGTATGGCCTCCACCAAGTCATCCATGGCCCCAAGTCCTCGTCACTGAGCGTTACCTATAAGGATTAAGAAAAAGGCGGAGTGAGTTACAAGAACTCAGTGTGAAATCCCCTTACCGTCATCCGCTGGGCCTGAACCCATTTAGCAAAAACCTGGGCCTGAGCCCATAAAGCATAATCTTGGGCGAAAGCCCATTTACAAAACAGAACATGTATATATATATATATATGTGCAATGTATGCAACCCAACCCATATCCAACACACCCCCGTACCAACCATCACACCTGTGGGGATCAAGTCAACCCACCCCGCCATCACACCAAAACGCAGGCAAATTGCCATTTATAATATTTTATTATGGTCAAACCACCGATATCATGCGTAAACATTATAATAAATAGTTTATTGTGGCAATGCCACCAGGCTACACTTCTCTTCAACATTTTTCCCATCCCATGCAAAATATGTAAATGCAACATACATAATAAAGCATAATATCCACATATATAAACAACAATCATTAATCCAATAATTTATTACGGTAAATCGGTCCTGTAACATCCCGAATTAATAAGCCTATGCGTTTAATGTGAAAATTTGAGTGTTAGGGGTCCAAATTGGGTTCAGGTTTGGGTTGAAGCCTTAGTTAAATTTTCTGTTTGGGCACTTTAGTGGAGAGCCTGTTAGAAGGAGGTTTAAAAGATATTATTTGTAAATAAAGACGCAAATGGGCTTGTGGCTCAGTGGTTAGTGGCGCCACTTAAGGAGCAAGGAGGTGGCGTCAACTGAGGAGGCCCAAATTCAAGTTTCATGGAGCCTAATTCTTTTAATTTAAGTTAGCTAATTTTCGGCATTAGGGTTAGGTGGAGTGGACAGCAACAAGGCTCATAGGAGGATTTATGTGAATGAGATAATGTAGATATTATAGTTGATAATATGGAAGATAAAGGAGAAAAGATAGGAGCTATCTGCTGAGTGCAGTGTTGGCTGAAATTCCATCACCTAGAGGAGGGAAGAAATCGGTTTCTTCATGGTAAAGGGGTGCTGAATTTTCCCCAATTATTTGCTTAATTTTTAGTTACCAGGAAGGGCACTTTCGATTTTTAATAGGTAAGTGCCGAAATTCTCTATAAATAGGGGGTATCTCTTCAATTTCGACATTTGAACCCTATTCTTTTCTTAATTCTCTGTGCCGAAACCCTCAGCCATTCTCTGCAACTTTTCCTTTTAATTTCTTCTAAAAGCCGAAACCTCATAATCCTTTCTCTACATTCTTTTCTTTTGATCTTTACTGAAGCCGAACCTACCTATAGTCTGCCGAAATTCTCTTTTCTTCTTCCTGCTAATTTCTTCATTAAAAGCCGAATCTCCATAGATTGTTTTCGAATCATCTTCTCTTTCTGATTTTTGCAAAAAGCCGGAATCCTTTGGGAGTAGCCAAATCTTCTCTAGTAAGGTGAGTGTCGACTCTTGTTATTCCTCAAGATCTCTTTCGATTTTTGGAAGACAAAGTCGAAAAGCTAATGGTTTAATGGTTTTATGTATTCTCTTATTGGGCGACATTCGGGGATTGAAGTAGATCTCTTAGATCTAAAAGCTGGAAACACTAGCCCCTGAATCTCATATCACTTTTCAGGATTTCAAGGTAAGGATTTCAATTCTCCTTAAGATGATCAACCATTTTCTTTTCATTAGCCATGCCTTAACCTAATGTTTCGTTACCAGCCTCTGAACAACACCTTAGGCAGATAGCGGTTGTGTCAGCTACGGATAACGTCGACGTAGAAAGTCTTGTTCTAACGATAATCAGGTGTGTAGATCTCTAACACACTATTAAATCTGTATGTGTATAAATGTGTTGTGGGCTAAGAGCCGGAAGATAGGCTGTGTGAACAGTCGTATTACCTAGAAAGGGTAGGCAAAGGATGTCAGGTACGTAATCATAGAAATCTCTTTATGTGTATCGATGCATGCGATAAACTGAAATCTCTTAGGTAATACATTGGTTGATTTTTCATGTATGTATGCATGGGATGGGATTGATATGATGAAGGGGAAGAAGGTCGCATAGCGATCGGTGGCTTTGCCACATAGGTCACATAGTGATCGGTCTTTATGACAGGTAGCTCAGCTATCGAAATGCTACGATGTATTATTAAGGTCGCATGGCGATCAGTGGCTTTGCCACATAGGTCACACAGTGGTCGGTCTTTAAGACAGGCAGCACAGTTGTCGATATGGTGTGTAGCGGTTGGCGGGTTGATTGTAGAAATCCCCGAGGTGTGATGGTTGGTGCGGGCTGGTGTGTAGAGGATGGAATTCTAGGATGGGCTGGGCTATTCATCATTTATTATTTATCATGTAATTGTGATTGTTGCCTTTATGTTTGGGCCAGGGCTCATAATGTGTTTGTGGGCCCAAGCCTTTTATGTGTTTTCAGGATTTGCACACTGAGTCTTGGTGACTCACCCTTTATTTTCCTTAACTTTTCAGATGAGCAGTAGATCATGGACATGGGAGCCGAGACGGACTCGAGGGGCCATCAAGTTTTTATCTTTATAGATGATTTAGGTTTTTCTTTAAGTTTTTAATTGTGGGAATATTTATCTAATAAGGCCCCATATTTTATATTCAACTAAGTAGCTTTTTAATATTTGCAACTTATGAGATTATGACAAAGGTTTAATTATTCAAAATAATGATAATACAAGGTTTTTTTTAATGTCATTTATTTATTCAAATATTGTCTAATTAACTTACGGTTTCTAAAACCAACAAAGCAAAAGTTTTCAATGTACAACCCGTAGCATACCAGATCTGGTCGAAACGTATGGGCCGGGTTTGGGGTGTTACAGGTCCACTAAAGCATTCTAGCAATTCGGCCCATAGGGGCATTTTAGTAAATCGGCCCGTAGAGGCATTTTTGTAATTCGGCCCATAAGGGCATTTTTGTAATTCGGCCCATAGGGGCATTTTCGTAATTCGGCCCATAGGGGCATTTTCATAAATTGGTAATTTTACCCACTAAGGGTAATTCGGTAATCTCGCAACCCAGGGGTATTTCGGTAATTTACCCTCCAAGGGTATTTTGGTAATTTCGCAATTCAAACTTAACTACTAATTTGGGGCATAAAAATTGAAACTGTCCATCTGCGTCATACTGACTAAATTGACTATAACTCGAGTTAGGAAACTCGAAATTTTGATCCGTAAATTTTTCTTGAAACTAGACTCATATATCTTCTTACTACAATTTTTCCAAGATTTTTTCCTTAGCCATTTAGTACAGTTTATTCCTCAAATTTTCCCTTGTTTCACTGTCCAACAGTTCTGACCTCTCCTACCCTAAACTCAAATATCTCACTGTATAGTTTTCATATATTGTTCCCACTTGTTTATATTGAAAATAGGATCACTAAGGAGTCTATAAATATAAATTATAACCCATAATTCACTTTGTACAATTTTAAACGATTTTTCCAAGATAGAATAGGGAACCACGAAGTCAATCAGAACTAGTCTCACTAAGATTAAAATATTACAGAATATAAAATTCCTCTTCCTTCTCTGTTTCTTTCATATAAAAATAGACACAGTAGGCTTTAATTAGATATCTTATTCACTTTCTAATTCCCTTTCTCCTATTTTTCGTGATTTTTCAAAATCACGTCATTGCTGCTGACCAAACTGTTTCATTGCAAAATATGGTTACTACTACGAATATACGCATGCCTGAGTGGTCACGGATGCCGGTTTCCGGTTTTCTTCGATATTTCGACTGAATCACAGAACATTTCATGCAAACATTCAGAGAGGTGTGAGATTACACACCATTTCAAACATGTATACGGAAGGGTACGGGATTACACACCTGATTTGGATTCCCTAAAGAATCACTCTTCGTTGCCCCCCTAAAAATAAAATCGATCAAAAGTTAGCCTCGATTTCTTAAAGGTTCCAAAATCCCAAAAGTACTCACTCGCAAGAGTCACTTACCACAATCGCGATCCTTCCCTACTAGGTTCTAAAATTCGGCCTTGCACCTTGGCTATTGCAACTAGTTCCAATCAACTTCCGAAACCAAGGCTAAGAGAAAGATAAGTAGCAGCAAAGGATGGCTTGATTCGGCCCTTATCAAAAGAGAATAATAGGAGGTTAAAATAACAACAAGTGGCTAAGTTCGGCTTAGTCAAGGGATGAGAGTTTCAGCTTAGCCAAGTCAAGAGAAGAAAGAACAAACAACATGAAATAAGAAGAAAGAACCTTTACCTTAATAATAGGGGTGAACCGAAAGGAATAACACGGTTTGGCACTGGTAGCAAGACAACAAAGAAGGTTCGGCTACAAGTAATATCGATTTAAGAGAAAGGAGCCACATGCATTAAGGGTTTCAGCCAAAACAAGAGAAAATGAGGTGAACAAATGGCTTTAGAATTTCGGCATACCAAGGGAAAAGAATTGGAAGAGAAACACCAAATATGCTAAAAAGAAAAAAATAGGCCTTCTATGCACCAAATTTTACCAAATGCCTCAAGAAATTCGGCTCCCTAAGTCTCCCTTTCAAAACCGTGCACTACCTTACCAAAAAGATGTGTGTGCTGACCAAAAATTCTATCCTAGGCAACTCCTAATACTTGGCCAACATGTCCCCCTCCCTTATCCCTTTCTTTGATTTCCTTCCTTCTTTTTCCCTTATCTTCCTCCTTACCATATTCCTTTGCCTCCTTTCCCAAATTAAAAAGTCTTCCTTTCCTTATTAAAACCTTGACAGGCACTTACCTTATAGTACAAAAAAATAAAATAAAAATAAATCCAAAATATTTGCACTAGGTGGGATTCGAACCTCAGACCATTAGTACACTTCACACGCCACTTTCCACCTTTACCAATAAACTCCTTGTGCTAGCCAAATGCACACTTATTTCCTTAAGTCTTGATGCCACTTAACTTCCCTCCTTTAAGTGTTTAAACACGAAAATTTTGCCAAGGCCCAACTTGAACCCGGAACTTCTTAGAACCCCGTAACTTTCCAAATCACCTTCCAAATAAGTCCAACTTGAAATAATGCCGTTCTCAAATTCCCATAAAGTTTAAAACACTTCTACGCTCAAGGTCCAATGGGCCCAATCCTACTAGGCCCAATTTCGGGCCGTTACAATTTCTTTACGAAACTTTCACATAATAATTCTATCATACTGTAAACTTTAATAAAATAATAAAATAAATATTTTAACCTCAAATTTGTGGTCCCGAAACCATTGTTCTGATTTGACTCCAAAAACGGGTTGTTACAATAAGACTAACATATACTCCTACATGCAATTACATTTAACTCATTTAGATATAATTTATTTAGCAATACTTCATCAAGACTAAACGACGTATACATGTTTTAATAACCCACAAGTTTAGCTAATATATTCATATGCATTCACAAGTTAATTGGAAACGATCCAAACCACAATTACATACACAATTTACTATAAGAACATACTAACATTTTCATGAAACTTAAATCGACTCATTTAGCATATTATTCTCATGTTTTTGCACCCATCTCACATCATATTATTACAACATATAAGATCACATTTAAATGATAATTTTCATAGCAATCACATACTCATTTATGCATACATCACATTACACATATATACATTTTAAGATAATTTGGCAGTTGAGGATATGAAACATAAAAGTGGGCTTTACCACCACACATTGGATACACTGATCTCCAACACACCAAATGAATCATAGAGTCGAACATATCCCAAAGGTGAAGCATAAAGCTAATACTCTCCAACATACCAAACATGCCCCGTTAAATGGAGATTAGCTCACATTTCCTTATCTCTCCAACATGTCCTAGGGCCTTAACGCCCAAATCACAAAACACACATAGGTGAGTACTCACAATCCTATGGCATGCCAACTATAAATATCCACAATTACACATTTTTAATTACTGATTTAATGCACATTACCTCTGTTCATATTCATCAATTCACATTCCAAGCTTCTACGCAATGCATGATTATCGAATTCAAACTTAATTGCACTTAAAGTGCCACAATAATGCTCATTGAGCTATCACGCATCCAACCACATATGAGCGCATTAAAATCAATCTATCACATACATAACCTGTTACATTAGCATTACATTCCATAATTCAACATATACGTACTTATCAGTTTTTGCACACTTTCGCTACACATTTATATTTGTAACACAACATCATCACTGTTGTTCGGTATATTTAATATTCCCACAACACAATACAATTCAAAATAGTCATCACACATGTCTCATATCGCAATATTGCATCATAATAATCAATCCATAAATATTCTCATAATCACATAATTTACAAAAAATAAAATAAGGGAAATAAAAATTTTACACTCATAACTTAGGATAAATCATGTCTACAAGTAGCGATTCCAAACGCTCACCGATTACAATTTCACTAAAAAGCTGAAAGCTTAACTAGCTTTTCCTTGCCTTTTGTCTTGCTCGAAGAAGGTTTCTGTAACACCCCTATCCCGTGTCTGTCGCCAGATTAGGCTTAGGAGCGTTACCGGACATATCAGAAAGCATTAACAGAAATTCACACATTCATTCATCATTCTCAAGTATGATGTCCCTTAAAACGGTCAACGAGACCTTAAGCATGCTTACAAATTGAGTCGGGACTAAACCGAAACACATACAAAATTTCATGGAAAATTGAAACTTTTCTAAAATACAGGGGGTACACGCCCGTGGGAGAGGACCGTGTGGCCTCCACTGCTGCTGGACACCCCCGTGTGTCCTGCCCGTGGTCATATACTGACTTCCTCACACAGTCACTAGGCACGCCCATGTGCCATGGCCGTGTACTCTTAAGCTAGCTACTGACTTATCCACCACGGCCACCAAGCACGCCCGTGTGCCATCGCCGTGTGTTCTTAGGCTGGTTACTGACTTAGCCCCACGGTCTCTAGGCACGCTCGTGTGCCACGACCGTGTGACATTATAAGGCCATTTTCAAGGTCGAAATGCCACCCTTTTTAGGTCTCACCTACAAGCAATACATACCAAAACATATTATGCATATATGGCAACCAAAAACATACCAATTTGTCCAATCAATAAATACAATCAATAACAATTCCAACAATAACAAATTCAATACCAAAACTTATCTCACCACAAGCATAATTCATCCATTTGCTTACCCAAAAACTTAACCATATCATGGACCAATTCATCATGCTAAAACAAGCTCCACATAACATAGTCTTTCATGCATATTTCCATTACATGTCTAGCCAAAACACAAGGTCAATTCACATAGCAAACTTATGACCAAAACTAGCCTATACCAAAATGCTAGCCTATACATGCCATATCTAAAATGAATTTATTAGTGTGATGACGATCCGTGACGGTCCCGAGCCCTCAGTAGCTTTGACGACCTATAAAATAGAGAAAATGCACACAGAGTAAGCTTTCCAAAAGCTTAGTAAGTCATATACAAATAAACTATACATAAAAGACATTTATGAGCACATAGGTACTTGGGTTCATTCAAATATCATAACCATCTATCACATAATGCATGATTTCATGTACATGGCCATACTTGCCACTTTCATTACTAAAAAATCTTACCAATAATAGACTCTTTCATGCCTATATCCACATAGCATTTCATTATTCCATCATATATACTCATCAGAAAAAGATCATATAAATACTTACCTCATATACACACTTGGTGTATGAATCAACGTACCTGAAACGGATTCTCTATTTACATAGCCATTCGGATTACAGAATTACCCATTGAACCGTAAGGAATTTAGTAGGATACTCAGAAAGCTCAGAATGGTCGTACAATGCCAACGTCCTAGATGAGGTCTTACATGCCCTCAGATATCGATGCCACTGTCCCAAACAGGGTCTTATACGAATCAATATGTTGCCGATGTCCCAGACATGCTCTTACACGTAAAGCTTATATTGATGCCAACGTCCCAGACGTGGTCTTACTCGTAAAACTTATATCGATGCCAACGTCCCAGACGTGGTCTTACATGATAAAACAGAACAGATACCTATGTCATGACATAGTTAATCCTATCTATTCCTAGGTTCGTACAGGACTTCTCGGACATTGTCACTATATCGACCTTGTCTCATAATTCATATGCACAACCTCTCATAGGCATTCATTATCAACATTAGTCATATGAACAAATACATTTGCATACATATACGTTTATTTGCATAGTGACTTACCTGGGATTCGGTATATCGGAATGAAAACGGCTACTCGGTTAGTTTCGCTTTCCCGCGATCTAAGTCCGTTTTCCTCGGTTCTTGATCTAAACATATTCAGAATTAACTCTTTTATTCACTAATCCATACAATTCAATCCATGAACACACATTTAGGGCTATTTGCAAATTAACCCTCATTTTTGCACACTTTATCAATTTAGTCCATTTTTCTCAAATTAGTCCATTTTTCTCAAAACATCAAATTCACAAAACCATCACTCAACTAAGCTTAGCCAAATATTCACACCTATCATACAATCCCATATTTTTCATCAAATTAGCAATTTAGTCCCTCAATTTTCTATTTTCACAATTTAGCCCTTTTTAGCTAAATTCATCAAAACTTCAAGAACAAAGCATGTTTATCTAGCTCAAATCTTTCATTTAACACCCTAAATCATCACAAAGCTCAATATATCAACAATGGCTTAACTCACAAACATCATCAATTCACAAAATTGAGACATGGGCTTGATAGTAGAAGAAGCAACGATTACAAAAACGTAGAAATTATCAAAAACCGAAACCAAATCATACCTTAATTTTGGCTTGCAAGTGCCGAATGCTTAGCTAAATTTTTCTTTCTTTTCTTTTGGTGTTTTTCGGCAATGAGGTGATAAAAATGATGATAATGGCTTGCTTTTGTTTTCATTATAATAATATATAGCATATAACATAATAATATTAATGAAACATTTAAAGTAAATATAATAAACATATAATATATACATATTACCACCTATTACCGTCCACTAACAATAATAATAGCTATATTGCCACATAAGCCCTCGCAATTAAAAAGCCACAACACATAGACACTTTAGCAAATAGCAAGCAACTTCCACATTTAATGCAATTTCATCCTTTTGTGAAATTAAACACATAGACGGACAAATTAACTCACGGAAATTTACCGCATGCTTAGTCACATACCAACGGTACAGAAAATAATATTAAAAATATTATTCGGACTCGGATTTGTGGTCCCGAAACCACTGTTCTGACTAGGGTATAAACTGGACTGTTACAGTTCCAATGGTTCTGACGCTTCACACATAATAACCACACAATATACACAATCAATATTCACCCAAAGACCCACTTAAACCAACTAAAAATGCAAGTCTAAGCTATATTTCTCATGAAATTGAAATTTTGACTAACAAACTTGAAACTCAAATATCTTCCTCTATACTTAATATTTTTGCCTACAAATGATCCCGTTCATCTAATTATTCACCTATGACTAATTCTCAACCTTTAAACTACACAAAACTACCCAATTCATGGTATCAAAATTTTTGACATGTTTATGACTATTTTCATGAATATTCATTAAATCCTTAGAAATCCTTAAAAAAAAATTTAAAGTTTAGAAACCTTCTAATCATGTGAAAACAAGTTGAAAGACACTTTGAAACCACGTTTTTACCCAAAATCCCGAAATCCACCATTAATGACCCAATTTTTGGCTTTTATTTAAAACATGCGATTTAATAACTAAAAATTCCGTTTAAAAGATCAGATATAATCCAAAACTAGTAAGAAAATGATTCATTACCTTAGTTGACAAAAAATCAAGCGTTTAAGTGAAAACCCAAAAAACCCACGAACTTGACAAAGAAGGAATTTATGGTGTTTTTGGTTTTTTTTTTTTTTGGATTTTATGGAGGTTTAATGATTTGGAAAGTGATAGGAATAAAAGGAAATTAGGTTTGACAAAGAAGATTGTATAGGAGGAGTTGGGAGAGCATGGGACAAAAAGAGCAAATAAAAGAGAGAAGTTAACATGAAAATAAAACTAGGTGGGGGAAGATATAGGGTGAATTTTAAAATCTGGTCTAATTACCTCTTAAAAACTGTAAGTTTTGACTCTTTTACAAATCAATCCTATTTTCAAAATTAAAGGTATTTAAAACTCATTTTTAGAAATTGATTTAATTTTCTAAAAATCGTATTAAAAAACATTATCGATATACCATGTCACAAAATTTCGAACACTCTAAGAATAAAATTCCTAAAATACCTCTAAAACTCCTAGGCCTTATTTTGGGGTGCTATATCATTTGGCCTTGGTGGGGTTCAAACCCATGCCCTTAAAGGGTTGATCTGGTACACCGAAGGTGTATCCTTCTCGGTCTTCTCGTACTAGTGAAAGGTTCTCTCAATGCTCTAATGTCACACCAAAAATGGACCAAATTGTCTCACGATGTTCTGAACCTAGCTCATGTACCACTTTAATGGGCGAACAACCTAACCCTTGGAACATCCTATAGTCCCAGGTGGCGAAAAGCCAACATCGATGTAACATCCCAAAAGTTAGGGGTTATAAAGTTTTTGCATAATTACATGTTGTGCTTGCTCAGCGGGTTATTTGAGTGTATTTGGGGGTTCTAAGGAGGCTTGGGATTGAGTCGGAGCCTTGGAGAAATTTTGGTTTTTGGCCCTTTTGTGGAGAGGGTTGTTGGAAGCAGGACTTAAGTAAATTTGAGTGTGTTTTGCTAACACAAGACGAGCACATGGTGGAGTGGTGTGGCGTCAAGTGGAGAGCAATGTGGTATGGGGTTCGAATCCCACAAGCTGCAAATGGTAGCTTTTATTTTGTGGCTTGGGAGAGGAGGAAGCAGAGTTTGGATCAAACTTGTAACATCCCCAAACCCGGCCCATTCACTACGACCGAATCTGGTTATGTCACTGGGGAAAGTCGATTGAAAAGCTTTGTTAACTTAGCATAAAGCATGGAAGAATTTAATTTTTGAAAACCATGCTCATTTATTATCTTATGAAAAACTTTGAAGTTATAAAGTGTCTAAATAAAAACTATATTAAACATACACTTATAAGTAGGTTACTAAAATTAAAATCATTTTCACATAGAAACTCATATTAATTAAACCATAGTTAAAATAATACCAAAAATAATAAAATGGCCTTTATTACAACCCAATACTTAAAATGAAATACTTATATCAAAAACAAGCATAATATAATTAATCATCATCCTCGGCATGGGCCACCTTGTCCTCTCCGATCCCGGTCCAGCTTTATGCACTACCTGAAATGGTTAAAGGAAAAAGGTGAGTCACCAAGACTCAGTGTGCCACCCTTTTTCCCGGATTAGCAAAATATCATATACAAACGTGATCATCATGCATCCAATTAATATGCACCCAACCTAGCCATCCACAACACCTTTCTCTACCCCGTGTGGTACCAAACCAGTGGTGGTGCCAAACCACTGGTGACGTATAGTCACAGATGTGATGCCAAATCACTGGAGGTGCCAAACCTCTGGTATCCGAAGACACAAAGTGTGTTACCAAAACACTGGTGACCGAAGTCACAAAACAATTGATGGGGCCAACCCATCGTGTGATACCAAATCACTGGCGTCAATCCCTCAATACCGCCTTGTGGGGCCAACCCACTGTGGTGCGAAACCACGGGGACGAGACGCTGAGGTGCCAAACCTCTGGAGGTGCCAAACCTCTGGTGACCCAAAGTCACAAAGTTGTGTTACCAAAACACTAGTGCTCGTCAGCACAAAATATCACTGCCCCCTCCACTCATATCACCCATCATCATACCAACTCATGTATAGTATTCAAATCATGCAAACATGTTTAACGTTGCATCTCATAGCACATACATCATAAATCATGACATCATGTATCAATAACAGTACTCATAATGAAACAGACTTACCTGAATCCGTGCACATACCCCATAGGGTATCATATCACTCAACCATACTGTTTCGGTTTTACCAATCAATCAGTTTATCAAACATATACAAAGCAAGAAGTGTGTTAGTTTACACACCTGGTTACTAATGCGACTATCAAATCCCGTAGATCAAGATCTAACGCACTAGATCCCCCTTCCTTAACACTTTTCGAGCACTAGCCACAACCCGAGATATGCGAGATCAAGCCTTCCCCTACAATCGGCCAAAACTAAACAACATAATCATGCTAATCAACCTCTAAGGGTATAATCGTAATTTTACCTACTAAGGGTATTTTCGTAAATTCACACCTGCAATGGCCTTTCTGAAGGCCTAATGTCGCCACTAGCGACTCAGCTACCATTTCCGGTTGTACCGGACGATTGGGCCTAAAACCCGATTTCGGCCCATCCGGGCCCACACGCTCATGTGGCCCACCTAACACGAATCTAGCCACGTATATAACTTCCACCTAGTCTAGTTCAACATATACTAACCAATCATGCAATTTACTCATATGGGCCCACGGGCCCATTGGGCCCACTTCGGCCCATCGAGGCCCAAGCAGCCCCAACCCACGAGAATACTACTGATGGCCTCAACTATCGCGTCGAAGCCCCACACGTGGGCTCGCACACTCGTGTGACTACTAATGCCGTGTGACCGGCATTTCGGCATTTGCCGCTCTACAACTAGAGTAGAGAGAGTTACACACCTGATAGGACTCTGGGGCTAATCCGCGCTCCGACCACTCTTGTGCCCAAACGCCCTCCAAGATGTGTTTACTCTCCTCCTAGGATGCTCCTCATATAGCTAGCTCTTCACCTTCATTCTTTGTGTCTTTCCGATGTGGGATCCCTTCCTCAGTAGAGTTTAAATTCAACTAAAACTCTTGCCGTCCAATCCGCAAAATAAATACTCCATTGCTTGTCATGAGATTCGAACCTAGGCTCCCTTGCAACATAATCCACACTGCTAACCACTTGGCCACAAGCTCCTCTTGTGTCTTAAACCATGCGCAACTAAATATAAACTATGGGCCAAATTCTAAGGTCCAAGCAAAAAGAAACCAAAATGCAAAAGCCAAGACTTGAACCTTGGACCTCCTTCCTTCCCTTGTGGCGTCACCCCCTTGTCCCCTAAGTGGCGTCACTTTGCCACTACACCACACACTCCTTTTGTGTTATTTTCTCCATATTTTATTCTTAAGGCCTATCTGCCAACTTCCAGGGTTTTTTTCACCTAAAACCAAAATTTCCCCAAAGCCAATATTTGATCCCGGGACTTCATAGAAGCCCTCTAACCTTCCAAAATCACTTATCCAATGGGTCTAACTAGCATTTAAGCCGATCTCTTGTTCTCCAAAAATTTAAACGCTACTACGCCTAAGGCCCATTGGGCTCAATTCTCCTAGGCCCAATTTTGGGATGTTACAAAACTCTTCAGTGGGAGTTGGAGAATCGGTCAAACGGTTCAAATGGATGAAGGAGAGGAATTGTAGGAGAGAAAAGGGGAGAAAATCAAGGAGTTGTGTGTGTGGGAGGTGTTGGCTGAAAGTGGGAGTCTAGATAAGGGGGGACTTTCGGCTGAAGAAGAGTCTTTTGGAAGCAAATTTGGCAATTGGTGTATGAGAGCTAACCGAAACTCCTTTGTGTGTGTGCATTTTCTTTTCTTTTCATTTTGGGTCTTTTCTAAAAGTGACGTTTTAGGTAATTGTTTTCTTTTTCTCTAGAGTGTCATTTCGGGTTCGTACATTTGCCTCTTTTCTTTTTCTTGCCTATTGCCGAATTCAATCCTAGTTCCTCTTCGTTCGTCATTCCTTTGTGGTAGCCGTCCATTGCATCGATAAGCCTCTCTTCTTCCACTTCTTTTCTTAGTTCCATCATTATTTCATAGTTGCTACTCTTGGTTGTCGAATCTCTCTTTTCCATTCGGCTCTTCTCTAGTCAAAGGTAACGGTTTCTTTTCTCTTATTTCTTTCTTCCCTCTCTTTGCTCTGCCAAAGCCGAAACTCCTAACTTTAACTTCTTATTGCCTAGGCCGAATCTATTAGAGTCCAAGCATACCTTCTTCTCTGTTCATTCAACATTCGGGTATTGGAAAGTGGTTGGTAAGTGTGACTATGTTCGAATAGGGGTGATTGGCTTCTCTTTATCATTTTGAGTTTCTTAGGGCCGAAAGGCTATTTCTTTTGTTGTCTTTGAACAATGTTGCTAACTTATTCTTTTCACTAGGGACTCGGTTTCTTAATCAAAGGGAGTAAACCAAATACTCTACCATAACAAGGATTTTTCATTTTCTGGTAAGTAAAGGCAATGGATAAAGTATTTCTATATCTTGGTTTATCAAGGGTAAAGACTAACTAATAGTCAACTGTGACCTTAGGTGCTTCAGAAAGTGTTGTGAACCGTAATTTGTAACAGGTGTGTAATCTCACACCTCTGTATAAACTACTGTTGTTGTGATCTAGGAATCGGCTAAAAGCCGAAATGCCGAAAAGCCAAAATACCGGCAACTGAGATGACTCGAGCGTGAAAGCGCTCGTAGTGATAAACTGAGTCACGTACGTTCATGATAGGCCTTTGGGAGCGCCACGATCTTTTTCGCAGGCGTAGGCCATAATGGGCCTTGTTGAGCCAAAGTGGGCTAGGTGGGCCCAATGGGCTAATGGGCCCACAGAGGCAAAATCCATAGTAAGTGTCGGATGATTGATGCGGCTGCGAAGTTCGTAGAACCGTGATCGAAAATGGGCTGAATGGGCCACACGAGCGTGTGGGCTCGCTTGAGCTGAAATTGGGTTTAGGCCCAATTGCACCGTTTCGACCAAAAAGGGAACCTGTGTCGCTCGAGGCGACAGTAGGCCTTTGGAAAGGCTGTTAGATGGTAAATTACTGAAATACCCTTGGTGGGTAAATTACTGAAATACCCTTGGTGGGTAAATTACTGAAATACCCTCGACGAGTAAAGTTACCACAAATACCCTTAAAGGGTGAAATTACTGAAATGCCCTCGTTGGGTGAAATTACTGGAATACCCCTGAGGGGTAAATTACCGTTTTACCCCCTATCGACCAAATGACCATTATACCCCTAATGGTAGATCTAGTGTTGTATGTGCACCCTGTTTAATTGTTTATGATGGTAATTTATTTCATACATCATTTTAATATGTCACTACATGTTGCATTAGGTTGGGTTATGCTTTTGGAGGAAGTACTGTACTGGTGGCTATGCCACGTTATACTGATTCAGTGGCTCTGCCAAAATATACTGATTTTAGTGGTTCAGCCACGTATACTGTTATTGGCAGCTTTGCTGCGTTGATATTAGCAGCTCGTCTGCGCTATTGGTGTGTAGGGCTGGGTGGGTTCACTTGGTCCCCACATGGTGTGTAGGGTTGGTACGGGTGGTGTGATGGTTGGATTGGGTTGGGCTGCATTTTTGTTTATATTACCATGATTTTGGGGCTTAGGCCTGAATTGATACTGCATGGGCTTGGGCCCAGACTATGACTGTGACAGGGGATTACACACTAGAGGTGTGCATGGGCCGGGCTGGGTCGAGTTCGGGTCGGGCCCAACTAAAAATTTAGGCTCGTTCATTGGGCTCGGGCCGGGCCGGGCCCAAAAAATGGGCCTAAAATTTTGCCCAAGCCCGGCCCATATAAAAATACTAAAACCCGGGCTCGGCTCGGCCCGCCCATATTAATTTTTTATATTATTTTATATAATTTTTAAATATATATAATACATCAAAAATATTAAAAAATCAAATAATATTTTTCAACAAATTGAAAATAAATTTTAAAAAATATGTAGACTTAAATAACACTAAAATAGATGCAACTTAACAAGCAAATGCCTCTAAAATAATAATAAAATTAACAAATGTGTTTAAAATAATAACAAAATTAACAATAAAATAAGTTTTATATAATATCTAAACAATAACAACAAAATAATAGAAACATAATAGTAAAATGGTAGCAAAATAAAGAGAAAAACAATAAGAAAATAATATTTAAAAAATAATTTTTTTGCCTTTAATTAATTCGGGCCGGGTCGGGTCGGCCCAGGCCAAAAATGCCTTACCCGAGCCCGGCCCATTTTTTAAACGGGCCTTATTTTTTGTCCAAGCCCATTTTTCGGGCCTATACTTTTACCCAAACCCTCCCACATTTCGGGCGGGCCTTCGGGCCGGGTCAGGCCGCCCAGCCCATGCACACCTCTATTACACACTAAGTTCTCGTAACTCACCCTTCTTTTAACTGTGCAGGTAATCACCAACCTTAGAGGATTTGGAGCTGAGAGGGACTCAGAGGTGGCACACGTTGTAACATCCTAAAATTATGGGCCTATGCATTTAGTGTAGGGATAGGTTTAATAGGTTAATTTAAGTGATAGGGGTCCAAATTGGGCTTAGGATTAGGCTAAGGCCTTGATTAAATTATTAGATTGGGCATTAAAGAATTAAAAGGTGGTAATTATGTTTAGAATGTGAAACATGGGCTTGTGGCCCAACAATAAGTGGCACTATGAGGCCCAAAATTTAAGTTTAATGAGGCCCAAATCTTTTAATTTAAGTGAGTTAAATTTGGCATTAGGGTTAGCATAGGTGGACGGCTACAAGGCTAGAAAATAGGAAAATTTATGTGGATTTTTAAGTGATAATGTCATAGATAAAAAAAGAGAAAAGTTAGGAGCTTATCTTCAAAGGAAGTGTTGGCCGAAAATCCACCACCTAGAGGAGTGTAAAACTCGGCTACTGCATGGCATAGAGGGTGCCAAAATTCTCCTCTCTTCTAGCTTAAATTTTAAGGGCGTTTTCGGTATTTAGCAGTAGGTGTCAAAAATCTACAAATAGGGGGGCTAGCTCCTTGTTTCTGACATTGAAAAACCCTAAAATCCTCTCCCTTGGTGCCGAAATTCCCTAGCCTCTCCCTCTCCAAATTTATTTCTTCAATTTCATCAAAAGCCGAAACTTTTCCCCACTTTCTTTTCCCTTGTGCTGATTTCTCTAAAAAGCCGAAGCATCCATCGCTTTTTCTTTTATTCATCCTATTTGAGAAATTATTCTATACTTCCGGTATTTAAATCTTCCATTGGCATTGCCGAATCCTCTCTCTAGTGCTAGCCGAATCTCCTAAGCTAAGGTAAGAGTCGATTTTTGTTTAGTTCTCATAATCTATTCTCGGTTTTTGAAAAGCAAAAGCCGAAAGCTAATAGTTTAATGGTTTTCGGGATTTGAAGGAAGCTTGGTCGACTAGATCTAAAAGCCGAAAATCATTAGTCTTCAATTTCGGGATTTTAAGGTAAGAAGAGTTGTTTATTCAAATACATAAAATTGGGTAGAACACTAACATGGCCGAATATATGAGAGGCCCTAGTTTCACATCCTTCCGGCTTTTTGAGCAAAGTTGTAGATCGGTTTAGCAAGGGTATCAACATTAATCAGGTGTGTAGACCTCTAACACACTACTAATAAACCTGTATGTATATCTATTCATGTATGTTATGGGCTAAAAAGCCGAAATAAGGCTGTATAGACAGTCGAATGGAACCCTAAAAGGGTTAAGCAAGGATGCTAGGTACGTAAACATAGAGCTCCCTATGTGTATCGAAATATATATATATGACTGCATGATGTTTCCTTTATGTGTGTATGCATGGGATGGGATATTGATATGATGAAGGGGAAGTGCATGATAGGTCACGCAGTGATCGGTGGTAGAAAACCCACAAATATAAATGCTAGGTCACATTGTGATCGGTGGCTATGCCACGTTTAATGATTCCTACTTAATAGGAATAGGCAGTATGGCTGTCGTTTTGGTGTGTAGCGGATGGAGGGTTGATTGTAGAAATCCCCCAAGGTGTGATGGTTGGTACGGGTTGGTGTGCAGAGGATGGAAACCTAGGATGGGTTGGGTTATTCATTCTTTATTATTTATTATGTGATTATGATTGATGCCTTCCTGTATGGGCTAGGGCCCATAATGTGTTTGTGGGCTCAGGTCGATGTGTGTTTTGAGATTTATACACTGAGTCTTTGTGACTCACGCTTTCCTTTTCTCTACTCTTCCATATGAACAGTAGATCGTGGACATGGGAGTCGAAACGGACTCGAGGGGCCATCAAGTTCTATTTCTACAAGTTATTTTCTTTTGAGATTTCTTTAGGTTTAATTTATTTCAATGTTATTTCGAGAATATTTATGTAATAAGGCCCCCAATTTTCATGCAACTAAGTCGTTTTCAATGTTAAGCACTTTATGAATTTTATGATAAGGTTTATTTATACTTAATAATACTTAATACAAGGCTTCATTTTTAAAATGCCGCTTATTTACTTAAATATTGTCTAATTAACTCACATATTTCAAAAACCATCAAAGCAAAGGTTTTCAAAGTACAACCGTGACATGCCAGATTCAGTCGAAATGCATGGGCCGGGTTTGGGGTGTTACATTTTGGTATCAGAGCCCAGTTCAAAACTCGGGCTGTGAAATGGGTCTAGAAATGTTTTAGAAAAAAAATTGAATTTAAGCTTTTGGTTTGAAGACATGGCCTTCGAGTCTACCGGCACCTAATCCACCCAGGTAAGTATTCTGAACTCCTGATTGTGATATAAATGTGGGCTTAATGGGCTTTATAGGACGTAGACTATCTAGATTAGAACTTGATGGACTCTAGGCTTAGACAAACAACTCTTCAATTCCATAAGACTTAATTCCACTAAACAAAACCTGTAATTGAGTCGCAAGACTAAAGTGTGGCAACAGGCATATGCATGTCTAGGAGTAGATCCGGAAGAGCTTGGTATTTAAGCAGTCCAAGTGACTCACCTCCTCTTCGCTGGAATCTTACCTGGTGCATAGTGACTGTTCACTTTAGCCATAACAGGGTGTGGCAATAGGCATACGCATGACTAGGAGTGGATTCAGGGAGAGCTTAGTATTTAAGCAGTCCTACTGACTCACCTCCTCTTCGCTAGAATCCTACCTGGTGCGTAGTGACTGTTCACTCTGGCTATAAAGGACTTGTTCATGGGCTGAACCCATAATTAAAACCCGAAAGGGACCAACCACCCTATTTTGCAAACAAAAACCCCTAAGTTTTGTAACCTGAAAAAAAAAAAACACACTTGATTTGAAAATGTTCACAACTATGAAGAAAATTACCAAATTACCCTTGTTTTGTAAAATGACCAAAATAACCCTGGTTTGAGAGTTACTAAATTACCCTTGTTTGGCAAAATTACCGAAATACCCCCGAATCACAAAATTACCGAAATACCCCCGAATTTTAAAATTACCGAAATACCCCTGAATTTCAAAATTATCGAAATACCCCCGAATTTCAAAATTACTGAAATACCCCCGAATTTCAAAATTTTTAAAATACCCCCGAATTTTAAAATTACCAAAATACCCCCAAATTTCAAAATTATTGACATACCCCTAAATTTTGAAATTACCAAAATACCCTCAAATTCCAAAATTACCAAAATACCCCTAATTTTCAAAATTACCAAAATACCCCTCGGGAATGCAAAATTACCAAAATACCCTTATTTGACAAAATCACCAAGGAACCTTATTTTGAAAAATTACGAAAATACACATGTAGGATAAAATTACGAAAATACCCTTGGGTAGTGAAAACAACAAACAACAACAACAATACTTTTCTGTAATGAACGTGAGTTCATGATTGAATGTATGTGTTTCTTAGAGGATATGAACTTGAGACTGTATGGTGAATGCGAATTCGAAAGAATTACTCTTAAAGCTATCATTCATAAGACTGTTCGTAGTTAAAATAGTGGAAGAAAACTAATAGTTCATAAAATTTCTAATCAGATAAACGCGAATCGGTAGAATGAGTACAAGGGGTCGAGGACGTCCGCCACGTGGTCGTGGTAGGGGTAGGATGACGGTGTCAGAACCAGTAGGATCTGTTCATGGTTCTGGAAATGAGATGCCAGCCGCAGAAGAGGAATTTCAGGATCAGACTGCCGGAGATGACGCGGTATCTCAGGCAATGTTAAGGGTTTTAGAAAGGGTTGCTGGGGCTGGTATGGGCACAGGAGCCCGGAAATCTGTGTCAGAACGGCTTAGAGCCAATAGGGCAGAAGTGTTCAGGGGAATTTCTAATGTAGCCCCAAGTTCAGCTGAGTATTGGTTGGAGCCTGTAGAACGCATAATGGATGATTTGGATTTCACGGAGGAGGAAAAGTTGAAGGGAGTTGTATCCCTCTTGAGGGATGAAGCCTATCAATGGTGGCTTACGGTCAAGGATGGTACTGTGGCTGACCGTATCACCTGGGATTTCTTTAAAACAGCGTTTCAGAATAAGTATATTGGATCAAGTTATGTGGATGCGCAGCGCAGAGCATTTCTGAATCTGGTGCAAGGGAGTAGGTCAGTGGCTGCGTATGAAGCTGAGTTCTTACGTCTTATCCGATATGCTCGTGGGATGGTAGCCACGGAGCATGAACGTTGTGTTAGGTTTGAAGATGGTCTGAGGGATGATTTGCGTGTTTTGATAGCCCCGTAGCGGGAGAGGGAATTTGCTGTCCTAGTGGAAAAGGCTAAAATAGCCGAGGAGGTAAAACGGACTGAGAAATTAAATCGAGATAGAGATAGAGGTGGAAATAAGAGGAATATTGGATCGTCAAGCGGGCGTACTCAGAAAAGGTCCAGGCCTGATGGACCAAACCGAGAGGAGAAACCTGCTGCTACTAACCAGACACCCAAGTGTGCTCGATGTGGCAAATTTCAAGCCGGTGAGTGTTGGGCAGGCAATGGAAAGTGTTTTAGGTGTGGATCTACGGACCACCAAGTTAGGAACTGTCCGCAGGAAAAAGACGGTGAAGGGACCATGGGTCGAGGGAATGCTCAGCCTGGCAGAGGAGGTCAGCAACCACAAAGAGGTCGTGGTGCAGGCCGAGGTGGTAATGGTGTTGGTCGGGGCCGTGGAGCACCAGGCCAAGGGGCAGAAAACACTAAGGCGAGACAGCCAGGGTTGGTCTATGCTGTCAGACATCGAGAGGAGGCTGATGCACCGAATGTCATAACCGGTACGTTCTTAATTTTTGGTTTGCCTTACACTGCATTGATTGACATCGGGTCGACGCATTCATGCGTAGCTAGAAGCGTATCGGGAACTTTAAGGCTAGAATCTGAAACTACCCCTAAGGCAATGACTGTAGTTAGCCCGTTAGGACAATCAGTAGTAGTGGATAAACTTTACCGGGAAGTACCCCTAGAAGTTCAGGGGACAGTTTTTCGAACGGATTTGATGGAATTACCGTTCGGAGAATTTGATTTAATTTTAGGCATGGATTGGCTTGTGAAGTATCAAGCTAATCTAGATTACGCAGCCAAGCGTATGGTATTAAAAACCCCCGAAGGTGATGAAGTGTTGGTGATAGGAGATAGGGGAAACTGCTTGTCGAATGTCGTGGCTGCCCTAAGAGCAGAAAGGATGGTGAGGAAAGGGTGCGAGGCAGTTTTATTGTTTGTTCGGGCTCTAGAAGCCAAGAATTTGACTGTTGGGGACGTCAAGACGGTAAAGGAATTTCCTGATGTTTTCCCTGAAGAGCTTCTGGGATTACCCCCAGATCGTGAAGTAGAGTTTAGTATCGATATTCTTCTGGGAACAGCACCGGTATCTATCGCTCCATATAGGATGGCACCGAAGGAGTTGGTAGAGCTGAAAGCCCAGATACAGGAGTTGTTGGATAGAGGATTTATTCGACCAAGTGTGTCACCGTGGGGAGCGCCGGTGTTATTTGTTAAGAAGAAGGATGGATCAATGCGTATGTGCATTGATTATCACCAGTTGAATAAGCTAACAATCAAGAACAAGTACCCGTTGCCAAGGATCGATGACTTGTTCTATCAGTTGAAGGGAGCCTCAATCTTTTCTAAGATAGATCTGAGGTCAGGGTACCATTAGCTTAGGGTCAAGGAGGTGGATATACATAAGACAGCTTTTAGGACTCGCTACAGTCACTATGAGTTTATGGTGATGCCGTTTGGATTAACCAATGTGCCAGCAGCGTTCATGGACATGATGAACCGAGGATTCCAACCTTACTTAGATCGGCGTGTCGTGGTGTTTATCGATGATATCTTAGTTTATTCGAAGTCAGAGGAAGAGCATGATGCTCATCTGCGAATAGTTTTACAGATCCTAAGGGAGAAGCAGTTGTATGCCAAATTCAGTAAGTGTGAATTTTGGCTGAAGGAAGTAACGTTTCTAGGGCACGTTGTGTCGGCAGAAGGGATTAGGGTTGACCCTTGAAAGATTGAAGCAGTGTTGGATTGGAAGCCACCTAGGTCTGTGGCTGAGATTAGGAGTTTTCTTGGTCTAGCAGGATATTACCGAAGGTTTGTTGAAGGATTTTCTTCGGTCGCGGCACCGTTGACCAAGTTACTACGGAAAGAAGTTCTGTTTGTTTGGTCTGATAAGCAGCAGGAGAGTTTTGAAAATTTAAAAAGGTTTCTGACGGAGGCTCCGGTGTTGATTCAGCCGGAGGCGGGGAAGAAGTTCGTAATTTACTGTGATGCGTCACACGCGGGATTAGGGTGTGTGCTGATGCAAGATGGAAAGGTGGTTGCATATGCATCTCAGCAGTTAAGACCGCATGAACTGAATTACCCCACCCATGATTTGGAATTGGCGGCAGTGTTGTTTGCCTTAAAAATTTGGAGGCATTATCTGTACGGGGAGAAATCTGTCATCTACACAGATCATAAGAGCTTGAAGTATCTTTTGACTCAGAAGGAGTTGAACCTAAGGCAGAGAAGGTGGATCGAGTTACCAAAGGATTACGATTGCTCGATCGAATATCATCCGGGTAAGGCTAATGTAGTAGCAGATGCTCTAAGTCGTAAAGTAGTCTCTGACCTAAGGGCAATGTTTGCTCACCTTAGTTTGTATGAGGATAGAAGCTTATTAGCCGAACTTCAAGTGAAACCTACTTGGATTAGTCAAGTGAAGGAGAGGCAACAGACCGATGAGTTGCTAAAGGGGAAATTGCAGCTAATTCCAAAGGATGGGCCAGCAGAATTCAGTATGAATGAGGAAGGATTGTTATGCTTCCGAGGGAAGGTTTGCATGCCAAAAGATCCGAAGCTAAGGCGGAGGATTCTGAATGAGGCGCATGGTAGTGCATACGCTATGCACCCTGGAGGAAGTAAGATGTTTCAGGATTTGAGAGATCAATTTTGGTGGCCGGGTTTGAAGCAAGAGGTAACTGAATTGGTGGGTAAGTGTTTGACCTGTCAGCAGGTCAAGGCGGAACATCAGTTACCATCAGGATTATTACAGCCAGTGAAGATTCCACAATGGAAGTAGGAAAGAATCACCATGGATTTTGTTAGTGGGCTTCCCCTCACACCCACTAAGAAGGATGCGATTTGGGTAGTTGTTGATCGCTTGACGAAGTCTGCACACTTCATCCCAGTACGTGTTGACTACTCATTGCAGAAGTTAGCTAAGTTATACATAGCAGAGGTGGTAAGGTTGCATAGAGTACCGGTCTCGATCATATCAGATAGAGACCCTAAGTTCACCTCACGATTTTGGAAGGCGTTGCATCAAGTGTTGGGTACGAAGTTGGACTTCAGTACAGCGTTTCATCCTCAGACCGATGGACAATCTGAGCGAGTGATCCAGATCTTAGAGGACATGTTGAGAGGATGGGTCATAGATTTCAAAGGTAGTTGGGAAGAGTTTTTACCGTTAGTAGAATTTGCTTACAACAATAGCTACCAGTCAAGTATTCAGATGGCGCCCTACGAAGCTTTGTACGGGCGGAAGTGTCGTACTCCTACATGCTGGACAGAACTAGGAGAACACCAGATTTTGGGTCCAGAATTGGTGACCGAGACCGAAGAAAAGGTTGAATTGATTTGGGTTCGACTGAAGGAGGCATCGACAGACAGAAGTCTTATGCTGATTTAAAGCGTAAGGACATAGAGTTCGCAGTGGGTGATAAAGTATTTTTAAAGGTGTCACCATGGAAGAAGGTACTAAGGTTTGGTCGAAAGGGTAAATTAAGTCCTAGATTTATCGGACCATATCAGGTGTTGAAGCGAGTAGGACCAGTAGCCTATCAACTAGAGTTACCTCCGAAACTAAGTCAAATCCATAATGTATTTCACGTCTCTATGTTAAGACGATACCGTTCGGATTCGTCCCATATTGTGCCTGTGGAGGAAATAGAGGTAAGACCTGATCTATCCTTCGAAGAGGAACCAGTAGAAATTTTGGATCATGATGTCAAGGTGTTGAGAAGGAAAACGGTTCCATTGGTTAAAGTGCTGTGGCGGAATCATGGTTCTGAGGAGGCTACGTGGGAACCTGAGGAAGCAATGAGGCAGCAATAGCCTCATTTTTTCTGACCAGGTAATTTCGAGGACGAAATTTCTTTAAGGGGGTAGAACTGTAACATCCTAAAATTATGGGCCTATGCATTTAGTGTAGGGATAGGTTTAATATGTTAATTTAAGTGATAGGGGTCCAAATTGGGCTTAGGATTAGGCTAAGGCCTTGATTAAATTATTAGATTGGGCATTAAAGAATTAAAAGGTGGTAATTATGTTTAAATGTCAAACATGGGCTTGTGGCCCAATAATAAGTGGCACTATGAGGAAATTAGAAGTGACGCCACACACAAGGGATTTAGGGGCCCAAAATTTAAGTTTAATGAGGCCCAAATCTTTTAATTTAAGTGAGTTAAATTTGGCATTAGGGTTAGCATAGGTGGACGGCTACAAGGCTAGAAAATAGGAAAATTTATGTGGATTTTTAAGTGATAATGTCATAGATAAAAAAAGAGAAAAGTTAGGAGCTTATCTTCAAAGGAAGTGTTGGCCGAAAATCCACCACCTAGAGGAGTGTAAAATTCGGCTACTGCATGGCATAGAGGGTGCCGAAATTCTCCTCTCTTCTAGCTTAAATTTTAAGGGCGTTTTCGGTATTTAGCAGTAGATGTCAAAAATCTACAAATAGGGGGGCTAGCTCATTGTTTCTGACATTGAAAAACCCTAAAATCCTCTCCCTTGGTGCCGAAATTCCCTAGCCTCTCCCTCTCCAAATTTATTTCTTCAATTTCATCAAAAGCCGAAACTTTTCCCCACTTTCTTTTCCCTTGTGCCGATTTCTCTAAAAAGTCGAAGCATCCATCGCTTTTTCTTTTATTCATCCTATTTGAGAAATTATACTATACTTCCGGTATTTAAATCTTCCATTGGCATTGCCGAATCCTCTCTCTAGTGCTAGCTGAATCTCCTAAGCTAAGGTAAGAGTCGATTTTTGTTTAGTTCTCATAATCTATTCCCGGTTTTTGAAAAGCAAAAGCCGAAAGCTAATAGTTTAATGGTTTTCGGGATTTGAAGGAAGCTTGGTCGACTAGATATAAAAGCCGAAAATCATTAGTCTTCAATTTCGGGATTTTAAGGTAAGAAGAGTTGTTTATTCAAATACATAAAATTGGGTAGAACACTAACCATGGCCGAATATAGGAGAGGCTCTAGTTTCACATCCTTCCAGCTTTTTGAGCAAAGTTGTAGATCAGTTTAGCAAGGGTATCAACATTAATCAGGTGTGTAGACCTCTAACACACTACTAATAAACCTGTATGTATATCTATTCATGTATGTTATGGGCTAAAAAGCCGAAATAAGGCTGTATAGACAGTCGAATGGAACCCTAAAAGGGTTAAGCAAGGATGCCAGGTACGTAAACATAGAGCTCCCTATGTGTATCGAAAAATATATATATATGACTGCATGATGTTTCCTTTATGTGTGTATGCATGGGATGGGATATTGATATGATGAAGGGAAAGTGCATGATAGGTCACGCAGTGATCGGTGGTAGAAAACCCACAAATATAAATGCTAGGTCACGTTTAATGATTCCTACTTAATAGGAATAGGCAGTACGGCTATCGTTTTGGTGTGTAGCGGATGGAGGGTTGATTGTAGAAATCCCCCAAGGTGTGATGGTTGGTACGGGTTGGTGTGTAGAGGATGGAAACCTAGGATGGGTTGGGTTATTCATTCTTTATTATTTATTATGTGATTATGATTGATGCCTTCCTGTATGGGCCAGGGCCCATAATGTGTTTGTGGGCTCAGGTCGATGTGTGTTTTGAGATTTATACACTGATTCTTTGTGACTCACTCTTTCCTTTTCTCTACTCTTCCAGATGAACAGTAGATCGTGGACATGGGAGCCGAGACGGACTCGAGGGGCCATCAAGTTCTATTTCTACAAGTTATTTTCTTTTGAGATTTCTTTAGGTTTAATTTATTTCAATGTTATTTCGAGAATATTTATGTAATAAGGCCCTCAGTTTTCATGCAACTAAGTCATTTTCAATGTTAAGCACTTTATGAATTTTATGATAAGGTTTATTTATACTTAATAATACTTAATACAAGGTTTCATTTTTAAAATGCCGCTTATTTACTTAAATATTGTCTAATTAACTCACATATTTCAAAAACCATCAAAGCAAAGGTTTTCAACGTACAGCCGTGACATGCCAGATTCGGTCGAAACGCATGGGCCGGGTTTGGGGTGTTACACACGTACTGTATGTTCATGGGGTTCTTTAGTAATTTTAATTTAATTTACATTACTTTAATTTTTGGGGTTAATAATTTCTGTAATAAGGCCATTGGAATTGTTTTTAACTTTTATCTGGTATTTCTTATATCACTGCAAATTTATTAAACACGGGTTTTAAAACAATAACATCTGTTTTTAAATATCACGTTTCCACAACGGTTTAAATCAAGCTTTCGTAACAGACAAGTTTTTGAAAGCAAAACAATAAATGCATAATAAGATTTTACAAAAAGGAAATGATTTCAAGTAAAACTAGTTTTGTTAATAAGCAACAAAAATCGAAATTTTGAATTGGTAGGAAGTTTTGATTAGTAGATGAGTTTTGCAACAAATGCATAATTTTCAAACATCACCTGATGTGGCACGCTAGATCCGATCGTAATGTTTAGGCCGGGTTTGGGGTGTTACATCGAGGTGTCAAACCTTTTCATTGATGTAAGCTCTTGGGGAAGATTAGCCTATTATTCCTAAAGTAGCGTTTATGCATTGAGCAATGACCCTTCCACTTGACACTGTCGGATCACTAAGGTCGAGTTTTTTCCTTGCTCGATCGATATGTCTTGCAATCAAGCTCCCTTTTGCCTTTGCAGTAGAGGGCTAATCTCCGTCCAGCCTGAGGAAACCTTTGCACACCCCTGTTACCTTTTGGGAGGCCTACACCCAGTAAAAATTATTTACATGAGACTATCCCTTGGCTTATAGGTTTAGGGTTTAGGGTTTAGCATTTTAGACTAACACAAGGTTAGCATTCTAGCCTTTTCAGAGTGATATCGAATTGATGGCTTGTCCCCCTTGGAAGGAGGCCTTCTTCACCTCCCACTTAAGGTGCGCAAGAAAAGCCCAAAGCCTATCCTAAGGAACAATGGAACTTCATAGGTTTTTTTTGTCCAGGTGCGGGTGGTTCACATCTTGACCCTTTAAGGGCATAAGTTCAAACTTCACCAAAGCCAAATGATAAAACTTTTCCTTAGTGCACCTAGGCATTATTGTTGAAACTCTGTGAACCCCTTTGGGCTCTCCTCAGAGTAGGGAGAAAAAAACCCAAGGCTAAAACTAGGCGTAGACATCTCGAGGACAATACCTCCATTGTTAAGGGAGTGAGACATTCCGGATTAGATACTCATCCTCAACATATATTAATAGATTTTATAACCTATATTCAATATTTTTTTCCAGAACTCAATCTTTCAACATGTATTTTTTCAATTTAACAAATAACACCTTAGTATGAATTTTCCCTTAATAAAAATAAGCATTCATACTAAAGGTTGAAAACAAATTGCTTAAATATGAAACAAAGAAAAACACACACACAATGTTTCTTACAAAATGAACTCAATTGTGAGCTACAACTTCTTTCTCAATCGTGAACTTCAACTCTTCACTCAATCCCACAAGCACAATGGCTATCTATAAGTTTCTAAGACTTCAGCTTTAAGCAAGAGATAAAATGGATGGTTATGGCTTTTACTTGTTTATTTTCACCAAATCAAATTATCATAGGTAGACTTCAATTATCATCTATAATAATCTTCGATAGTCTTAGTCAAAATACTCACTCTTAATCAACCATAATACTATGCTTACCACAATCCATGTGACGAGGTTTTACTAATAAGGACTTTGCGGTTGATGTTTCCTTGCTTAACTCTAAGTGTACTTAAATTGTGGATTAACAATTGAGAATCATCAAATAAATTAGTGTAAATTTGACGCCAAACTTCCATTTTTATCAAGGATTTCTTGTAAGGATGTAGTACATAAGTCTTTAGCTGATCTAGGACATCTCTCAACTTTATCTTAATTTTTAAGAGTTATCCTTGGGCTAGGACTCTTCAATATGGATGTACAATATTACTTCTTAATAAGGATAAGTCTTCCTCTTGATTTGGATACCAATAGACATTTTTACTATTATATATGATAATTAAAATAAACACGAAGTCAAAGTTTTCCAACATAAAAGAAATATGCAGAGGCTGACTATGAAGTATGAAATGAGATGTGACAACTCCATCAATCCATTAAAAAGCACATTGTAGGCTATGATACAACAATTTCCTCTTTGGTATTTTTCACAAAATGTCTATAACGAAAACAAATACTCCAAAACAACATGAAATTCAACCAAGCAAATATCTCAAAATAAACATCCAAATTTGAAAATGAAGAAAAATACTTCCCCTAAATAAAAGCATTTGTGTAACGCCCCAAATTCTCTTATATATGCTTTTGTTAAATTTTGACACAACTGTGTATCTGCTTCAATGGTTAAGTGTTCTAGGTGTATGTGTGAGAGGTCCCAAGTTCAAGCCTTGCATTTGGCAAATTTTGGTTTTTCTGACTTAAGCCCTATTTTTGCTTAGTGGGCTTATATTTAATTATTGGTAGAATCATATCAGAATGGGCCTCCTGGTCTGGTGGTTAAGTGTTAGTTCGCTGCAGGTCTTGTGTTTGAATCCCTGCGCGAGCGTGGGATAGTTTTATTTTGCTCATTCGATTGAAAGAGTTTTAGTTGAACCGAAATTCTGAGGTGGTTGAGGATGAGAGAATAGTGGGATAATGGGGAGTTATCAAAATCATTTTCTTTTTGATTTCAAATTATTTTCTCTCATCTCCCCAAATTTTTTTCTAACTTTTTGACGTCTTCCCAACTCTTCTACTGAAAATCTACTTCTCTATGCATTTTCCCCTTCGATTTCTTCTTTCCAATTCATCTTCTTTTGTTCAGCGTGGGTTTTCGCTCGTTCGGTGAAGGGCAAGAATCGGTGGGAACTCCTGTAGCAAATTGAGTGTTAGGAGTCTTCCTTAGTGGTGCGTCTGGTCTCGGGAGTGTTTTTGCTTCAAATCAACAGCAGGTGTGTACATGACAAAGCAGAAAATGGGACTCGACTAAAACCAAAATTGCAAACTGTTGACACCACATGGGCGTGTGGTCGCCCGAGTGGTAGGCTATGTGCGATAACATGGCCGTGTGATCGATGGTCATGCGCAAGACACGACTGTGTGATGGCTAGGGTGTGGCCGTGTGGGCCACGCAGGCTAAACGAATTGGGTGTGTGGGCTAAATGGGCATGTTGGCCTACACAGACATGCCACACGGGCGTGTGATATCTGGACTAGGCCGTGTAATCCATACGGGGAAGGCTAATCTGGGCATGTGGGCCCACACGGGCAAACCACATGGGCGTGTGGGTCCATTTAGCTAAAATGTTTCCTAGGGTTGCACGGGTCACCCAAGTCGATTGTGAACCTACTGTAGGGTCGGATCGCTACTTAGACCCTAAATTGTGTGATATGAATATATAATGTATGTATTGAGCATGTTAAATTTATGCATGTTTATTGATCCGTATGTATAACTGATAACTGAATTTTTACATGTAGCATATATTTTTGTATGTCTGCATTAAGCATGTTTAGTTACATATGCATTGGGGTGGGATGATTGATTATTGGAGGAAGTGTACTGAAAGGCTTTCATGCCTATTATCTGGCAGCTTAGCTGCAATATTATTGATATGTGCTACATCCGATAAGACTCGGTGTGTAGGGCTGGGTGGGTGTTTTAAACTCCATATGGTGTGTAGGGATGGTCAGAGATGGTGTGTAGGATACTAATTTCTGTTACTGTATGCATACTGTATCTGAGATGGGCTAAGGCCCTAATTTAAAACTGAAACTATATCTGAATGGGCTAATACCTAAACTATATCTGAATCTGTAATGGGCTTAGGCCCAGACTGTATTTGACGGATAATTGTTGATTGACTGTATGCATGTCTTCTATGGGGATTACACACTGAGTTTACGTAAACTCACCCTTTCTGTTTAACTGTACAGGTAACCCCCAGACTTAGACAGATTGGTGCGATGGAGGACTCAATGGTGACCACATGTCTATTGAACTGCTTTAATTTCATTTATGATTTTTATTTCTTATTTTTCTAGGGTATTTTTGAAGTAATTTGGGACTTTTGGACTGTTTACCTTTATTTTGGATTTTAACTGCTTTCATGGATTTCTAAATTGGAAAACTTAATTAAAACTCAGTTTTAATTAAAAAAACATTTTTCCTAAACTCAAACGGTTTCCTTTAAATATCACGGTTTAAAAAGCTTCCGCTACAGAATTTGTTTTTAAACGAATAAAATTAACAAGAAAATAAATTTTGAAACTGATGAGAGATAAATAGAAGCTAATAAACGGAAACGGTTTTAACTTGGTAAATTCAATTTCAAATCCCATTCCATGTGACTTCGCCAGATTCGGCCATAACATCTAGGCCGGGTTTGGGGTGTTACAATTTGAAGCACATATTACCCTCACCTTTTAACAAAAATCTAAAGGGAGTAGCCTTAAGATGACAAAAATTCAAAGTTAGTTCACAAGAAATATCATACCAAGGACTAAATTTGCAATCAAATAAGTCATAAAAAAAAAAGATTTAGTCGCCCTTAGTAGTAGTAATACACTTCTCGTACTCCATTTATCAAGTTCATGAAAGGGAATGTGACTGGGAGCTATATCATAAAGCATTTTAACTAGTGAAACAACTGAGATCTTCCACCTTTATGATTTTTATAAATTTACACTTCCATATTCTTATAATACTTTGATGGATTATTCATGTTAGACCCTATATCATCAATTTGATCTACAAGGGCAACATTATTGTTAGAAAAAAAAATTGATTTGAAAACGGTTTTCTTGCACAGTGAAAAATGAAAATTTTGAAAATTGACACGGTTTGTGATATTTATAACAATAAACCTTAACCAAATACGCATTTGTTTTTTTTTCTTCAGATAAACGGATCCTTTGTGTTTTTTTTTACTTTCAACCAAACGATTTTCTCCACTCTCGTAGCACAAAATGCTTCTAGTGTGGGCTCGAACCAATTTTGAACGAAAACACAAAATTAGAAAAAGTTCTCTTTTTGAGGTGAAAACGGAAATTCTCTCTTTAATAATAGAAATCAGTAAATTTTTATTCCTGAAAAATATATATAATAGTTGAGAATAAATTCTTTATATTTTTAACAGAATAACAATCTCTCAAAGTTTTCTGAGAATAAATTCTTTATATTTTTAACAGAATAACAATCTCTCAAAGTTGTCTGAATAGTTCTACCGGTGCCATCTATTTATAAGAAGAGAAGGTAGAACCTTTGTAGAGTTGTAGAAGTTTATTTCCACTAGAAAAAAAATATCATAGTTTATCTAGGATATAAGGGGCAGCAACCCTATTAATGATACTAATGTTTTGCCGTCCCACCTCCTTACATGAGGGGTTTTGGGCCTCTCTCACATTGGGTCCTATTACTAGTACTTCCTGAACCTTTTTGACCAGTACTCTCTAATATGATCCAACCCAATTCAGTTTTTCTATTTCCTATAATAAATTTTAATATTTACATATTAAATAATTTGCTCATCCAAATTTTTTCTTAGTAAAATTTTGATAATATTACCCTCGGTAAAATTTTGATGATTTTACCCCCGGTAAAATTTCAAGAAAAATTCATTTAATATGTCACAACTCAACATGTTCACTATGATCGAATGATTTATTTTCATTTTTTGGCTTCAAAACAATCCAAAAACATAAACTCATTCTTCCATCATTTTTTAAGTAATCCTATATAAGATTGCAAAATTCCATTTTAAAAAACCTATATTCATTTCTAAATGATTCCATTTCTCTATTTCGGAGAAAACCATAATCATTCCTGAATGTTTCCCATTTCTCTTTTTCTATTCATTCCATTCATTTCTATTTAAACACGTAATTTATTTCTGGTTTCAACGAGCTAGCGGAGGGATCGATTCGACATATTTGGTTCAGGTTTAAACAATTTATAATTAAGTTTTGGTTTTTCACCTATCAATTATAAACTCATTTAGTCACAAAGTCATTCCACTATAGTAACGTGATTGAGCTCTCCTCAATAACATACCATTACGAAAGCAACTGTTCAATGCTCGCCCATTAACCTTGTGATAAGTGTGTTACCCTCATAGGATATCCTTGATCTCTTTGAGATAATATCTGTTCTCTGAATATAATCCTATTTTATCTCATGGTAACCATTACATCTTTCTTCATGAAAAGTCAATCACTATCAAATAGTGATCAGGTTATCCATTACAAAGAAGAACGACATGTGGCCACGTTTACTTTTCATCAACCATGTAATGCTAACAAAAGGACATCATTTACTCATGTTTTGGGCTATAAGTTCCACTGTTGTGAATGACGCTACAAACTACAGAAATCGTACATCGTATGCACCAACTTTTGATTCCTTATCTATTTGAACATAGGCTTTTATCTACATCAAAATGTATGAGTCACGCATACATAGTCCGTCATCCACTCAAGATTTAGGTATGTCCCACTATGAACGTCACAAGTGAATAAATCCATAAATGGATTCAGGATCTATTTTTCTTGGGTCTTGTTCGATATACTGTCAGTCTGGCCAGTGACATCTATGTTTCTATCTTTTGGTAGTCATTCGCTCCAATGCCCAAGACAAGGTATTTGCCTAATTGGACTTAATAGAAAATATATTAGTTGTTCAATCGGTTTCTTCATTTTCGATTAGACTAAGGACATGTTTGGGTTTGTCTACCAATACAAGCTGTCTTTCCATACTACGATCTGACCATGTAATACCGCTTAGTATCAGTTCAAACAATAGACAACCAATGAGTAACATTTGCTTCTATTTTGCTTTGCGTGCAAAAATCATTTGAGGAAATAATACAAAGTATATTAATTTAATTCATGAATAATTTTATTAATCAATCTATTTGAAAATACTATACTTAGGGCACCAAATCCAACAATTATGTTTAATATAACACACTTAACCTGACCTGGTCGTCGGATCCGAGCTATGAAATGCTACAACTATTGGTTTAGTAAATTCAAAACATTTTGCAACATTTAATCATTTAAATACGTAAAGAAATAGCCTTCATGTACATAAAGTATTACCTAACTATTTTTGGTTATTATACGAGCTTACGAAAGCTCTTCTGTTAATTTGACCTTGAATTAGGACCAAATTGTAAAGTTTTAAAAATTTAGGCCCAACGTCGCGACCTCACAATCTCTAGGTTGTGACGTTGCCAACTCAGTAAGTCACGTCGTGACTTTGAACATGCCGACATTGCAATGTCACTCACTGTCGGTACCACATTGTGACATCGGATGTTTGCTGTTGTAACGAAGTCCTTATTTTTGGCAAAAACACCATTTTGGTTCCATTTCAACATGTGCAATACCACCTAATTGACTTGTATCACTTAATACCATAAAAACCAATTCAAATTCATACAATTTCATGCCAAATAAATCACCTAACCAATTCCAAAACAAAACCAACTCAAACATAAGCTCAACTTATTCAATATCAATTCATTTAATTGCATTCATTCAAATACCAAATTTACCTAAGCTAAAACTGTTCAAAAAATCCAGTTCAAAAACAATTTTCTTGCACAATGGAAAATAATTTTTTTTTAAAATCATCCCGGTTTGTTATATTTATAGTAATAAATCCTAGATCGAAATCGTACTTATGTTTTCAGATAGACAGATCATTGTCATTCCTGGCTTTCAACCAAATAATCTTCTTTGCTATTCTCATAGCACGAATTGCTTCGAGTGTGAGATCGAATAAATTGAATCGGACACTGAAACTAAAAATAGTTGTATTCTTTTTGGTGAAACCGGAAATTCACTTCTTAAACAGACATAGATAGAATTGTTATTTTGGAAAATATATTTAATTCTTAATAGAATAAAACCATTTAACTTGTTCACTATGATTATGATTTATTTTTATTTTTGAGCTTTAAAATAGCTCAAGAACATAAACTCAATCTTCCAATCATTTTTTAGTATTCCTTGTTCATTTTAAATGAATTCATTTCTCATTTTCATTTTCATTTCCATTTTGAGGAAACCACATTCATTTACAAATAATTCCATTTTCTTAATTTTCATTTTCATTTTGGAGAAAATCATAATAATTTTCTGAATGTTTCCTATTTCTCCATTTCACCTTTTTTTTCTTTAATTTTTGTTCATTTGATTTAACATGCAATTCATTTTTGGTTTCAAACCTAGAGGAGGAACTGATTGGACGTTTGCAACTAAGGCTCAAATGATTTAAAATTAAGTTCTAGATTTTCACATATTAATTATAAACTCATTTAGTCATGAAGTCATTCCACTATAGTACCGTAACTGAGCTCTCCCCAACGACATACCATTACAAAAGCAACTCGATTAGTGCTCATCCAATGACCTTGTCATAAGTGTGTTACCCTCATAGGATATCCTTAATCTTTTTGGGATAATAATCATTCTCCCAGTATGATCCTGTTTTATCTCATGGTAACCATTACATCTTCCTTAATGAAAAGTCAATCACCATCAAATAGTGATTAAGTCATTCATCATAAAGACAAACGACCCGTGGTCACGTTTACTGTTCATCAACCATGTAATTTCAATGAGAGGATATCATTTACCCATGTCTCGGGTTATGAATTCCACTACAATGAATGTCACTACATATTGTAGAAGTTGTAACACCCCCAAACCCGGCCCATGTGTTTCGACCAGATCTGGTATGCTACGTGTTGTACATTAAAAACTTTTGCTTTGTTGGTTTTGGAAGTCGTAAGTTATTTAGACATAATTTGACTAAATAAATGACATTTTAAAATAAACTCCTTTGTATTATTATTATTATTATTATTAAGTATAAATAAACCTTGTCATAAATTCATAATTTCAGAACATTGAAATCTACCTAGTTGAATAAAAACTAGGGGCCTTATTACATAAATAATCCCAAAATAAAATAAAATAAACTTAAAGAAATCCCAAATTAACTTGTAGAAATAAAAACTTGATGGCCCCTCGAGTCCGTCTCGGCTCCCATGACCACGATCTACTGTTCATCTGGAAGAGTAGAGAAAAAGGAAAGCGTGAGTCACCAAGACTCAGTGTATAAATCTCAAAGCACACAACGACCTGAGCCCACAAACACATTATGGGCCCTGGCCCATACATAAAGGTATCAATCATAATCACATGATAAACAATAAATAATGAATAATAACCCAACCCATCCTAGGTTTCCATCCTCTACAAACCAACCCGTACCAACCATCACACCTTGGGGATTTCTACAATCAACCCTCCATCCGCTACACACAATAACGACAGCCGTACTGCCTATTCCTGTCATTCAGGAATTGTTAAACGTGGCATAGCCACCGATCACTATGTGACCTATCATTTATATTTGTGGGTTTTCTACCACTGATCACCAAGTGACCTATCATGCACTTCCCCTTCAATATCATAATTTCCCCCCATGCATACACACATAAAGAAAACATCATGCGGACTTACATATATTTCGATACACATAGAGAGTTCTATGTTTACGTACCTGGCATCCTTGCCTAACCCATTTAGGGTTCCATTCGACTGTCTATACAGCCTCTTTTCGGCTTTTTAGCCCATAACATATATATATAGACATACATACAGGATTAATAGTGTGTTAGAGATTTACACACGACTGTTCATACAGCCTCATTTTTCGGCTTTTCAGCCCCTAACATGTATAATACAAAATAAAACTTATGTGATAAGGATCTACACACCTGATTACCGTTAGAACGAGACCCTGTAAGTCGACGCTATCTATAGCCAACACCACCACTATCTGCCTTGAAATCCCGAAAAGAGATATGAGATTCAGGGACTAGTGTTTCCGGCTTTTAGATCTATGAGATCTACTTACTAGAGAAGATCCGGCTACTCCCAGAGGATTCCGGCTTTTTCCGAAAATCAGGAAGAGAAGATGATTCGAAGAAATCTATAAAGATTCGGCTTTTAGAAGAAAGAAGAGAAGAGAGTAATGGAGTTTTTGGCTTTTAGAAGAAAGAAGAGAATAATGGAGTTTTCAGCTTTTAGAAGAAAGAAGAGAATAATGGAGTTTTCGGCTTTTAGAAGAAAGAAGAGAGTAATGGAGTTTTCAGCTTTTAGAAGAAAGAAGAGAATAATAGAGTTTTCAGCTTTTAGGAGAAAGAAGAGAAAAGAATAATGGGGTTTTCGGGTTTTAGAAGAAAGAAGAGAATGATGGAGTTTTCGGCTTTTAGAAGCAAAGAAGAGAATAATGGAGTTTTCGGCTTTTAGAAGAAAAAAGAGAATAATGAAGTTTTTGGCTTTTAGAAGAAAGAAGAGAAAGAAAAGGTGGAAACCCTAAATGTCGCAAAATAAAGAAGAGAACCCTCCCTATTTATAGAAATTTCGGCTAACTCCTAGCCTTGTAGATAGCTCCTATCTTTTCTCCTTTTATCTTCCATATTATCAACTATAATATCTACATTATCTTATTCATATAAATCCTCCTATTTTTGAGCCTTGTTGCCATCCACTCCACCTAACCCAAATGCCGAAAATTAGCTAACTTAAATTAAAAAAATTGGGCTCCATGAAACTTAAATTTTGGGCCCCTATCTCCCTTGTTGTGGCGTCACCTCCTAATATTGGGCCACAAGCCCACTTTGGTATTTTAAACACAGATACTACCTTTTAGACCCTATAATGCCCAAAAAGATAATTTTAATCAAGGCCTCTACCTAAGCCTGAGCCCAATTTGGACCCCTAACACTTAATTTAACTCATTACACATGTTCACCCATTAAACGCATAGGCCCAAAAATTCAGGATGTTACAGAAGTCGTACACCCAATGCACCAACTTTTGGTTCCTTACCTATTCGAACTCAGGCTTTTACTTGCATCAAAGTGTACTGCCAGTCACACATACATAGTCTGTCATTCAATTAGGAATTAGGCATGGCACACTATGAACGTTACAACTGAATAAATCCATAAATGGATTCATGATCTATTATTCTTAGGTCCAGTATGATGTACTGCCAGTCCAGTCAGTCACATCTATGTTTCTATCTTGTAGGAGTCATCCGCTCTAATGTCCAAGACAAAAAAATCTCACTAATTGGACTTGATAGACGGCATATTAGTTTTTCAATCGGCTTGCTCATTTCCAATTAGAATAAAGACATGTTTAGGTTTGTCTACTAATACAAGTTGTCTTTTCATATTACAATCCAACCACGTAATATTTCTTAGTATTAGTTTAAATGTTAGATAACAAATGAGCAACATTTGCTTCCAGTTTGCTTTGCGTGCAAAACCATATGAGGAAAATCATAAAAAGTATATTAATGTAATCAATGAATTTGTTTTATTAACCAATCTATTCGAAAAAATTACAAGTTTACAAATGAATATACTACATTCAGGACACCAAATCCAACAGTCTTACACTTACCCTAGTGAAGTAGATGAGTAAAGTTATGCATTATCATGCTATCCACGTGTTTTTCAAAACTCATAGCTAGTAGAGTCCTGGTAAATAGGTCCATAAGGTTGTCCTCAGATGTGACCTTGACTGCATCCATGATTCCGTCTGCAATTGTCTCCCTTATGAGATGATACTTGTGATCAATATGGTTTTTCCTTTTGTGGTTTCTTGTCTTATTGGTATTAGCTATTGTCTCACTGTCGTCACAATACAATGTGATAGTTTTTCCCATAACAGGAAAGACTTCAAGATCTATAAGGAACTTTTAAAGCCATAGTGCTTCTTTGGTAGCCTCAAAAGCAACTTCATTTTTAGCCTCCATAGTGGAGTCAGTAGTATAGCTTTGCTTTAAACTTCTTCACAAGCTGGACTCGCTGCCTAGGGCAAAAACACAACCCGATGTCGATTTCCTCAAATCCCTACACATTTGGAAGTTAGAATTGGTATATACAATAGTAGTAAGATTTCCTCCAAAATGCACAAGAAGAAAATACTTCATTCTCTATAAATACTTGAGTATATACTTAACTGCTTGTCAATGTCTTGGTCCTAGATTCGTCTTATATCGACTTACCAACCCTATTGCAAAATAGATATCTGGGTGTGTGCATAACATAGCATACATGAGGCTTCCTACTGCCAAAGCATAAGGAACCTTTCTCATGTTCTCTCTTTCCTCCACTATCTTAGGGCAGTCCTTTAAAGAGAGATGAAATCCCAATACGGAGGGTTGATTACCTTTCTTCGAATAGGTTATAGCATAACGCTCCAATATCCTATCTATGTATAAAGCCTGAGATGGTGCAACCACTTTGTTCTTTCGATCCCATAGGATTTGAATACCTAGAACAAAATTAGCATATCCCAAGTCTTGCATGCTAAACTGTTGAGTTAACCACAGTTTAATAGATGATAATGTTCCTACATCATTTCCAATTAGTAGAATGTCATCAACATATAGAACAAGAAAGACCACATTTCTATCCCTTAAATGTTTATAAACACAATGTTCATCTGCGTTTTGCTTAAATCTGAAAGTCTTGATCGCTTGATCAAATCTTTGATTGCATGAGCGGGATCCTTGCTTAAGCCCATATATGTATCTAAGTTGTTTGCGAACTTTATGCTTGTTTCCTTTAGTTATCTTGTGGGTTGCATCATATATATGTTTTCTTTAAGATAGTCATTCAAAAACACTATCTTGACATTCATTTTTTAGATATCGTAATTGAGAGCCATTGCAATGAATAACAATATGAGGATTGACTTGAGCATGGCAACCGGAAAAAGGTTTCTTCGTAATCGATTCCTTTTTTTTAGTGTAACCTCTTGCTACATGTCTGGACTTATAAGTTTCCATTTTTCATCCGCATTTCTTTTCCTCTTGTAGATTTACTTACACCCTATGGGTTTTATCCCTTTCGATAAGTTTACAAGTTCCCACACTGAGTTAGAGTCAATATAATCTAATTTTGCTTTCATAACTATTTCCCAAAGCTTGGAATCAGTATTTGAATTGCTTCATCATACAAAAGTGGGTCATCATCTTCCTGTTCGGTAGACTTAATGTTAAAAACACTTTATTCAGATTGGAGAAACTCAGACCTACGAGAGACCCTTTCACTACTATGAAGCACCCTATGTTGCTAATCTTTTTTAGGTCTACTATTGGGAGTTGGTTCCAGAATTTCTTCTATAGAGTTTTGTATATTTTCTGAAAGTTCCTTGAGTACCTCTTTACTCTGAGGTTTGAATTCATTCATGTAACTTTCTTCAAAGAAAGTAGTATGAGTTGAAACCATTATAGTTTGCTCTTTCAGGTTATAAAACAAACTACCCTTTCTTCCCTTTGGATATCCTACAAACATGCACAATTTTATTCGTGAACCCAACTTCCTCGCATCTTTATCCAATACGTGAGCCGATCATCCCTAAATTCTTGAGTGATTAATATTAGGCTTTCTGTCATACCACAATTCAGATAGAGTTTTGGCCGGCTGTGCGCATGCGCATTAATCACTTAAGCGATTGAGCAATAACAACATACACAATAGAGTCTAAGTAACTACTAATATGATGTTATAGTACAATAATCCATAAAATATGGTTTTGCAAGAAATTAAATATTCTATACTAAGGACTAAATTGCAAGAAATGTAAACTAGAGGGACTATCTAGTGAATAACTAATGAGGGTTGGTTGACTTCAATGTGGTTCACCAAATCTTAGATTAGGGACATAAATCGTGTAAATTACCAAGTGACTCCATTTTATCTTCTAATCTTAATTTTACCGAGTAAGACGAATTAGGTCCAATTTATCTTCTGATCTCGCCTATTAATTCGAGACTAACGAATGGGTGTGCAACAAGATTACCTTCCGCACTTTATCTTGATATTCCTTTAGGAGCATCATTATCTAAGTTCTTAGTCCTTTTCACATTAGTCCAATTTGTTACGATTTAGTCCTTTGTCCAAAGATTTTAATTAATCCAACTCCATCATCCAATCTCCTTAAAGGTTTAGCTACACATGCTCAATGTAAAAAAAAAAATAAACATAGCAATGGAAAACAAGGCAACCATGAAAGTAAAACTTGAGAAAAATATTAAAATTGAGATTTTTATGCAAGAAAACTTAAATAACATGAAACCAAAAGCATTTAACAGAGAAATCTAAAGCAATAAACATAAAAGGAACAAGCTTTGATAGATTTAAAGTAAAATAAACTAAAATACATTAAACTAAAGCTTAGATAGTCTTGAAAGTAAAGTACAGGGACTAGAAATGTAAATTAACCTTAGATACAGTCTTAACCAACTTAACTAACATAAAAAACAACAAGAATAAGAAGTAAATGAAGAAAATAAACTTTAATCTAAGGTAGAAGAAGAGAAAAATAAAAACCCTAGAAAAAGTGTAGAGAAAAACTAAAGAAAACCTAGAGAAAAATAAACCTAAACTAAGCTAATATGTGCTTCTCTCCTCCTCAACAATTTTTGTCTATTTTGAAGTGTATTTTGATGACTTTTTGATGCCAAAAATGCCCCTACACGAGCGTTGTGTGATTGGTAGGCTGGGTAGACAGAGGTTGCTCTTTTTGTCCAAGTTTGTCCCTATGAAAAAGGTGATATCGCAATACCCGGAAGAGGATATCGTGACATCTCGAGCAGTGTTGGAACTTGGGATCCTCCTTGGAAGGTGGATATTGCGATACCCAAGGGGATATCGTGATACCATAGAAGGTAGTCCTTGGTCTTCTATACTGTTTGGGGTTTCGAGATCCTAAGGATTAAATATTGTGGTACCCTTGCGCTAAGTGTTGTTCTTGCTCATTTTCGACCTCCGACACATCACTAAATCACTCAAACACATGTTAGGCTCCAAATGGTACTAGCGGCCAATTTGGGTAAAAAATTAGACAAATTTGAGACATTTTCACTTATTATCCGAAAATATGAAAATAATGAAAAACTATGCTAAACACTTTATTTTTCTTGAGAAAAAGCTCCTTAAATGTGTTAGAAAAGCTTAATTTGCCATGCCGATTTGTGCCAGATTAACTCTCCCAAACTCAAGCCTTTGCTTGTCCTCAAGCAAACACATAAAACATGTAACAAGACGACTCTTGGACTACATTAAGTTATATAGTCGTCCAACATCAAATTTATATAAGAATTTCTTCACATGCAATTTAAGAATGATACCTAGCTAGTTTACTTACTCTTAATGTAAACATTATTATTTCAAAAAGTTAAAGTGTCAATAAAGGTAGAGGCAATGTAAATGAATTTACGTACAAATGTTATTTTTCAAAATAAATTATATGGACCGCTCATAGATATTTAAAAAGAATTGTTCATGTTCGTTCTAACAAATGCAAGGTATATACAAATTATTGTGTCGGTGACTTATTCGAGTCTCAAAGGTCTTTTAGGCTTGTAACGTTTTGAGGCTGAGGTTGGTACAGATTCAAAGGAAATTCATCTCAAAATGATTCAAGCACTATGAATAGTATAGCACACAACATTTTTCCCAATTCCCCCCAAATGTGATCGTTACATCTCACCTTTCTTATTTCTTCTTCTCCCACCTTTCTTATTTCTCCAATAATGTGGAAGAGAATGGTCGATATTAGCTCATTTTGTGCACTATGATTGCAAGACTATTTTATGCTCATTTTTGTTTCTTGTTTTTAAGCATTTCTATACTTTATTTGTTCTTTTCTCTAACAATGCTTTTGATATTCACTTTTATTTCTTTCACATTGTTCTTTTCTTTTTAAGCACAATTTCTAGCAAGAATCAATTACGAGCTAACTCAACCCCTCTTCGCTAATCACTCGAGTACATTTTTGTGAGAAACCTTCGTAATATTCCTACCTAACCCTAATGTCCATAGCCTGACGTCCACTCCATAGTACGTTACAAAGTTCAAGGGTTGTGAAGGGTTGAGTTTTGAACTCAATTTCGACTTAAGGTTTCAAACATAGAGGTTCATTAAGAAGGGCAATGTAAGGTTCAAATTCAGGAACTAGGGATAATATAATGTTTAAGGTTGGCCCTTTAGGCTCAAGACTATACAAACAATGCCTAAGGTCTTTGCTGGATTAGGCACCTAGCTAAAATCGATTAAGCATGCATCTATTTAAACTAACAGTTAACAATTCAAATTATTTATCTACAAGGATCCATATCATTTATTCATCTTACGGTATATTTTATATATTTTCATTTCAGTTATTGCTTCTAATCTATTATACCTATTAACTAAGTAAACTAATTAATCTACAATTAAGAGTAGAAATTATCTAGTATCATTCAAAATTTACTAGTTTGGCAAACCTATATACGCATTTGATAAGTACAACTACTTACTCATTACTTAATTTTAGTCCAAGCATCATGCAATAACAAAAATTAAAAAACAAAGAAGAAAAATATTTTTGGATTTTTGAAAAATTAAAAACAAAGATGGAAAATTGATCGTTGTTTTTTGCAATGTCAAAGTCTTAAAATTTATAAAAAGAATGATCAAACCTGGAAACTAACTATGACAATGATATGAGGCAAGTGCACCTATCAAACAGTATTATAGTTAAGGCAAGACCGGAATGTCAAACCCAAAGGAACCAAAAGTACTAATACTAACTCTCTCTTTATTATTTAGCCTAAGAATTAAAGTGATTTTTATTTAATCTAAAATTAACTAACTACTAAACTAAAGAATTTAAGACAAAGAAGAATGAAATTGGAGAAAATACTTTGAGGAAAAACCAATTGATTAAGATGGCACCCAAGGAAGAATCCACCTAGACTTCACTTGTTATCTAACTCTGAACCAGACGATTTATTCATTTGACTTGATCCGTAAGATTCCCTAAGTTATATTAATCCTTCTCTCGAGGCGACTAACGTCTAACCCTAGCTTGATTAATTGAAATCTCTTTCTAATTAAAATCCCTAGAATTGCATTAACTCGATCTATGGACTCCCATATTAGGTTTCACCCTAATCCGGCAAAATCTCGTCACCCTATCTCTAGGCGTACGATCAACTCCGCTTAATTATGCTAGATCTACTCTTAAGCAGGGACTTTTGCTCCTCCACCTAAGCACATCATACTTGAATTAATATCCCAGAAATATCAACACAAGAATTAAGAATACATAATTAAGAACAAGTCAAATATTTATCATATAGTTCAACAAACGATAACAAGATTCATCTTAGGTTTCATCCCCCTCAGGTATCTGAGGGTTTAGTTCATAACAATAAAAGAAAACATCTCAGAAGAAAAGATAAAACAAAACATAAGAAACCCCTAAAACCCCCTGAAGGAATTAAAGGAGAGATCCTCCGTCTTGAGTAGAATTCCGGCTTCTTGAGATGGATCAACTGGCTATCTTCGAGCAAATCCCCACAATTCTGCCTTCCTTGGCCTAGCTGGACGCCCCCTGACTAAAGCCTTGGGTTCCCCCTTTTCTGGTCATACTTAGGGTGTTTATAAAGGCTTCTGAATATGTTTTTTTGCCCCTAAGTATCCAAATTCGAGTGAAACTCTTCTTTCCCACGACAGGGACACACCCATGGCACACGCCCGTGTAAGTCGTGGCCAGGCCGTGTTCGAACCTGTTGAATGAGGTACGGCCGTGTGGATTTCATGAATTGGCCCATTTACTCCGTTTTGGGCCCGTTTTCCATTCTTTTCGTCATCCGGTGCTCTTCTGAGTATAAAACATGAAAACAAAGGATTAAGAGCACCAAATTACATAATTCAAGGCTTAATTCATCCAAAAGCAAGCTAAATGTGGGCTTAAAATATGTTACTTTTACGGTTTATCAAAAATATTTTTGGGATTTTTAAATTTTTTTTAAAAAATGCATAAAAACTAAAATAAACATAAAAAAATAAACACACATAAAAACTTATGTGCACCCCTACACTCAGACTACACATTGTCTCCAATGTGTAAAAAATAAAAGTTAGGAGGTTACTGGACTTCCCTATAATAGAGCATCAAACTAGCTTAGGCGTCCACCTCCTCGTTGAAGCTCTAAATGTTGTGTAGTCTTTCAAGGTAACTTGTTGCACATAAGATAAACAAAGAAAACAGACAATAGTAACATAAAAATAGAAATGTCCAAAAATAAAAATGAAAAGTGTTTAACAGTTTACATGCCACACTAAAAATAAATAAAATGCAAAGACATGTAACTAATTTGAATCATCCGAGATCAACTCAGGTTCTATGGGATGTTTCCCCTTTTCTTTGATGTTCGACATTTCAAAACCCTTGTTAAGTCCTCCTCCTGGTTCTTTGAAGTTAATCCCTACTCTCGTTGCCGATATAAACATTGCATCAATCATGTTTCAAAATCTGCTAGGTTCGTTATTCCTTCAACACCTTTCTTGAATCGGCCACCTTGGCTTTTTGTCCAAGTTTGTCCCCTTGACGAAGGTGATATCGCGATACCTAGAAGAGGATATCACAATATCTCAAGCAGTGTTGGAGGTGGATATCGCAATACCCAATGGGATATCGCGATACCCAATGGGATATCGCGATACCACAGAAGGTAGTCTTTGGTCTTTTATACTGTCTTGGGTGTCGCGATCCTAAGGGTTGGAAATCACGACAACCTTTCCCTAGGTGCCGTTCTCACTTGTTTTCGACTGCCGACATGTCCCTACAGCACTCAAACACACATTAGGCCTCCAAATGGCACTAGCAGCCAATTTAGGTAAAAAATTAGATAAAATTGAGAAAAAACTCTATTTTTCTTGAGAAAAAGCTCCTTAAGTGTGTCAGAAATGCCTAATTTGCCATGTCGATTTGTGGCACATCAAGTTTCCGATGTTGCCTTAGCTGGCGCATCAGTCAGAATATAGCAAGTTGTTTGTACCGCAAATCCTATAAAAGAGATTAACAGCTTAGAATAACTTAACATCGAACGTATTATGTCTAACAATATTTGATTCATTCTCTCTACTACATCATTTTGGTATGGAGTGTTTAACGTGTTTAACTGGGATAGAATCCTACTCTCTATGAGGTACCCTAAGAATTCATCAGATAAATATTCTCCACCTTGATAGGACCGAAATGTCTTTATGGGTAAACCTTGTTGGTTTTCCAGTTCTGCATGAAACTCCTTGAATTTATCAAAGGTTTCACTTTTACGGTGCATAAGGTGCACATACCCATATCTGGAATAATCATCAATAAATGTTATATAGTACTCGTAACCTGTAACACCCCTAACCCATATCCATTCCCAGAACAGGGTTACGGAGCATTACCAGAGTTTACAGATCAAATAAACAAACATTTAATATCATATAACATTCATGTCAGAAACCAATCAAAATTAAACATATTTTCCCTTATACGAGCCCTCGAGACCCAAAATACACATTAGAAACAAGTCGGGACTAGATCGGGTACTCAAAATATTTTTCAGAAAATTTTGAAAATTTTCAAAGTTGCAGGAGACACACGGCCATGTGGCCAGGCAATGTGACTCACACGGTTAGGAGACATGCCCGTTGTAACATCCCCAAACCCGGCCCATTCGCTACGACCGAATCTGGTTATGTCACTGGGGAAAGTCGGATGAAAATCTTTATTAACTTAGCATAAAGCATGAAAGAATTCAATTTTTGAAAACCATGTTCATTTAAAGCAATATGCAAACTTTAGAAGTTACAAATTGTCTGAAAATACTTTATTAAACATACTTTTATAAATAGGGTACTGGAATTAAAACCATTTTCACATAGAAATCCAAATCAGATAAACCATGGTTAAAGTAATACCAAAATAATAAAATGGCCTTTATTACAACCCAATAATTCAAATAAAGTACTTATATCAAAACCAAGCATAAAATATTAAATCATCATCTTCGGCATGGGCCACCTTGTCCTCTCCAATCCCGGTCCAGCTTTATGCAATACCTGAAATGGTTAAAGGAAAAAGGTGAGTCACCAAGACTCAGTGTGCAACCCTTTTTCCCGGATTAGCAAAACATCATATGCAAACATAACATAATCATCATGCATCCAATTAATATGCACCCACTCCTAACCATCCATTCACCTTTTCTACCCCATGTGGTACCAAACCACTGGTGGTGCCAAACCACTGGTGACATATAGTCACAATGTGTTACCAAAACACTGGTGTCCCAAAGACACAATATCCGTCAATGTGGTACCAAACCACTAGTGTCCCAAAGACACAATGTGCTACCAAAGCACTGGTGACCGAAGTCACGAATCCAATGATGGGGCCAACCCATCGTGTGATACCAAATCACTAGCAGACGATCCCATACCTCAAGTGGGGCCAACCCACGGTGGTCAAACCACAGGGACAAGTCGCAATGAGGTGCCAAACCTCTGGTGTCCCAAAGACACAATGTGCTACCAAAGCACTGGTGACCGTAGTCACAAATCTGGTGATGGGGCCAACCCATCGTGTGATACCAAATCACTGGCGTCAATCCCGTATCTCACAAGTGGGGCCAACCCACGGTGGTGTTAACCACAGGGACGAGACGCTGAGGTACCAAACCTCTGGAGGTGCCAAACCTCTGGTGACCCAAAGTCACAAAGTGTGTTACCAAAACACTGGTGCTCGTCAGCACAAAATATCACTGCCCCCTCCTCTCATATCACCCATCATCATACCAACTCATGTATAGTATTCAAAATCATGCAAACATGTTTAACGTTGCATCTCATAGCACATACATCATAAATCATGACATCATGTATCAATAACAGTACTCATAATGAAACGGACTTACCTGAATCCGTGCACATACCCCATAGGGTATCATATCACTCAACCATACTGTTTCGGTTTTACCAATCAATCAGTTTATCAACATATACAAAGCAAGAAGTATGTTAGTTTACACACCTGGTTACTAATGCGACTATCAAATCCCGTAGATCAAGATGTAACGCACTAGATCCCCCTTCCTTAACACTTTTCGAGCACTAGCCACAACCCGAGATATGCGAGATCAAGCCTTCCCCTACAATCGGCCAAAACTAAACAACATAATCATGCTAATCAACCTCTAAGGGTATAATCGTAATTTTACCTACTAAGGGTATTTTCGTAAATTCACAACTAAAATGGCCTTTTCGAAGGCCTAATGTCACCACTAGCGACTCAGCTACCATTTCCGGTTGTACCGGACGATTGGGCCTAAAACCCAATTTCGGCCCATCCGGGCCCACACGCTCGTGTGGCCCACCTAACACGAATCTAGCCACGTATATAACTTTCACCTAGTCTAGTTCAACATATACTAACCAATCATGCAATTTACTCATATGGGCCCACAGGCCCATTGGGCCCACTTCGGCCCATCGAGGCCCAAGCAGCCCCAACCCACGAGAATACTACTGATGGCCTCAACTATCGCGTCGAAGCCCCACACATGCGCTCGCACGCTCGTGTGGCTACTAATGCCGTATAACCGGCATTTCGGCATTTGCCGCTCTACAGCTAGAGTAGAGAGAGTTACACACCTGATAGGACTCTGGGGCTAATCCGCGCTCCGACCACTCTTGTGCCCAAACGCCCTCCAAGATGTGTTTACTCTCCTCCTAGGATGCTCCTTATATAGCTAGCTCTTTACCTTCCTTCTTTGTGTCTTTCCGATGTGGGATCCCTTCGTCAGTAGAGTTTAAATTCAACTGAAACTCTTGTCGTCCAATCCGCAAAATAAATACTCCCTTGCTTCTCATGAGATTCGAACCCAGGCTCCCTTGCAACATAATCCACGCCGCTAACCACTTGGCCACAAGCTCCTCTTGTGTCTTAAACCATGCGCAACTAAATATAAACTATGGGCCAAATTCTAAGGTCCAAGCAAAAAGAAACCAAAATGCAAAAGCCAAGACTTGAACCTTGGACCTCCTTCCTTCCCTTGTGGCGTCACTCCCTTGTCCCCTAAGTGGCGTCACTTTGCCACTACACCACACACTCCTTTTGTGTTATTTTCTCCATATTTTATTCTTAAGGCATATCTGCCAACTTCCAGGTTTTTTTTCACCTAAAACCAAAATTTCCCCAAAGCCAATATTTGATCCCGGGACTTCATAGAAGCCCTCTAACCTTCCAAAATCACTTATCCAATGGGTCTAACTAGCATTTAAGCCGATCTCTTGTTCTCCAAAAATTTAAACGCTACTATGCCTAAGGCCCATTGGGCTCAATTCTCCTAGGCCCAATTTTGGGATGTTACAAATCTACCCTCCTTAAAGAAATTTCGTCCTCGAAATTTCCAACTAACTAACAGTCGCACATCCTAACCTACCACACTACGCTCTTGCTGCGCACTCTGATCTTAATAAAGCTGTCATTCCACCTTGACCACGTCCGCGACAACCACGTCCCCTAGAACTCATATCTAGCGTCGCGATTTAATCTGATTAAAAGTTTTATGCATTAGAAATTTTGTTCCACTGTTTTATCCACGAGCAAATTTTATGAACAGAAGTTTCTGGGAGTCGTTCTTTCGAGCAATCAAAGTTTCATCTCAAGTTTTCTGTTCTAATTCAAACATTCACATACTTCACTAAAGACACATTCATTCATCCATGTCACTTTCTTGAGCATTCCCAACCCAGGGGTAATTTCGACATTTTCCTATAGGGGTATTTCGGTAATAACTCAGGGTCAATTTGAAAATAGTTTTCAAATTAAAGATATTTCAAAGTTTACAAAATCTCAGGGGTCATCTTGAAAAATTTGTTTTTCAAACCAGATGTGTTGTAACAATTTCAGAAATCGGGGTTATTTCAGTAATTGGGGACGTTAAGGGCATTTTCGTAAATTTCCCAAATCAGGATATCTCGATATTTGTAAAACAGAAGTTTTTGATATTTTCATAATGTAAGAACATTTTAGTAAAAATCGAGGGAATTATGAAAATTTAGAAACCAAGGGCATTTTGGTAATTTTGTTCATCAGGGGTAATTTTGTAAATTTTCAAATCAGGGTATCTTGAAAATAGCATTTTTGTATACTTTTGCAAAGTAGGGAAATTTTATTAAAATTGGAGTTAAACCGGAAATCTTGAAAGTCAGGGGCATTTTAGTAATTTTGCCACTAGGGGCATTTTGGAAATTTTGGTAAATCGAGAAAACGTCTTTCAAAATCAGATTTAAGGTTTACAAACCAAAGGGGTAAGTTTGAAAGTTTTAAAACTAAGGGTTTTAAAACAGTAAGGCTAATCCCTTTCGGGTTTTAATACTTGGTTTAGCCTATGAACAAGTCTTCTTGGTTAAGGTGAACCGTAGCTACGCACCAGGTAGGATTCGAGTAAAGAGGAGGTGAGTCGCTAGGACTGCTTAAATACCAAGCTCTTACTGAATACCAATCCTCAACATGCGTACAGTGGTTGCCACACCTTAACTCGGTGACTTACTTCACAGGTTTGTTTAGTAGCCTTAAGTCTTATGCATGTGTTTGAGTAGACTAGTCCTAGGGTTCAACAGATCCTAGTTCACTAATCTACGTTCCCATAAAAGCCCATAATAAATCATACAAATAAAACACTTCAAGAGCTAGAAGTACTTACCTGGTGGACTTCGGGCCGGAGACACAGGTGCCATGCCAGAATAACCTGAAAACTTTTTATAAAAGCCCACATTTCGAAAAACCCATTTTGAAAACTGTTTCGGGCCCAAAACCCTCAAAGCCGAGTTTTGAACCGGGCTCTGATACCAAACTGTAACATCCCCAAACCCGGCCCATTCGCTACGACCGAATCTGGTTATGTCACTGGGGAAAGTCGGATGAAAATCTTTATTAACTTAGCATAAAGCATGAAAGAATTCAATTTTTGAAAACCATGTTCATTTAAAGCAATATGCAAACTTTAGAAGTTACAAATTGTCTGAAAATACTTTATTAAACATACTTTTATAAATAGGGTACTGGAATTAAAACCATTTTCACATAGAAATCCAAATCAGATAAACCATGGTTAAAGTAATACCAAAATAATAAAATGGCCTTTATTACAACCCAATAATTCAAATAAAGTACTTATATCAAAACCAAGCATAAAATATTAAATCATCATCTTCGGCATGGGCCACCTTGTCCTCTCCAATCCCGGTCCAGCTTTATGCAATACCTGAAATGGTTAAAGGAAAAAGGTGAGTCACCAAGACTCAGTGTGCAACCCTTTTTCCCGGATTAGCAAAACATCATATGCAAACATAACATAATCATCATGCATCCAATTAATATGCACCCACTCCTAACCATCCATTCACCTTTTCTACCCCATGTGGTACCAAACCACTGGTGGTGCCAAACCACTGGTGACATATAGTCACAATGTGTTACCAAAACACTGGTGTCCCAAAGACACAATATCCGTCAATGTGGTACCAAACCACTAGTGTCCCAAAGACACAATGTGCTACCAAAGCACTGGTGACCGAAGTCACGAATCCAATGATGGGGCCAACCCATCGTGTGATACCAAATCACTAGCAGACGATCCCATACCTCAAGTGGGGCCAACCCACGGTGGTCAAACCACAGGGACAAGTCGCAATGAGGTGCCAAACCTCTGGTGTCCCAAAGACACAATGTGCTACCAAAGCACTGGTGACCGTAGTCACAAATCTGGTGATGGGGCCAACCCATCGTGTGATACCAAATCACTGGCGTCAATCCCGTATCTCACAAGTGGGGCCAACCCACGGTGGTGTTAACCACAGGGACGAGACGCTGAGGTACCAAACCTCTGGAGGTGCCAAACCTCTGGTGACCCAAAGTCACAAAGTGTGTTACCAAAACACTGGTGCTCGTCAGCACAAAATATCACTGCCCCCTCCTCTCATATCACCCATCATCATACCAACTCATGTATAGTATTCAAAATCATGCAAACATGTTTAACGTTGCATCTCATAGCACATACATCATAAATCATGACATCATGTATCAATAACAGTACTCATAATGAAACGGACTTACCTGAATCCGTGCACATACCCCATAGGGTATCATATCACTCAACCATACTGTTTCGGTTTTACCAATCAATCAGTTTATCAAACATATACAAAGCAAGAAGTATGTTAGTTTACACACCTGGTTACTAATGCGACTATCAAATCCCGTAGATCAAGATGTAACGCACTAGATCCCCCTTCCTTAACACTTTTCGAGCACTAGCCACAACCCGAGATATGCGAGATCAAGCCTTCCCCTACAATCGGCCAAAACTAAACAACATAATCATGCTAATCAACCTCTAAGGGTATAATCGTAATTTTACCTACTAAGGGTATTTTCGTAAATTCACAACTAAAATGGCCTTTTCGAAGGCCTAATGTCACCACTAGCGACTCAGCTACCATTTCCGGTTGTACCGGACGATTGGGCCTAAAACCCAATTTCGGCCCATCCGGGCCCACACGCTCGTGTGGCCCACCTAACACGAATCTAGCCACGTATATAACTTTCACCTAGTCTAGTTCAACATATACTAACCAATCATGCAATTTACTCATATGGGCCCACAGGCCCATTGGGCCCACTTCGGCCCATCGAGGCCCAAGCAGCCCCAACCCACGAGAATACTACTGATGGCCTCAACTATCGCGTCGAAGCCCCACACATGCGCTCGCACGCTCGTGTGGCTACTAATGCCGTATAACCGGCATTTCGGCATTTGCCGCTCTACAGCTAGAGTAGAGAGAGTTACACACCTGATAGGACTCTGGGGCTAATCCGCGCTCCGACCACTCTTGTGCCCAAACGCCCTCCAAGATGTGTTTACTCTCCTCCTAGGATGCTCCTTATATAGCTAGCTCTTTACCTTCCTTCTTTGTGTCTTTCCGATGTGGGATCCCTTCGTCAGTAGAGTTTAAATTCAACTGAAACTCTTGTCGTCCAATCCGCAAAATAAATACTCCCTTGCTTCTCATGAGATTCGAACCCAGGCTCCCTTGCAACATAATCCACGCCGCTAACCACTTGGCCACAAGCTCCTCTTGTGTCTTAAACCATGCGCAACTAAATATAAACTATGGGCCAAATTCTAAGGTCCAAGCAAAAAGAAACCAAAATGCAAAAGCCAAGACTTGAACCTTGGACCTCCTTCCTTCCCTTGTGGCGTCACTCCCTTGTCCCCTAAGTGGCGTCACTTTGCCACTACACCACACACTCCTTTTGTGTTATTTTCTCCATATTTTATTCTTAAGGCATATCTGCCAACTTCCAGGTTTTTTTTCACCTAAAACCAAAATTTCCCCAAAGCCAATATTTGATCCCGGGACTTCATAGAAGCCCTCTAACCTTCCAAAATCACTTATCCAATGGGTCTAACTAGCATTTAAGCCGATCTCTTGTTCTCCAAAAATTTAAACGCTACTATGCCTAAGGCCCATTGGGCTCAATTCTCCTAGGCCCAATTTTGGGATGTTACACCCGTGTCTCAAGCCGTGTGGACATTCGAAATAGGGACACAGGCCATGTCGCAGCCCGTGTTCGTGCCCATGTATGTAACACCCCTAACCCGTACCTGTCATCGAAATAGGGTTTCGGAGCATTACCAGAGCATTCAGAACATTTTTCTATTAAACTATGAAAATTTACTATTCTTTTACCGAGATCATCCATAATGTCCCTTGATCGGACCCTCGAGGCACAGTACGAGTATTAAAATCAAATCGGGACTTAATCGGAACCTCTAAGAAATTTTCACAAAATTACAAAATTTTTCTAAGGTGTAGGACTCACACGCCCATGTGACCCTGGAACACGCCCGTTGTAACAGTCCGATTTAGACCCTAATTGGAACGAGTGGTTTTGTGACCACTTAACCGAGTTAAACTATTATTTTTATTATTTTAATAATGTTTACAGTGTGGTAGTATTATTATGTGAAAGTTTCGTAAAGAAAATTTACCGATTAAATAGTTAATTCGGTAAAAAAGATTAAATCGCGTAAAACGAAATCTATGTGTGCCATTAGTAAAATGCCTTATTTGATAATGGCTTTATAAATGGGAGTCTTTGCATGGTAATTATACCATTGCATATTTGAGTGGACGGTAGTGGACTTTGAATAACATAATTTATATGGTTATTAAACATGGGTATTTTGGTAAATTATGGAATAATACTTAATAAAATAAAGCCATATGATATTTTTTATTATGTTTTCATCATCTTCAACCGAATAACTAAACAAAGAAAGGGTTTGGAAGCTTTAACATTCGGCCATGGCTTTCTAAGGGATTAAGGCACGGTTTTTGATCCGTTTTTAATTATTTTTATGTTTTTGAGCTCGTTGCAGCTCGATTTAACTGACCCGTACCTCAATTTCTAAAATTGGTTGTGTTTTTGAAGTGTGCCATTGATGAGTGCATGTTTGTTTTAATATTTCTTGTTAAATTATTGATGGTTGTTTATAGATATACAGGTTTTATAAAGAGATTTTTGATGAAATTGAGTATTTGGGATCAAATTGAAAAAGATAGAATTTTTGTGGTTAGAAATGTGAATAAAATGAAAATATGGGCTTTTTAAATACTATAGAAAATTCGGCTAAATACATCTATGTTGGGATTTTGTGTATTTTTGCATAATTATGCATGAAGGACTAAATTGTTAAAGTATGAGAATATAAGGGCTATTTTGCAAAATGGCCAAAATACTTGTATATGTATTTAATTGATTATGTTAGTGAATAATTGAGTTAAATTTGGTTAAATTAGATCAAGACAAACGAATTCGAGATTTTGATTGAGGAAAATTGGAAAGTAGACGAATAGTCGACGAATACACGGGGTGAGTTCGTATGGTTAAAAAATCGAATTATTAGCTACTGAAATTGTTTTAATTGATGTTTATTGTTTACATAATGAATAAATTACTAAAATTTATCGACTCTATGAATATGTTGCAGTCACTGAATTATATGATTAAATTGATAAAAAAAAGAAAAAATTAAGGTTGTCAAATGCAATAAAGTTGATAAATTTGAATTGATGAATATTGAGAAATTGAATTTCGGCACAGAGGGTGCAAGTATAGAAGATTACAGATGTAAAAATTGCACTAAGTGTGCGAGCCTGATTATTGAGCACTAAGTGTGCAAGCTTAAGTATCGAGCACTAAGTGTGCGAATTCGATATATAATGTTGAATAACTATTGGCACTAAGTGTGCGACTTTTTGATTAATTGGGAATAGTTGAATGTATTTTTTCCTTGAATTTCTTGAGAAGTATTTATGATTTATAAATTTGAATTTGAGCAGGTGAGTATCAAACCTATAAGGTTAATATTATTGATCGTAAAGCTGTATGATTGATAATGGTAAAGACGGTTGCATGATAGATGTACAAATTGGATGAGTGAAATGATATGGTTATATATATATATATATATATATATCTACATATGATACCATGTAGTAAGTTTTTAAGCAATTGAGTTAAATTGAATTTTTATCTATAATGTTGTACATGTATTTTAATAGAAGTATATATGTACAATGTGACATTGTCGAATGTGATATTGGTTGTGAGATGAATATATGGCCGATTGTGATGTATACATATATGTCAATAATATAGCCGAATGTGATGTTGTTATGGAAATGAAATAAGATAATTTGTATATATATATGTGTGTAATTGAGGTTTAAGTTTTATATATATCTGTTTATTTAAAAGAGCAACAAGTTCAAGTAATGCACTATGTGTGCGAATGTAAATACCGAGCACTATATGTACGAAATCGATCATTTGGCACTAAGTGTGCGGGATATTAAAGGTAACGGCACTAAGTGTGCGATCCTTTACGAGAATTTGGCACTAAGTGTTCGAAATGTTAATGTGACGACACTAAGTGTGCGATAAGTTACAGGGTTTGGCATTGAATGTACGAGTTTATTGCTTCATCAAGGATATCGATTATTGGAAATATTAAGCGAAATAAAATGAGTAGGTATATGATGATATATCATATATGGATAGTAAGGTAAGTTTTGGTTGTTGAAATGAAAATTATGAATTATTGATGTTATTGATGAGTTAATATTTATACGAGTATAATTCTGCTATCGGTTATATAAAGGTGTTACAGGTTGTATTAATGAAATAAATCGACCCAATGCTATGTGAATTCTATGATAATGATATTGTATTGGTGATATGTGATATAAATGGTTTAGTTACATATATGGTACTTAGTATGCAAGCTACAGGGTTTCCGGTGTTGGTCTCAAGGGTTCAACTGTAAAGATGATGCTGCGAGAATAGAAATGATGATACAAATCAGTACAGGTATACATGGTACACTTGACAAGCAAGTGACATTGATAAATTTATATGACAAGTGAGTAGATGTGATAAATTACACATGAATTACATGACTGTTAAGGAAATAAATATTGAATTAGATAAGGCTGGTTTAAAAGCAATCTTATTGCTTAAAATGACAAGCTTAATGTTAAATCTATTATATAGTGCTAATAATTATACGAGCTTAATAAGCTTATTAGCTTACTCTGTCTATTCTCTGTATTTTACAGTGATTCAAATGATCACGCAGGTTGGAAGCCATCGAAGATTCTATCACACTATCTAGGAGGCAATTGGTATTTCTGAACACTTTGAAATTGGGTAATATGGCATGTATAGGCTAGTTAATAAGTTGATTATATGTTCACTTGTTTATGTGAATGTGAGATGAATTTTGGGTATTATGATCAAGCTATGTGATATGGCTTGTGATCGCTGGAATCAGAGTCTTAAAATTTATAAAGAGAATGATCAAACCTGCAACTAACTCTAACAACGATTAAAGGCAAGTGTACCTATCGAACAGTAGTATAGCTTAGGCAAGACCGGATTGTCGAACCCAAAGGAACTAAAAGTACTAATACTAACCTTCTTTTCATTATCTAGCCTAAAATAAGTGAAGTTGTTTAAATCTAATCTAACTACTACTAAGCTAAAGATGCAAAGACAAAAAGAATGAATTGGGAAATAACTTGAAGAAAGACTCAATTGATTTAAGACGATACCCTCAGGAAGAATCCACCTAGACTTCACTTGTAATTTAACCCTGAACCATACGATTTATTCACTTGACTTGATCTATAGGATTCCCTAAGTTATCTTAAACCCTTTCTCGAAGTGAATAATAACTAACCCTAGGTTGATTAATTAAAATCTCTTTCTAATTAAAACCCCTAGAATCGCATTAACTCGATCTATGGATTCCCATAATAGGTTTCACCCTAATCCGGCAAAATCTCGTCACCCTATCTTTAGGCGCGCGAACGACTCCGCTTTAATTATGCTAGATCTATTCTTAAGCAGGGACTTTTGCTCTTCCTCCTAAGAACATCTGACTTGAATCAATATCCCAGAAACATTAACACAAGAATTAAGCGCACATAATTAAGAACAAATCAAGTATTTATCATATAGTTCAGAAAACAATAACAAGATCTGTCTTAGGTTTCATCCCCCTCAGGTATTTGAAGGGTTTAGTTCATATCAAATAAAGAAAACATCTCGGAAGAAAAGATAAAACAAAACATAAGAAATCCCTAAAACTCCCTGAAGGAATTGAAGGAGAGATCCGCCGTCTTGAGTAGAATTCCGGCTTCTAGAGATGGATCAACTGGCTATCTTCGAGTGATTCCCAGAACTTTGACCTTTTCGTTTTGGCTCCTTGGCCTAGCTAACCGCCTCCTTTTCAGGTAACACTTAGGGGGTTTATATAGGCTCTTGGAATGTGTTTCTTCGCCCCAAAGTATCCAAATCTGAATGAAATTGCTCTTTGCCACGACAGAGACACGGCCATGTCACACGCCCGTGTGACTAGTCTTCAAGCCGTGTTCGGACTTCTTTAATGAGGCACGGCCATGTGAATCGGGGGTAAGGCCGTGTTCTAGATGATCAATACGGCACGGCCGTGTGGGCTTAAGTCCAGGCCGTGTCGATTTCGTGATATGGCCCATTTACTCCGTTTTGGGCCCGTTTTATGTTCTTTTCATCCTCGGGTGCTTTCCTGGGTATAAGACATGAAAAGAAAGGATTAAGAGCACCTTTTTACATAAATCGAGGCTTAAATCATCCAAAAGCATACTAAATGTGGGATTAAAATATGTTACTTTTACGGTGTATCAAATACCCCCACATTTAAGCTTTTGCTTGTCCTCAAGCAAAATTCTCAACTTACAATTAAAATAAACTTTCCATGATTCATAATTCCTATCAACAATGTCTCATCATAATTCATAGATAATTTATACATGGATGATCTAACTCGAAGAGTCCTAAAGATTCAAACAATCAAAGTCATACATTTGTAGCATAAAAACGTAGGTGTCGCCCCTTATCTAAATAATTACCTTTGATTCAAAATCGACAAGGATTGACATCCTCACTAAGGATTCACTCAAATCACTCGAGGTGTTTAAGGTTCAAAATTAAGCTCTCAAAAGTCGAACCTGAAAAGTTAATCCCATAGGCTTGCCTAAAAATCAAATCTCCACCACTGTAAAATGAGATAATACACAAATCAAAAGGTCTTTATTAGGGTTGTAACGGGGCTTCGATTAAGGGTATGGATATAGGCTGAATTAGAAGGTTAGAATCGAGACTGACCTGACAAATTGCCTAACTTAGAAAAATGAACTACTCCTAAATAATTACATCAATTGAAAACTAATAATACGAGCTTTTTCCTCAAGATGTGGAATTTCAACATGTAAGCTCACTTAGTAGAACTAATACTGAATATACTTCATTTTTTTGAAGAACAAATCAAGTGATAAAAGATAAATTCAACTACTGAAATAATATAATTAAATAACTAATCAAATCATATCTCGATATAAGGGTAGTCAAAAGGAATGGTTATAACAAATACAAAGGGTTTTGGGTTATTAGTAGCTGAGTCAATAAAAAGGGTTGTTAGGATCAACAGGGTTCACTAGGGGTTAATTATGAAGGTAAGCTTTTTAGTGGAGTCAGTGGGTTAACACCTAGGTGCCTTTATCATCTCTGTATATCAAATCATAGGTGTGGTCTCAACATGTATAATTGAGGCAAGTTCTAGAGTAATAGTTCATAGTTGACACACTCATAATCAATAAAGTGAGCATGGAAAAGAATATATGCTCTAATAGGCTCAAAATCTCACAAAAATTATGGGTGTTTTGACATCAACCTTGTAAATTTCAAACTTCCAGATAATATTCAGATTCAGCTCAACAACCTAGCAAAGATTTTAATTCTGAAAAATAGACTTATCATGCTTGATTCTCTAATATTCTTCTAATTTAATCATCAATGCACAATTAACTATGACTTAATCTAAAACATATCAATAAAAATCATAAACCATCAGAAATTTCATCCTAATTAGTAATATGAGGAAATTACTTAAAAACAAGAATATTTTTAGGGATTTGAGAATAATGAAGAAAGTTAGGCCGGATTTGAGAATAATGCAAAAAGTTAGGCCCTTTCTTCAAATAAATATTCACCCCCCACACTTAAGATGTACATTGCCCTCAATGTACAAAGATAGATATTCAGTTTAAGAGAGAGGGAGAGGTGAAACTTCCTGAGTTTGGACGGTTTACCGAAGTTGGAAGTTGATAGGGGTGGTGGCTGCTGCCGAGCTCTGCGCTAGATGAAGAAATTGGGGAGCTCGTAGAGAATTAGCCAGGATTTATTAAGACACATTTAAAATAAACTAAATATATATTTAAAGATAAGAAAACTGAAGAACATGAAAATAAAAAGTAAAATAAAGTTAAAAGAAAAGGTGGATGGACTGAAGAGTCCTTATTGGTGGATGGTTCGCGAGGTGGGTGTGACCTCTATGGCTGCTGAGGTGCTGGCGGTGGCGGAAGTGGCGTGATTCCCAAGTAGCATTTAGAACTCCTCGGGCTGCGGTGGTGGTGGTCGTGGTTCCCAAAGAGTGATTCCCTAGCAACCTAACGAGCCTGACACTAAGAAACTAAAATAAATTAAACTAAGTTAAGCATAAGATTGTCAAAGGGAAGGAAATTGAAGCAAAAGAGAAAAGAAAAATAAAAACTAAATGGTCTTAAAGACCCTTGGCTTGTTGTTTGGATGAAGCGGCCAGCATGAGCTTATGTATAGGGGTCACCCTTGGTGAGATTATGCTTGGCTTCTTCCGCTTCTTCGGCATGGTTTTGGTGTAGCTCAAGAGTTATGGAGACCTGTTATGGAGGGGAAAACTGAGAAGAGGGAGGGGGAGGAAGAAAAGAAATGGACAGTGGGTGGAAAGAATGGGGAATGGAGGTTAGGTTTAAATAGAGGCTCAATTCTGGTACTTGCCCACGCCCGTGGGTCAAGGGCGTGTCGATGCACACGGCCACTTCGCACGGTCGTGTGTCTAGGCGTGTTGTTTCTCCATGCCCGTTTTTCAGCTAGCCACGCCCGTTGGTGACAAATCAGTATGTTGGCACAGTTTTAAGGCACAGACATGTTCTGCCTGTGGTTTGTAAGTTAGTAGCTTCACAAGGTCGTAGGGCACGGCCGTGCCACTCTGTCGGTGCCCGTGGGGGAGTGGTTGAGTCCGTGAATTCAAAAATTGGTTGGGACTGATTCGTACCGCCTCTGCTATGTCAGTACGGAGATTTTGGTGGTCCACACGGCCACGGCCACGGCCGTGTGCAAGGCCGTGTGACTTGGAGATCAGTACTGTTGTGCTAGTTTAAAACTAAATTTTCAGAACTAAGAGAAGAAAAGAAAAGAAACTGGAAATAAATGCGAAAGTAAATAGGGTTAGTGCTCGGGTTGCCTCTCGAGAAGCGCTCGTTTATAGTCTTAAGCTAGACTTTCCTTGTATTAGAGAAAAAAAAATCAGGGAGGTTTAAAGGTTTGAATATCTTTCCTCATGCTTATAGTTCTATTTGATAAAGTTTAAGTCGAGAAATGTTTACCTTAAAAGTGCCGAATGTTGGATTGCTTACCTCGACTGTTTCGAGTGGGAAGATATTGTGTACCTTAAGAGGAATTTCTTCGTTTACTTTCAGGCCTGATGTGGTGATGTGAGAATCGGCTTTGTCTAAGAGTACCTGGTCTCCTATTTTGAAATGGTTTGATGTTCCTACGAGCTCTTCTGGGGGCTCCTTCGGTATTACTTCATGCGGTTCTGGTTCTTCTTTGATTTGTGTTTCCTGCTCTTTTAGTTTGTCGACCTTAAGGCTTCGTTCCTTATGTAAATTCTCTTTGTTGGTATTAGGTCTGTGATTCGGCTCAGGTTTGTATCCTTGTGGTGTTTTATGCGATGAAGGTTGCACAAATTGATTATCAACTGAATTGACTTTCTTACCTTCATCGATTGTTGTCCTGGCCGAGTCAAGAGCTTGAAGACTGATTGATTCGTTACCTACACAAAGTATGAGTTCTCCTATTGCAACATCAATTTTAGTCTTGGCAGTTGCTAGGAAGGGTATTCCTAAAATTAAGGGGATTGAATTATCCTCATCCATGTCTAAGACAACAAAATCTATTGGGAAAATGAATTTATCGATTTTTACAAGAACATCTTCAATAATGCCCCTAGGAATTCTAATAGTTTTATCAGCTAATTGAATACTCATCCTAGTTTGTTTGGCTTCCCTAGACCTAGTTGTTTAAACAATGTATAAGGCATGACATTACTACTTGCCCATAAATCAGCTAACGCATTATCAATAGTTAGTCTACCACTTCCTGGATCTTTTTGCTTTCGCGGTAGTCTATTCTATAACATCGCTGAGCATACTGCATTTAATTCCACATGTGGTTCCTCATCTAATTTGCGCTTGTTCGTCAAGAGCTGTTTTAGAAATTTTCTCGAGTCTGGCATCTAAAAAAGAGCTTCAAGAAGAGGTAAGTTCATATGTAATTTCTTTAAAAGTTTAAGAAACTTACCGAACTGTTCTTCTGTATCATCTCTTTTCATTGCTTCGGGATAAGGTATGCGAGGTTGGTACTCTTTGATTACCGGTTTTGGCTTTTCCCGTGTTACCTCTATTTTACCTTCTTCTACCTCGTTTTCTTGTATTGAGTTGGGTTCATCTAACCCTTTACTATCATAAGCTGTGATGACTTGAATTTGCTCCTTTGGGTTAATCTCCGTGTTACTTGGTAGACGTCCTTGCGGTCATTCGGACATTAACGTTGCAAGTTGTCTGACTACTTTAGTGACTTCCCCTACTGACTTAGTAAGTTCCCCGACTCGATTCTTGGTCTCTTCAACCGATGTTTGTTGACTTTTAAGTGTTTTCTCAGTATCTTGGAGACGATTTTCTGTGGCTATCATGGATTTTGTCAGCATCTCTTCAAGGTTTGGCTTCTTCTCTTGCGGATATGGCTGATTTTGGAAATTTTGAGGAGGTTGTTGTCTTTTATTTCCTTGATTTCCTTGACCTCCCCATGAAAAATTTGGGTGGTTCCTCCAACCTGGATTGTAAGTATTACTATAAGGATTATTATTGGATCTGAAATTATTACCTATATAGTTCATCTGTTCGCTCTTTGTGCCCGGTTGGTAGGGTGGGCACTCAGGATTTGCCACAGTTCCACTTGCGTCGCACTGCATGACTGGGTGTGCCTGCGAAGAACACAAACTATCAAGCTTTTTATTCATCATCTCTATTTGTGTTGATAGTATGGTCACTGCATCGAGGTTGTAAACTCCGGCTGATTTTGTCGGTTTAGTCCTTGTAACTTGCCACTGATAGTTATTCAGTGACATCTCTTCAATGAACTCGTAGGTTGCTTCAAGAGTTCTATTGTTCAGGGTTCCACCTGCGGCTGAATCAATTAATTACCTTGTTGAGGGATTTACACCGTTATAGAAGGTTTGGACTTGTAGCCATAAGGGTAAACCATGGTGCGGACACGTTCTCAATAGATCCTTGTATCTCTCCCATGCGTCGTATAATGTCTCTAAATCCATCTGCACAAAAGAAGAGATATCATTCCGTAATTTGGCCGTTTTGGCCGGTGGGAAATATTTTAATAGAAATTTTTCAGTCATTTGTTCCCATGTAGTGATTGACCCTCGTGGTAACGAGTTTAACTACTGTTTGACTTTATTTCTTAATGAAAAGGGAAATAACCGAAGACGTATGGCATCATCAGAAACGCCATTTATTTTGAAAGTATCACAGAACTCTAAAAAATTAGATATATGAGTGTTTGGGTCTTCGTCCTGTAAACCATCAAATTGAACAAACTGTTGAATCATTTGTATTGTGTTAGGCTTTAATTCAAAATTATTAGCAGCTATAGCAGGTCTAACAATACTCAATTCTGCTCTTGTTAAATGCGGTTTAGCATAATCAAACATAGTACGTGGAGCATTGTTTTCTCCCACGTCATGTGGTTGTGGATTATTCTCGTCCATCCCTTCAGTAGGATTGGATCTGCCTTCTTGATTTTCCTCTGTGTAATTTAGGGCTCGCCTGATTTCTCTGTGATTTCTTTGAGCGGTAGCTTCAGTATCACTGTCGTATACTGAAGGTCCTCTCGGGTTCCTTCTAGTCATAAACTAGAGGTACCTGCTCGAATAGAAAGAAAGAGAATTTAGCAAAATCAAATCTTATCCTAAAATAAAAATAAATTGCAAAAAATAAAAAATAATGGCTAAAGTAAGAAAAATAGAGCTTCCTTAATATTTTAGTTCCCCGGCAACGGCGCCAAAAACTTGATCACTGGAATCAGAGTCCTAAAATTTATAAAGAGAATGATCGAACCTGCAAACTAACTCTAACAATGATTAAAGGCAAGTGTACCTATCGAACAGTAGTATAGCTTAGGCAAGACCGGATTGTCGAACCCAAAGGAACTAAAAGTACTAATACTAACCTTCTTTTTATTATCTAGCCTAAAATAAGTGAAGTTTAAATCTAATCTAACTATTACTAAGCTAAAGACGCAAAGACAAAAAGAATGAATTGGGAAATAACTTGAAGAAAGACTCAGTTGATTTAAGACGATATCCTCAGGAAGAATCCACCTAGACTTCACTTGTTATTTAACCCTGAACCAAACAATTTATTCACTTGACTTGATCCGTAGGATTCCCTAAGTTATATTAAACCCTCTCTCGAAGCGAATAATAACTAACCCTAGGTTGATTAATTGAAATCTCTTTCTAATTAAAACCCTTAAAATTGCATTAACTCGATCTATGGATTCCCATAATAGGTTTCACCCTAATCCGGCAAAATCTCGTCACCCTATCTTTAGGCGCGCGAACGACTCCGCTTTAATTATGCTAGATCTATTCTTAAGCAAGGACTTTTGCTCTTCCTCCTAAGAACATCTGACTTGAATCAATATCCCAGAAACATTAACACAAGAATTAAGCGCACATAATTAAGAACAAATCAAGTATTTATCATATAGTTCAGAAAACAATAACAAGATCTGTCTTAGGTTTCATCCCCCTCAAGTATCTGAATGGTTTAGTTCATATCAACTAAAGAAAACATCTCAGAAGAAAAGATAAAACAAAACATAAGAAATCCCTAAAACTCCCTAAAGGAATTGAAGGAGAGATCCGCCGTCTTGAGTAGAATTCCGGCTTCTAGAGATGGATCAACTGTCTATCTTCGAGTGATTCCCACAACTCTGACCTTTTCGTCTTGGCTCCTTGGCCTAGCTAACCGCCCCCTTTTCAGGTAACACTTAGGGGTTTTATATAGGCTCTTGGAATGTGTTCCTTTGCCCCAAAGTATCCAAATCCGAATGAAATTGCTCTTTGCCACGACAGAGACACGGCCATGTCACACGCCCGTGTGACTAGTCTTCAAGCCATGTTCGAACTTATTTAATTAGGCACGGCCGTGTGAATCGGGGGTAAGGCCGTGTTCTAGATGATCAATGCGGCACGGCCGTGTGGGCTTAAGTCCAGGCCGTGTTGATTTCGTAATATGGCCCATTTACCCTGTTTTGGGCCCGTTTTATGTTCTTTTCATCCTCGGGTGCTTTCCTGGGTATAAAACATGAAAAGAAAGGATTAAGAGCACCTTTTTACATAAATCGAGGCTTAAATCATCCAAAAGCATACTAAATGTGGGATTAAAATATGTTACTTTTACGGTTTATCAACTTGATATGAGAAAAGTTAGTTTGATATGAAAGCATTATATAATGTGTGCATTTAGTGGTAAAATTTATAACTGGCATTTTGGTTTGAATGATATGTGATTATGGATGAGTCTATAAGAATGTTGAAATGTGATTAATTTGTAAGTGGTATTTAGATGCTTATATATATATGACTACATTGAACGGTCACGTTAGTATAAGCTTATATAATTGTTTTAAGCATGATATGTTGGATTAGTGTTGAATGATGTTGACGATTGATAAGTTAAAGTCTTACTGTTCCGGTTTGAGTTACAAGTCCAGTAATGCCCTTATCTATTCTGGCAATGAATACGAGATAGGGGTGTTACACCCGTGCTACAGGACATGTGCTAGGCCCTATGGTTAATTAAATTAATTAGAATTAGGTGCAGGTTTCATACGCCAAGACACATGCCCGTGTTCTAGGCTGTGTGGCACACACGGCTGAGACACATGCCCGTGTCTGTACCCGTGTGCCCAATTCTGAGCATTCTGTTTCTCAAAATTATGGTGCAGGGGACACACGGCCCAACTACATGCCCGTGTTACCAGGCCATGTGTCACACACAGTATAGACACACGCCCGTGTGTCTACCTATGTGGACAAAATGAAGCCATTTCTAGCTTCATTTCTCACCCAAAATTTCACCCATTACTTGCACTTGAAACACACATCCAATACCAACCAATTCAAGTATTCAAATTGGGCAATTTCTGTCATTCACAATGTATATCACTACAAGCATACATGATCACAACCTTACCTTAGTATAACTTAGGCATTCCCAACATTGATCACATATTTTTAACATAATACATTTATATAAATGTATATCATAATAATCTACTTAGTCATACCAAAATGAACCAATACTAGCCATTCTAATGGTTAGGTTACAAAATAATATTTTAAGCCACTATTGGCCAAGTTGTCCTATACATGCCATTATACCCAAAATGATTTCACTAAATATACCCAAAATTCTAGTTGATAGTGTGACGATGCTCCTTTTCCAACCTTCACGAGCTTTCGAGGACTATAAAACAAGGGAAAAATAAACGGAGTAAGCATTACATGCTTAGTAAGTTCGTATAACGGAAACTAAACTTACCAATCATGTTATTAAATTTAAGCACACAACATCATGTTTTCCATCCATTAGCAAAATTCCTTAAGCACATGCTTTCAATCAAATAGGTTAGTCACAACACTTACAAACATGTCAAGTAAAAATAGATGAGATCATCATGCAATGTTCTTTCAAGTCATTATCATTACATCTCAAGATTTTCATGCCAAGTCAAGAGATACATGCTCGTTGAATCATTGAATTCCGATGGATGCTCAAGTAGTACACTCGAAGTGTATGACTCCATAATCTGTTAATTTCTTATTCAAGGTTACCCTTTAGGGCATTTGACCAAGGAACACACTCTCGAGCCACATATCGTATAACAGGAATACCAGTACAGGCTAAATCTTTTATATAATGTAAGCCCAGAAGAGCTCGATTAGGATTACCAGTCTAGGCTAAACCCTAATCTTAATGCATACTCGAGAGTTATTATACTAGGATTACCCGTCCGAGCTAAATCCTTGATATAACAAGGTCAATAGGATTACGCGTCTAAGCTAAATCCCGCCCGCAACAAATGCAAGGCCTTATTAGTTTCGGGAAAGCGTATATAATCATCGGAATTCAACATTCAATCGGGACTAACCCTTTTATCACCATTTCAAGCATGTAGCAAATTTTCCATCATAGCATACAAGTAAAGCACATTATCATAAATCACATTACATACAAACACAACATTCAATTAACATAAGTACATGTCCGATTAAGTTACATGAACTTACCTCGACACTTGATCGCATAATAATCTACTAATCTGAAATTTTTTCTTTTCCTCGATTTAGCCTCGAGTTTGTGTTTTCTGGAACTATATAAATGAAATTAACTATCATTTTCATACATTTCATATTTAAATGGACTCAATTTATGTCCTAGGAAAAATTACCATTTTGCCCCTAACTTTTCCATAAATTTCGATTGTCCCTAGGCCCGAAAAATGAAACTTGTGCAAATTACTCCCTATTCCAAGCCTAACCAAAGCCCCATTATAAATTTTACAGCACATGTATACATAAAATTTCAGAATTTTTATTTCAATTTCACAATTTTACATTTTAGTCCCTAACTCAAGTTTTCATCAAAAATCACTTTGTAAAAGTTGTTTATCTATCAATAATGTTTCATTTTCTACCATAAATTTCTAATTTCTAGCATAATACATCCATGACCCATTTTCATACCTTGATAACTTCTCAAATTAATCCCTCAAATAGAGAGATTAAGCTATCCCGGTTTTAAAAATACTAAAATTATTAAAAATGAGATAAGAGAACTTACCCAATCAAGCGTTGAAAGTTTCCCCTCTCTCTCCTAGGGTTTCCATAAAATTTTAGGTTGAATATGACAATAATAAGATGATATTTTCTTTTATCATCTTTTAATTAATTAAGTTTTTTGCTATTTTCAATTTAGTCCTTGATCTTTTTCTATAATTCCATGGATGAGTCACCATGAAAAATCTACATAATTTTCTCAATGGTCTAATTGCCATATAAGGACCTCTAGTTTTGACTTCCATAGCTCTTTGATCCTTATAGCTACTAGAATTCAACTTTCACATTTTATGCGATTTAGTCCTTCTCGTATTTAGGCACTAAATCGATAAAATTTTCATGTCAAGATTTTTATATGCCACGTCTATCATATTACGGACCATATAATAAAATAAAAATAAATTATATTTCGAGTCGGATTTGTGGTCCCGAAACCACTATTCTGATTTCACTGAAAAATGGGCTGTTACAATGTAACTCTCTAACTTAGGTCACACGGCCAAGTCACATGCCTGTCTGCTAGCCCGTTTTGAGCATACTGACTCGAGCAATTTTAAAGATACAGGGGATACACGAACATGTCACTTGGCCATGTGTCACACACGGCTGAGACACACGCCCGTGTGTCTGCCCGTGTGGACGAAAATAAGCCATTTTGCAAGCCACATTTCTCACCCAATTTGATATCAACTTAAACACAATAATTTTCACATCAAGAAACCATAACAAGACATTAAAAGCAAGCCAAAATCAAGTCTTAAACATGAAATACCACCACATACAATCAATATGCCCTTAGGCACCTTAAATGACAACTTAAAGACATGTCAACCAAATATCCAAATTTACCTAGATAACCAAATACATATATGCATAATTGTACCAAACATACTATTTCAAACCAATCATCAATATACCTATAAGTTTTCCATCATTCAACCATATCAAACACACATCAAATATGATAAGGCCAAATATATATACATTAAAATATACCAAACACAAGCCAAATAAGTGATTAATCTCAACAAAACAATTATATGTCAATATTGGCCAAATTAACCTATACATGCCATTATTACCGGAATTAATTTACTTAAAGTACCCAAAAGAGCCGATGGATAGTGTGAAATAACTCCAACCAGCTTCCAACCCGAATGAGCTTTCGAATTACTATAAAACATAGAAAATAACACAGAGTAAGCATTTAAGCTTAGTAAGTTCGTATAATAAAGAATTTAAATAGGATTTAACTTACCATATTTCCATAAAATAGGTAAGTAAACATAGCATATCTCAATAAATTTGGCCAAAAGCCTAAACACTTGATCACAACATATTAGCTATGAAAATAACCTATAAAATCCAACACACATGGTTGAATTCATCAAATAATCATATTTCATGTATATACTGGTAATAGTTCATATCAAACTCATAATAATTTCATAACAGAATTGTGTCCGTTGAACCATTTAGAATATCATTGGATACACGGGTAGTACACATGAGGTGTACTAAACTGTAATCCGTCAATTCATATTTATGTATGCTCCTACGAGCTGTAAACAGTAAGCTCTTCCAAGTTGAATAACAGGAAGCTCATGCGAGCTGAATAATGGGAAGCTCATGCGAGCTGAATAATGGGAAGCTCATAAGAGTTGTGGTGTGTCCGCAACACATGTAGGACCCCAACCAAATTGGTAACCTTAATGACATATCATTTGTATCCTACGAATTTCATAAGGTTCAAATAGGACTCGATAATCGTCGAATATACAATCGATATTTATTCATGGAAATTGCACAATTCACAAATAATAATTCAATTTAACACATATTAATGTACAATTTAATTACACGAACTTACCTCGATGAGTTTACGTAGATACGAAGGCGACTAATCCGATATTTTTCCTTTGCCTCGATCTAACTCCGTACCAGGTCTAACCGGATCTATACGAATGAATTTAACTCAATTCAATATAACTCATATTCAATTTAGTCCAATACATATTTTTGGAAAAGTTACTATTTTGCCCCCATACTTTTAATTTATTGCAATTTAGTCCCTAGGCTCGGAAAATGAAATTCATACAATTTAATCCTTACTCAAGCCTAGCCAATTTTTGTACCTCTTAATAGCAGCCCATATATTTCAAAAAATGCACAAATTTTACCATAAATTTATTATATTTTCAATTTAATCCCTAATTGATAATTTCATCAAAATTCTCTTTATAAAAGTTGTTTATCTAACAACAACCTTTCATTTTCTATCATAAAACTTCATAATTCAAGAATACTCATCAACGGAAAAACCCTAATACTTTAACAGTTTTGCAAATTAATCCCCAAGCTAGCTAGATTAAGCTATTACGATCTCGAAAACATAGAAATCATTAAAAACGGGACAATGATACATATCTAATTGAGCAAAATAAGCTTGCTAATATCTCAAGCTTCCATGGCTAGGTTTTCTTCTCTTTTTTTTATTTGGTGGTAGATGATGATAATAGATTTTTTTATTTTATTTAATATCATTTTACCCATTAATTTCCAAAATTACCCTTAATAAGTTATTAAATTTCCAATGATGACTACTCATGCTTAACCACTAAGCACTTTAATTGTCTATTTACTATATAAGGACCTTCAATTTAAAATTCTATATCTATTTAATACATTTAGCTATTAGAACAAAACTTTTTCACTTAATGCAATTTAGCCCTTTTCATCAAATTAGGTATGTAAACAATAAAATTTCTTAACGAAATTTTTACACTGTATTTCTATCATACAGTAGAACATAAAAAAATAATATAAATTTTCTGACTTTGAATTTGTGGTTTGAATCCACTGTTTCGATTTCATTGAAAACGGGTTGTTACATAACCGCCTCTTGCACTAACGCTCATGGGGCCACATACGTTAGTATGCACAAGTTCTAGGGGTTTGACCACCTTCGTTCCTTTTGCATTAAAAGATTGCTTGGTCATTTTACCTTCCAAAAATGATTCACATCGTGGAATATCGATTTATTTAAGCGAACATAAGATGTCGTCTTTCACAAGCCTAGTGATTTTTTCTTGGTTAAGTTGACCAAGTCTGAAATGCCAAAGGTACGTCTCATTAGAGTGAGAAGTTTTAAGTTTCTTAGTCGATATTTTAGTCTCAAGTATTGTATACATCTTTTATTTGATAAAATAGAGATTATTTAACATCCATCTATTACAAATATGATTCTGATTTCTAAATATTGCAATTTCATTATTAAAAGTCACGGTCAAGCCATCTTTATATAAAAATGCAACTAAAATTAAGTTTCTTTAGAAACTTTATACATAGAAAATGTCTTTCAAAATAAGCTTTCTAAAATTATCAACATAAAGATTTACATCTTCCACTACTTCAGCTACCACGATTTTCCCATCTTCGGTCCTCAACAATAGATTCTTATCTCTAAGATATTTTGTCTCTTTGAACCCGTGTAGAGAAACACAAACATGATTAGTGTCTCCCGAATCAATAACCCAATGGTATATTAAATCATCAACTAAGCAAACTTCTATCATAAAGAGTTTCATACATTTGCCTTTGGTAGCCAGGTATTCCTTCCACTCTCTACAGTTTGTCTTGAAATGCCTTTTCTTATTGCAGAAGAAGCATTTAGACTTAGATAAGTCTTTAGGCTTTTTGGTTCTCTTCCTTTCCACTTGTGGTGGCTTAGAGACTTTAGCCTTGGCTTTCTTAACACGTTTTCCCTTCCTTTTTAAGGAAGAAGTGATAGCTATATTTGCTTCTCCTTTTCAGACCGGCTGACCACCATTCAACATCAACTCATAGAATTGTAACTCATTCAGGAGTTGTGTAAGCATCAAGTTTTTGTTTCCAATGCTATATGCAGCCCCGAAAGCCAGCCAAGTCCTTGAACACCATTTCAGTTTTAGTGTTTGAGTCCAAATTAGCCTCATTATCCGTAACCTTGGCAAAGTATCCCATAGGAGTTATCATATGGTCTTTGACCGGAATACCGAGCTTTTGTTGTGCATTCATCAAGCTAGTTATAGCAGACTATCAAGCCAACGAAGGTTGGCCTCCGAACATGTCTTATAGCTTATCCAGAATTGCTTTGGCAATCTTATGCTCTCCAGTTGCTTATATAGGGTGCTGGTCATGTTTTCTAGCATATAGCAACGAGCTATCTCATCAAACTCCTCTCACCTTTTTCTAGCCTCAACTTGAGTGACCGGAGGGCACTTATTATCAAGAACTGATTTGAGTTTCTCATAGATGAGGACCATTTTCAGGTTCCTTTTCCACTTCTTATAGTTATTTCCGTTCAGTCTGTTTTCAATGAGTATGTTTAATAAGTGAGTTGTGGTCGTTTTCGAACTGAAAATAAAATATTCATATATTAATATCTTTGTATTAAGGAAATGTTTGAAAACGTTTTGCAACATTACAATATGCATTAGGCTGATGCATGTTTCTTACATTAAACCTTAAAAACATTTATAATTCGTTGCAATGATAATTCCTACACCCATTGAATCAAGCCATCGTAGGGCGATCATGATCAACTAGTAAGAATATGGATTTCCATCCTATTAGTACATGAACTTAATTCCTCATTCTAACTTAAGTAGAGCTCGATGAAGGGCTACTTAACTAGAAGACCTCGAGTGTATAATCATCAACTCAACACCTATCGCATCATGCACCACAAACGAGTCACTGTGGGACAATCTCACTAAGTATCATGTTGGGATTAGTTTTCCTATTTGAAGATTGAAATTCTTGAAATATTGTATGATAGTACCTACCACGAGGGCCAATCCAACTTTTATGCGATCACAGGAGAGTTTGACTTACTTTTAACAAATCTATTCAGTGAGATCCACATGACAATCCTACCGTGGGGTAGTTAAATTGTCAGGCCATCACAAGAGACCATTCATGGAGGTTGTTGGTCTTGTTTAGGGACCTTCTCCCACTCAATATTTAAAAAAATGCAATTTTTTTAATTTTTCGTTTTAATCATGAATGATCAATATATGCATGACAAGTACATGTGACATTCTTCCTTATCTTTATGGCACACTTATCTCATATATGCATAAATATGCATATGCAGTCATATAATTATCATAAAATTAAATGACTTTGACTAGTCAAAGTTTCCATGATTTCATCTTAAAAAAATAAAATTAAAAAATTCACCCTAAAGTATATTTTGGGTCTTCAATTTTGCCACCACATACTTCTTCCAATTCACTTTTTTGTCGTCGCTATCTTTCTGCTGTCATTTTCATGTCACCATCGTCACTAGCCAACGTTAGACCATCACCGGTCACCTGCTAGTTTGGCTGGGTTGGGTCTGCGTTGTTTCGATCGATTTGGATGCATTTAAATTTTTTGTGTTTCTTCGAGAAAATTTAAGATAGAAAATTCCTATGTTGGTTACCGACTCACATATTTTATTCTAAATAAATAATAAAATAAAACTTGTGTGAAGATGATAGTCCACAATTTAAAATATACATGAGCAATATAATATTAAGTTATATTTTAATTTCTAGAAATCACAACTTTGGAAAAATTACATTATCATCTATAGTAATAAAATAATATCATACATTCATTCACATACATTCCCCTAAACATGCATACAATTATGAGAATGCACATCTTATCAAATATAATAATACATGAAGAAGATAGAGAATTTTGTTATTGGTTTACACTATAAACATAGCACAACCATAACTCTGATACCAATTGTTGGAAAAAAATCCGATTTGAAAAAAGTTTTCTTGCATATCGGAAAATAAAAATTATGAAAATCATCCCAGTTTGTGATGTTTATAGTAATAAACCCTAGACTAAAATTGTACATGTATTTCCGGATAGACGGATCCTTGTCATTTTTGGCTTTCAACCAAACGGTCTTCTTCACTATTCTTATACCATGAATTGCTTCGAGTGTGGGGCTCGAACAAATCGAGTCAAATACTGAAACTAGAAATAGTTTTGTTTTCTTTTTGGTGAAAACGAAAATTTGCTTCTCAAATAGAAACTGGCAGAATCGTTATTCCAAAAAATATATTTAACTCGTAAGAGAATAAAAGTCTCTCTGTCTTTGGGCAGAATAACGATATTTGAAAGTTGTGTTAATAGCTCTTCTGGTGTCATATATTTATAGTGAGAGAAGATAGAACCTTTTTTGAATTAGAGAAGTTTATTTTAAATAGAAAAACACTTCCTACTTAGAGTAGGATTAGGGTGGGCGGCACACCCCTGGTATTCTTTCTAAGGGTCTCGCCCATTCATATTCCTTGAGGGAATTTTGGGCCTCTCTTGCATCTGGTCCAATTACGATTACTTTCTGGACTTTTTGACCAGTACTTTGTAATTTAATCCAACCCGATTCTATTTTTTTATTTCTAAAAATAAAAATCAATATTTCTATTTAAATAATTTTCTCATACCAATTCTACCCACTGTAAAATTATGACGATTTTACCCTTGATAAAATTTTTGAGAAAATTTATATAATATTTCACCATTCAACTTATTCATTATGATTATATGGTTTATTTTCATTTAAGAGCTTTAAAATAGCTAAAAATCATAAACTCAATTTTCCGATCATTTTTTAGAATTCTTTGTTTATTTCTAAATGAATTAATTTCTCATTTCCATTTCCATTTTATGAACACCACATTCATTTCCTAATGATTCCATTTTCTCAATTTTTATTTTTATTTTGGAGAAAACAATAATAATTTCTGAAATGTTTCCTATTTCTCCATTTCTATTCATTTCTTTTCATTTGATTCAACATGCGATTCATTTATGGTTTCAACGAGCTAGCGGATGGACTAATTAGAAATATGTGATTGGGGCTCAAATTATTTATAATTAAGTTCCAGCATTTCACATATTTATTATAAACTCATTTAGTCACGAAGTCGTTCCAATATAATATCGTAGTTAAGCTCTCTACAATGGCATACCATTACGAAAGCAACACGATTACTGCTCGTCTAATGACCTTGTCATAAGTGTGTTACACTAATAGGATATCCTTAATCTCTTTGAGATAATATTCATTTACCTAATATGATCCTATTTTATCTTATTGTAACAATTACATCTTCTTTAATGAAAATTCAATCACCATCAAATAGTGATCAAATCATTCATCACAAAGATGAACAACCCGTGACCGTGTTTACTTTTCATCAACCATGTAATTTCAATTAGAGGATATCATTTACCCATGTCTCGAGTTATGAGTTCCACTGTTATGAATGACATTTCATAGTGCAGAAGTCATGCACCCAATGCACCAACTTTTGGCTCCTTATCTATTCAAACTCAGGCTTTTACTTACATTAAAGCATATGTGTCATGCATACATAGTTCGTCATCCATTCAGGATTTAGGTACGCCACACTATAAATGTCACAAGTGAATAAATCCATAAAAAAATTGAAGATCTATTCTTCTTGGGTCTAGCCCGATGTACTGTCAGTCTAGTCAATCACATTTATGTCTCTATCTTCTGGGAGTCATCCGCTCTAATGCCTAAGACAAAACATCTCCCCAATTTGACTTGATAGACGATATATTAGTCTTTAAATCAGTTCTCACATTTTCGATTAGACTTGATAGACTTAGTGATGTCATCATTCGTTTTGGATCACACGACCAAGACACACACCCGTTTGCTAGACCGTGTCCTCCACACAGCCTTGTCTCTGCCTGTGTAGTCAAGAAGTTGGCTATTTTCCAAGCCAATTTCTACCCTATCCTGCCCATACTTGAGTATAACTTGAATGTCACATTTCATGACATATTAAAGCTACCAAAACATCCACCAAACACATGTAACAAGTCATAGCATATAATTTACTCAACCATGGAACGAATCATCATGAGTTTATAGCATAACCAATTTATTGGCCACATTAAATGGCTTTTTAAAACGATGAACTCCGAATATCATGGGTCATTATTCTAGGACAATTCATAGTAACATATACACATGACCAAGTTTCCTATACATGCCATAACCTTAAGTATAAAATCATTGATAACTAAATTGTAAGCTCAATAGTGTGATAGGTTCTTCGGCGGCTTCTAACCCGAGCTAACCTGAGTACATTATAAACACGAAAAAAAATGGAGTAAGCTATAAAGCTTAGTAAGTACGTATGTAAATAATAAACAATTGATTACCATGCTTTTAACAATCCTCATTATAAGCTCTCAAGATAATACCATCATTATTGCATCAAAATTTATTTATGTTCATCTTGAGCTGTTTACTCGAGTTACAGTCTCTAAATTATTTTTATCCGCAGCTACGAAACTCCAAATTAAGATTCGCTAATTTTCCCTGAAACTAGACTCACATATCTTCTTACCATAAAATTTCTAGAATTTTTGGTTCAACCAATAAGTACAATTTATTCTTTAAAGTCTCCCCCTATTTCACTATCCGACAGTTTCGACCCCTCTTCACTAAAAATTAATTATCTCGTTGTACAGAACTCAAATTACATTCCTGTAATATCCTGATTTTGTAGGTCTGTGCATTTGGTTTGTTGCATGGCTAAGCTAGTAGGTTAAGGCGTTGAGGTGTGTATTGGGCTCAGGTTTGGGCTTAAACCTGGGTTAAATTGATTATATATATTGCTAGTTTATAAATTAAGTTAAGTAAGTATGTTTAGAAGCAAGTTGGGTTTGTGGCCCAAAGTTTGGAGGTGCTATAAGTGGGCATGCAGGTGGCGTCACAAGGGGGAGGAGTTTGGGCCTAGTGTGGCCGCTTGGGGGCCCAAATTAGTGGGTCAAAATTCGGTACATAGGAGGGAAGGGGATGGACGGCACAATGGCTAAAATTTAGGAGCTTTATTTCTTTTTAATTTAGTGATTAAAAGCTGATAATTAAGAGGGAAGAGTTGGTTTTAAGGTGGGTTATTCTAAAGGTAAGATAATGGTTAAATTATCAAGAAAGATAAAGGCTATCAGGTGATAGCAGAGTTGGCCGAAACTCCAACTCTGTGCGTGTGTGTGTATAGCTGAAATTTGGGTGGCTAGTTATCATCTTTTACATTCGTTCTTTCTCACTTTTTCATCTTTTCTCTCAAGCCGAAAATTCTTTTCTCTCTTTTCTCTCTTCTAGCCGAAATTCCCTAGCCTTATTTCCCTCTCCAAAATTCTTCTGAAAGCCGAATTCCCCTTTGTTCATACTCCTTCTCCCATAGCTGAATCTACAAGGGTGGTTTCATTTTCCTGAAGGTGCACCATAGCCGAATAGTCTTCAAGGGATGGGTGAGTTTTCAGGATTTTTCTTCTCTGCGATTTCTCTATTTTCATTAAGTTTCTAACCCGAATTATTTTCTCTAAGGCTCTGTCAACTACACTCTCTGCTTCTAGAAGCCGAATCTGTCTCACTAAAAGTCTCCTGTGCCGATTTGTGAAGAGGCCGAAGGTAGGTGGTTGATGGTAGGTTCGGCCGAATGACCTTTCTTGTTCCTTTGGCTTTGGTCGAATGTGTTATGGTACTCAATTGGTTGCGATTAAAGGGTTGGTTTAATATATGGGTGTTGGTCGAATGTAGGTAGGGTAGTGAAGCTTTCTTAAAGACTTTCAGGATTCGACAGATTAGGTAAGGGTTCGTTTTAAGTGTTATCATTATTTAGTTAATTGGATCTCATCGTTTAAATGGTTTAGTGACCAAGGAGTTGTTATGGACACTAGTAACAGTCAAGCAGTAGGAGGGGTTGGATCTATAAACCCAACACCAAAATACAAGAAGCGATCTGTGTCAGGAGTGCGTGATTGGCCATCCGGGTGTGGGCCGACATCAGAAGTAGATCGTAGGCCTATAGTGGTAGTCTCGAGTGACAGTAGCGTAGAAGCAGTGAAAGCGTTAGTACGAGAACCAGGTGTGTAACTCTTACACACTTTCATTACTTAATATGTTAAATGTTATGTGTTGTTAAAAGCCGGAGTGTCGGCTATGAATATTAGCTTACCCTTGTGGGTAAAAGCGTGGATGCCGGGGAAGTTGTTATAATTTCTTGCGCTGATTGTGTTCTATGAATGCATGATATCCAGTATACATAATTTTGTATGTTAAGCATGATCATACTGATATTGTTAGCATAACTCTGCGTTATGGGTGATGAGAGGAGGGGGAAGTATGATCTATCAGACTGTCACCAGTGATTTGGTATCACAATAGTGGGTTGGCCCCACATATTATAAAATTGTGACTAAGTCTCAGTGGTTTGGGACCACCAGTGGTTTGGTACCATATATGTTATCTCTTTTTGTAACTTCGGTTACCAGTGGTTTGGCACCACCAGTGGTTTGGTACCACAAGGGGTAGATTTGGGAGACACGGATGGATATCTAGGTTGATGGGTTGCATAACATGCATATTCGTATATGAATTGGTGTAAGAGCATAATTTCTCTTGGGATGGGGGTTTATACACTGAGTCTAGGCGACTCACCCCTTCCGTCACATTTTGCAGATCAGACCTAGATCGTGGATATGGGGCCGGAGTGGACTCGAGGTGGCCATGCACAGCATTCTGGGTTATTACAAAGTTTTCCATTCGGACTTAGTTATTTTATTCAATTTTGGTTTTCAGTTCTATAATAAAGCCGCCTAAGTTTTATTTTGGGTTCTTTTGTTTAGTTGATTTTAAAGTTTCTATTTAATATGTTAATTAAACTATGACTTGGAGGTTTTCAAAAGCTAAAATAAATACCTGTTTTTTTTTTAAATATACAAGGACTAAGTAATTAATATGAAGTAACAATATGACAACTAAGTTTTCCAAACCAAGTTTCAACATGTTTTACACGATACAAAATACATCGACGTTTTCTCTAAAATCTTATCTCGGTTTTCTTTCTAAAACAAGTCGACAAATCAGTTTCCAAAACATTCTCTTTTCCGTGGCACGCCAGATTCGGTTGTAGTGTTTGGACCGGGTTTAGGGTGTTACATTTTGGTATCAGAGCCTGGTTCAAAAGCTCGGTTGTGGGTTTAAGGCCCAAAATATGTTTTAAATGTTTGGGAAATGATTATTTTTCCGGAAAGCATGGCACCTGAGTCTCCGGCGCCGATCCACCCAGGTAAGTACCCTAACCTTTGATGTGATATATTTATGTTGGGCTTGATGGGCTTTTAGACATAGACGTAGTTGAGCATGATAGTTCTGGTGGACCATAGGACTAGTTTACACAACTTCTTAATTACATAAGACTTAAGCCAAATCAAACAAACCTGTGAGTAAGTCGCCGAGTTAGGGTGTGGCAACCGCCATGCGCATGTCTAAGATTGGATTCAGGAAGAGCTTGGTATTTAAGCAGTCCTAGTGACTCAACTCCTCTTCACTCGAATCCTACCTGGTGCGTAGTGAATGTTCACTCTAACCATGAGGACTTGTTCACAGGCTAAACCCGATAATTAAAACCCAAGAGGCACCAGCCACCCTGTTTTGTAAAACCCTAGTTTTGAAATTATCAAACTACCCCTTGATTTGTGAAAACTACCCTAAATTTGGAAAAAATGACTAAAGTACCCCTGGTTTGTAAAATCACCAAACTACCCCTAATTTACAAAATTACCAAAATACCCCCAAGTTACAAAATTACCAAAATACCCCTGCTTCACGAAATTACCAAAATACCCTTATTTTGAAAAATCACCCAAAACTTTATTTTGGAAAATTACGAAAATACCCATGTAGGTTAAAATTACGAAAATACCCCCAGGTAGTGGAATGACGGAAATACCTCTACATGTTGAAAATGGTCTGTGGATGTTGTTTGTGTGGTGAATGTACTTAGAACTAGGGGATAAACCTGGAACTGAAACTTTAGATAGATTCGAACTCGAAAGAATCACTTTTTAAACTATCTTCCATAAAATTGTTCGTGGATAAATAGTGAAAATAGTTAATAATTCATAAAATTCTTAATCAGATAAGCGCGAACGAGAAGAATGAGTACAAGAGGTCGTGGACGTCCGCCACGTGGCCGTGGTAGGGGTAGGATGGCCTTGTTAGAGCCAGTAGGGTCTGGCCATGGGTCTGGAAATGTGATGTCGGATCTGCCGACGGCGGAAGCTAAGTTCCAGGATCAGACTGGTGGTAACGATGTGGTATCTCAGGCGGTACTGCGAGTTTTGGAAAGAGTTGCCCGGGCAGGCGCGGGTGTAGGAGCTCGAAAATCCGTGGCTGAGCGACTCCGGGCTAACAGAGTAGAAGTGTTTAGGGGAGTTTCTGGAGTGACTCCCAACACGGCTGAGTACTGGTTAGAGGCGACTGAACGAATAATGGATGATTTGGACTTCTCGGCTGAGGAGAAGTTAAAGGGGATAGTGTCTCTTCTCTGGGATGAGTCTTACCAGTGGTGGCTCACAGTCAGGGATAGTGCAGTGGCCGATGATATCACCTGGGATTATTTTAAGGCAGCCTATTAGAGGAAGTATGTGGGGGCTGGTTATACTGATGCGCAACGAAGGGCGTTCCTGAATTTGGTTCAGGGGAGTAAGTCGGTACCTGAGTACGAGGCGGAATTTTTGAGGTTAAGTAGGTATGCTCGGGGTATGGTGGCTACTTAACATGAGCGCTGTGTTAGGTTCGAGGATGGGCTAAGAGATGAGCTGCGGGTGTTGATTTCACCTCAGCGTCAAAGGGAATTTGTCGTTCTCATGGAAAAGGCCAAAATAGCTGAGGAGGTGAAACGAACCGAGAGGCAGAATCAGGAAAAAAGTAAGGATAAAAGGAGTTTTGGGCCATCAGGGTCTGCTGGAAGTTCACAGAAGAGGGCTAGATTTGGTGGACCGAATAGAGCCGCAAAGCCTGCTGCTGCTCAGTGGCCACCCCAGTGTGCTCGATGTGGGAAGCCTCATTCGGGAGAGTGTTGGGCTGGTAATAGAGGGTGCTTTGAGTGCGGGTCAACGGAGCACCGGGTAAGGGACTTTCCGTGGAAGTTAGCCAGGACTCAAGCTGAGGGTCAAGGACGTGGTCAATTCAGGAGGGATGGTCAGCAACCAGAGAGGGGTCGAGGTGCAGCTAGGGGTGGTAATGGTAACGGCCGAGGCCGGGGAGCACCTGGCCGAGGTGCTGGAGGTGCTGATGCTAGACAGCCTGGGTTGGTCTATGCAACCAAATGTCGAGAGGAGGGCGACGCACCGAATGTTATAACCGGTATGTTTTTAATTTCTGGGTTATCTTATACTGCTTTGATTGATGTTGGTTCGACACACTCATATGTTGCTAGTAGCATAGTAGAAATTTTGAACTTAGCTTGTGAGACTGCTGCTGGGAAGATGACAGTAGTTAGCCCTCTAGGACACTCTGTGGTAGTAGACAAACCGTATAGGGATGTACCCCTAGAACTTCAAGGGGTTGTGTTTCAAGCGGATTTGATGGAACTACCCTTCGGGGAGTTCGATTTAATCTTAGGAATGGATTGGTTGGTAAAGTACCAAGCAGAGCTGGACTGTGCAGCTAAGCGCATGGTGCTAAAGTCAGTTGAGGGTGAAGAAATGGTGATGATAGGGGAGAGAAGGAATTACCTATCTAATGTGGTGTCCGCGCTGAAGGCAGAAAAGATGGTAAAGAAAGGATGTGAAGCGTTTGTAGTTTATGTTTGTGCTTTGGAAGGTAAGGAACCGTCTATAGGAAGTGTTCGGACGGTAAAAGAGTTTGTTGATGTTTTTTCGGAAGAGCTTCCGGGTTTGCCTCCGGATCGCGAAGTGGAGTTCGGTATAGATCTCCTACCAGGAACAGCGCCAGTATCCATTGCTCCATATAGGATGGTGCCAAAGGAATTGGTGGAGTTGAAAGCGCAGATTCAGGAGTTGCTGGATCGGGGTTTTATCCGTCCAAGTGTTTCACCGTGGGGAGCGCCTGTGCTCTTTGTTAAGAAAAAGGATGGGTCAATGCGAATGTTCATAGACTATCGTCAGTTGAATAAATTGACGATTAAGAACAAGTATCCGTTGCCTAGGATAGATGACTTGTTCGACCAGCTGAAGTGAGCATCGGTCTTCTCCAAAATAGATTTAAGGCCGGGGTATCACCAACCTAAGGTAAAGGAGGCAGATATCCATAAGACGGCGTTTCGTACTCGATACGGGCACTATGAATTCTTGGTTATGCCGTTCGAGTTGACGAACGCACCGGCAGTGTTATGGATATGATGAACCGGGTGTTTCAGCCATATTTGGATCGGTTCGTCGTAGTATTTATTGATGATATTCTGGTGTACTCGAAATTGAAGGAGGAGCACGACGCGCATTTGCGGGTGGTGTTGCAGATTTTAAGGGAAAAGCATTTATACGCCAAGTTTAGTAAGTGTGAGTTCTGGCTAAAGAAAGTTACCTTTTTGGGTCATATGGTGTCAGCCGAGGGGATTAGAGCGGATCCTTGAAAGATTGAGGCTGTATTGGACTGAAAGCCACCGAAGTCTGTGGCGAAGATTCGGAGTTTTCTGGGCTTAGTAGGATATTACTGAAGGTTTATGGAAGGGTTCTCTTTAATTGCAGCGCCATTAACTAAGTTGTTAAGAAAAGGAGTTCCGTTTGTGTGGTCAGACAAGCAACAAGAAAGTTTTGAGAAGTTAAAGAGGATTTTGACGGAAGCTCCGGTGTTGATTCAACCTGAAGTAGGAAAGGAGTTTACAGTTTATTGTGATGCATCGCATACAGGTTTAGGATGTGTGCTGATGCAAGAGGGGAAAGTAGTAGCGTACGTTTCTCGATAGTTGAGACCTCACGAGGTGAACTACCCAACGCATGATCTGGAATTGGCTACAGTGGTTTTCGCTCTAAAAATTTGGAGACGTTATTTGCATGGGGAGAAGTCTGTTGTGTATACAGATCACAAGAGTTTGAAGTACTTTCTTACACAGAAGGAGTTAAATTTAAGGTAGAGGAGGTGGATTGAGTTGTTGAAGGACTATGACTGTTCGATTGAGTACCACCCGGGAAAGGCTAATGTGGTAGTGGATGCCTTGAGCCGTAAGGTGGTGGCAGATTTAAGAGCCATGTTTGCTCACCTTAGTCTGTATGATGATGGAAGCCTGTTAGCGGAGTTGCAGGTGAAGCCGACGTGGGTAGAGCAGGTTAAGGAGAAATAGTTGGTGGATGAAGTTTTGAGAGCACGATGTTTGCAAGTGCAGTATGATGGATTGGAGGGGTATAGCTTGAGCAGCGATGGAGTGTTGTGTTTCCAAGGAAATGTGTGTATGCCTAAGGATGTGGAGTTAAGGCAGAAAATTTTGCAGGAGGCACATAGTAGTCCCTATGCTATGCATCCGGGAGGTAGTAAGATGTACCGGGATTTGAGGGAGCAGTTTTGGTGGCTGGGCCTTAAGCGTGAGATATTGAGTTTGTGGGTAAGTGTCTGACGTGTCAGCAGGTCAAAGCTGAACATCAGTTACCCTCGGGATTGTTGCAACCAATAAAGATTCCACAATGGAAGTGGGAAAGGATTACAATGGATTTTGTAAGTGGGCTACCCCTTACGCCTACCAAGAAGGATTCAGTTTGGGTGATTGTGGACCGTCTGACGAAGTCTGCTCATTTCATACCAGTACGTATGGGTTATTCTCTTCAGAAGTTAGCAAGACTATACATAGCGAAGATTGTAAGGTTGCATGGGGTGCCAGTGTGGATTATTTCGGACAGAGACCCTAGATTTAAGTCAAGGTTCTGGAAGGCTTTGCATCAGGCATTGGGTACAAGGTTGGATTTCAGTACAGCGTTCCATCCCCAGTCTGATGGACAGTCGGAGAGGGTGATTCAAGTTTTAGAAGATATGCTAAGGGGATGTGTTTTGGATTTCAAAGGCAGTTGGGAAGAATTCTTACCGTTGGCGGAATTCGCGTATAATAATAGCTACCAGGCAAGTATTCGGATGGCACCATACGAAGCGTTATATGGTCGGAAGTGTCGTACCGTACCCCTACATATTGGACGGAGTTGGGGGAGCGGCAGTTGTTGGGTCCGGAGTTGGTTATTGAAACAGAGGATAAGGTGAAAGTGATTAGAGCTCGTTTGAAAGAAGCTTCGGACAGGCAAAAGCCATATGCCAAACTTAAACGGAAGGATATAGAGTTTGCAGAAGGTGACAGGGTTTTCTTGAAGGTATCGCCATGGAAGAAGGTTTTGAGATTTGGTAAGAAAGGCAAGTTAAGCCCTAGATTTATCGGGCCTTATCGGGTGTCGAAGCGAGTAGGACCAGTGGCTTACTAGCTCAAGCTGCCACCAGAGTTGGGTCAAATCCACAATGTGTTTCATGTTTCCATGCTTAGACGCTATCGCTCAGATCCGTCACATGTGGTGCCAGTGGAGGAGATAGAGGTGAGCCCAGACTTGTCTTTTGAGGAGGAACCAGTGCAGATCCTAGATCGAGATGTTAAGGTTTTGCGTAGGAAATCAGTTCCTTTGGTAAAGGTGTTATGGCGGAACCATGGATCAGAAGAAGCGACGTGGGAACTGGAGGATATCATGCGACAGCAATACCCTCAACTCTTTTGACCAGGTAAATTTCGGGGTCGAAATTTATTTTAAGGGGGGTAGAACTGTAATATCCTGATTTTATGGGTCTGTGCATTTGGTTTGTTGCATGGCTAAGTTAGTAGGTTAAGGCCTTGAGGTGTGTATTGGGCTCAGGTTTGGGCTTAAACCTGGGTTAAATTGATTATATATAGTGCTAGTTTATAAATTAAGTTAAGTAAGTATGTTTAGTAGCAAGTTGGGTTTGTGGCCCAAAGTTTGGAGGTGCTATAAGTGGGCATGCAGGTGGCGTCACAAGGGGGAGGAGTTTGGGCCTAGTGTGGCCGCTTGGGGGCCCAAATTGGTGGGTCAAAATTCGGCACATAGGAGGGAAGGGGATGGACGGCACAATGGCTAAAATTTAGGAGCTTTATTTCTTTTTAATTTAGTGATTAAAAGCTGATAATTAAGAGGGAAGAGTTAGTTTTAAGTGGGTTCTTCTAAAGGTAAGATAATGGTTAAATTATCAAGAAAGATAAAGGCTATCAGGTGATAGCAGAGTTGGCCGAAACTCCAACTCTGTGTGTGTGTGTATAACCAAAATTTGGGTGGCTAGTTATCATCTTTTCCATTCGTTCTTTCTCACTTTTTTATCTTTTCTCTCAAGCCGGAAATTCTTTTCTCTCTTTTCTCTCTTCTAGCAGAAATTCCCTAGCCTTATTTCCCTCTCCAAAATTCTTCTGAAAGCCGAATTCCCCTTTGTTCATACTCTTTCTCCCATAGCTGAATCTACAAGGGTGGTTTCATTTTCCCGAAGGTGCACCATAGCCGAATAGTCTTCAAGGGATGGGTGAGTTTTCGGGATTTTTCTTCTCTGCGATTTCTCTATTTTCATCAAGTTTCTAACCCGAATCATTTTCTCTAAGGCTCTGTCGACTTCACTCTCTGCTTTTAGAAGCCGAATCTGTCTTACTAAAAGTCTCCTGTGCCGATTTGTTAAGAGGCCGAAGGTAGGTGGTTGATGGTTGATGGTAGGTTCGGCCGAATGGCCTTTCTTGTTCCTTTGGATTTGGTCGAATGTGTTATGGTACTCAATTGGTTGCGATTAAGGGGTTGGTTTAATATATGGGTGTTGGCCGAATGTAGGTAGGGTAGTGAAGCTTTCTTAAAGACTTTCGGGATTCGACAGATTAGGTAAGGGTTCGTTTTAAGTGTTATAATTATTTAGTTAATTGGATCTCATTGTTTAAATGGTTTAGTGACCAAGGAGTTGTTATGGACACTAGTAACAGTCAAGCAGTAGGAGGGGTTGGATCTATAAACCCAACGCCAAAATACAAGAAGCGATCTGTGTTAGGAGTGCGTGATTGGCCATCCGGGTGTGGGCCGACATCAGAAGTAGATCGTAGGCCTATAGTGGTAGTCTCAAGTGACAGTAGCATAGAAGCAGTGAAAGCGTTAGTACGAGAACCAGGTGTGTAACTCTTACACACTTTCATTACTTAATATGTTAAATGTTATGTGTTGTTAAAAGCCGGAGTGTCGGCTATGAATATTAGTTTACCCTTGTGGGTAAAAGCGAGGATACCGGGGAAGTTGTTATAATTTCTTGCGCTAATTGTGATCTATGAATGCATGATATCCTGTATACATAATTTTGTATGTTAAGAATGATCATACTGATATTGTTAGCATAACTCTGCGTTATGGGTGATGAGAGGAAGGGGAAGTATGATTTATCAGAATGTCACCAGTGATTTGGTATCACAACAGTGGGTTGGCCCCACATATTATAAAATTGTGACTAAGTCTCAGTGGTTTGGGACCACCATTGGTTTGGTACCACATATGTTATCTCTTTTTGTAACTTCGGTTACCAGTGGTTTGGCACCACCAGTGGTTTGGTACCACAAGGGGTAGATTTGGGAGACACGGATGGATATCTAGGTTGATGGGTTGCATAACATGCATATTAGTATATGAATTGGTGTAAGAGCATAATTTCTCTTGGGATGGGGGTTTATACACTGAGTCTAGGCGACTCACCCCTTCCGTTACATTTTGCAGATCAGACCTAGATCGTGGATATGGGGCCGGAGTGGACTCGAGGTGGCCATGCACAACATCTCGGTTATTACAAAGTTTTCCATTTGGACTTAGTTATTTTATTCAATTTTGGTTTTTAGTTCTGTAATAAGGCCACCTAAGTTTTATTTTGGGTTCTTTTGTTTAGTTGATTTTAAAGTTTCTATTTAATATGTTGATTAAACTATGACTTGGAGGTTTTCAAAAGCTAAAATAAATACCTGTTTTTTTTTTTTAAATATACAATGACTAAGTAATTAATACGGAGTAACAATATGACAACTAAGTTTTCCAAACCAAGTTTCAACCTGTTTTACACGATACAAAATACATTGACGTTTTCTCTAAAATCTTACATCGGTTTTCTTTCTAAAACAAGTCGACAAATCAGTTTCCAAAACGTTCTCTTTCCTGTGGCACGCCAGATTCGGTTGTAGTGTTTGGACCGGGTTTGGGGTGTTACAATTCCAGTTTGTTTCTCTTGAAAATAGACTCATTAATAATTTCAAGCATATAAATTTTATCCCATGATTATTTTTGAACAATTTTCCTGTTTGTTTCTCTTGAAAATAGACTCATTAATAATTTCAAGCATATAAATTTTATCCCATGATTATTTTTGAACAATTTTTAATGAATTTCCCAAGTCAGAATAGGGGATTACGAAATCATTCTGACCCTATCTCACTAAAATCCAATTATCTCACAATATGAAATTCTTTTGCTTATTATGTTTCTTTTATGTAGAAATAGACTCAATAAGATTTAATTTCATATCTCATTCAACCTCAAAATTGATTTCCACCATTTTTGGTGATTTTTCAAAGTTACACAACTGCTGTTGTCCGAAACTATTTTGTTTCAAATTTCATTCATTCATGAAACATCATAACAAGATGCTCACATTCAATAACATAATTTGATTAGCATCAATAAAACAAAACTTTATCACTTCACTTGCCCATTTTAATCCTCACCAAAATTCATCACATATCGAATTCATTGCTCACATGAAATTCCACTTAGTCGAATTTTCCTGATGAACACTTCAAAGTAATTACGGATACACGGTGGTTCCACACATAGCCCACCTATAATAACAAACACACGGTGGTTTCGCACACAGCCTATCAATAATAACAGATTCACAGTGGTATTGCACACAGCCCACCAATAATAACAGATTAACGGTGGTATCGTACACAGCCCACCAATAATAACAGATGCTATCCGGTGCACATAGTAGCCTGCACTTAGTACTATACATGTGACCATAGCTATTTTATTCCCCAATCTCACATAGAACCGTATCTCGATGCCATAGTCTAACAATGGTCTTACACGATTTCACTTAGTCACACTTTGCCATGACTCATTCATGGTCTTTTCCATCAATTCATCTTTTAGTACCGAACGAAAGTGTTCAACTTTGCGTTTGCTAGTCTTGAACATCGGATTTTCATTGTACAGCAAATAATATAATTGAATTCACAAAATATTCATCAATTTATCAAATAAACATTTTTGATTAACATACGAACTTACCTCAGTATGAAACAACGAAATAAGTCAATTACTATTCAAATTTATTTATTTATTGATCTATAACAACACATTTAATTTATTTATTCATCATGCTATTCAAATTAGCCCAATTTCACATTTTTGGTAAAATTACATTTTTACCCCTAAACTTTGTCATATTTACACTTTTACCCTTATGATCATTAAATGAAATGTGTTCAATTTCTTTACTACCCATGTATAGCCGAACCTTTTTCATGCTTATAGCAACCCACATTTTCCATTATTTCACACCTTTACTACCTATTTTACAACTTTTACAAAATGGTACTTTTTATGTGTTTTCATGAAAATCACTTAACAAAAGTTGTTTATTTAACAATCAAGATTCATTTTCTTCTATATAAATGCAGCAAAAAACATGAATACACTCATGGAAAAACCCTAGACTTTCAACCATTTTGCAAAATAGTCCCCTCATTAGCTAGATTAAGCTACATGGGTTCCAAAAATACAAAAATAATCAAAAATAACCATCAAAATCACTTACTTGTGAGAGTTAGAAGTTGCTGAAATTTTCAAGCTTCCATGGCCATTTCCTTGGGTAAGAATCGGTGGAGAAGAAAGAAAAAAGATGGTAGCTTTTGCTATTTTGTCTTATTACACCTATTAAATTATTTACCAATTTAACCTTTTAATATCTTCATCAAATGCACCTACTACATGTCCATCTTTGTCTCCTCAATTATATATTGGTTTAATTACTATGCAAGTGCTCATGCTTTTCAATTCTATCGCTATTTAGTGTCTTTATCAATTAGACCTCAAGTTTTGCACCTAATGCAATTTAGTCCTTTTTATCAAATTCAGCACTCAAACGAGGAAATTTCTTTATGAAAATTTTACACAACTTTATTATCATACTGTAGACATAATAATAATAATAAAATAAATTTTTCAATATCGTATTTGTGGTCCCGCAACCACTGTTCTGACTAGGCCTAAAATTAGGATGTTACAATCCTTCCTCTGTAACATCCTAAAATTATGGGCCTATGCATTTAGTGTAGGGATAGAATTAATTTGTTAGTTTAAGTGATAGGGGTCTAAATTTGGGCTTAGAATTAGGCAAAGGCCCAGATTAAATTATTTTAAGGTGGCATCATTAACAATTAAAAAGGAATAAGTTTTGGGTCGCAAGGAGCCCATGTTTTTGGGCCATTTTCGACAATTAAATGGGAGCAAGGGTGACGCCACAACAAGGGATTTAAGGGATTTAAATTTAAGTTTAATGAAGCCCAAATATTTTAATTTAAATGAGTTAAATTTCGGCATTTAGAATTAATGAGGTGGACGACTACAAGGCTTAAAAATAGGAAGATATATACGGATTTTTAAGTGATAATATCATAGATAAAAAGGAGAAAAGTTAGGAGCTTATCTTCAAAGGAAGTGTTGGCCGAAAATCCACCACCTAGAGGAGTGTAAAATTCAGCTACTGCATGGCATAGAGGGTGCTGAAATTCTCCTCTCTTCTAGCTTAAATTTTAAGGGCATTTTCGTTATTTAGCAGTAGGTGTCAAAAATCTATAAATAGGGGGGCTAGCTCCTTGTTTCTGACATTGAAAAACCCTAAAAATCTCTCCCTTAGTGCCGAAATTCCTTAGCCTCTCCCTCTCCAAATTTCTTTCTTCAATTACTTCAAAAGCCGAAACTTCTCCCCACTTTCTTTTCCCTTGTGCCGATTTCTCTAAAAAGCCGAAGCATCCATCGCTTTTTCTTTTATTCATCCTATTTGAGGAATTTCTATATACTTCCGGCATTCAAAACCTCCATTGGCATTGCCGAATCCTCTCTCTAGTGCTAGCTGAATCTCTTAAGCTAAGGAAGCTTGGTCAACTAGATCTAAAAGCCGAAAATCATTAGTCTTCAATTTCGGGATTTTAAGGAGAGGCCCTAGTTTCACATCCTTCCGGCTTTTGGAGCAAAGTTGTAGATCGGTTTAGCAAGGGTATCAACATTAATCAGGTGTGTAGACTTCTAACACACTACTAATAAACCTATATGTATGTGTATTCATGTATGTTATGGGCTAAAAAGCCGAAATAAGGCTGTATAGATAGTCGAATGGAACCCTAAAAGGGTTAAGCAAGGATGCCAGGTACGTAAACATAGACCTCCCTATGTCTATCGAAAAATATATATATGACTGCATGATGTTTCCTTTATGTGTGTATGCATGGGATGGGATATTGATATGATGAAGGGGAAGTGCATGATAGGTCACGCAATGATCGGTGGTAGAAAACCCACAAATATAAATGCTAGGTCACATTGTGATCGGTGGCTATGCCACGTTTAATGATTCCTACTTAATAGGAATAGGCAGTACGGCTGTCGTTTTGTTGTGTAGCGGATGGAGGGTTGATTGTAGAAATCCCCCAAGGTGTGATGGTTGGTACGGGTTGGTGTGTATAGGATGGAAACCTAGGAGGGGTTGGGTTATTCATTCTTTATTATTTATTATGTGATTATGATTGATGCCTTCCTGTATGGGCCAGGGCCCATGTAATATCCCGGGTTAGGGGCTATTTTGTTGTTGCATGATACTGCATGTGTTGGTGTGCTGTGTTGCTGTTTGTGTAGTGTCGGGGCTTAATTGTAGGCTAGGAGTGTGCCTGAGTAGGTAGGAAAATTTTAGTTTTTAGGCTTTATAGGAGGGGAGCTGATGGAGCTGAGGGATATGTATTTTTATTTGTTGTTTTGTTGCACAAAAGAGGAGCTGGCAAGATGGCAAGGCATGCGCTACTTGGGAGCTAGGTGTGGCGTCAACTGCATGGGGTGGAAGTCTAGTGTTCGAGTTGCAAAGATCTCACATTTTGGGTTCATTTTGGACGGCATAGGAGGGAGGAGTTGGATGAAGTTCAAATTCCTCCTTGGACTTGGTCAAATGGTGGCTTGGTGGGTGGAGAGTGATTGTAGGAGTGAGACTTGGTAAACTCATTTGAAATGAGTGGTTGGGAGCTATTGTGGGGAGGTGGCCGAATATTGAGGAGTGTGGTGGGGTGTTGGCTGAAACTTGGATGCTTGGGGGAGAGGTTGGCCGGTTTTGGTAAGTGGTAGGAGGTATGCCGAATTCATTTTTGGCATTTTTGGATTCTCGGTCATTCTTTTTGGTTGAAGCTATTGTTGTTTTTTCTTTCTTTTTCTCTCTTGTTGACAATAGTAGCCGAATTCTCAAGGGTGCTTTTTGCTCATTTTCTTTCTTTTGGAACCGAATATTCAAGCATTGGGTAGCCGAATATTCTCCTCTTCAACTCCTTTTCTTTTGTTCATTGAGAAGCCGAATTCTCCATTTCCCTTCTCCTTTCTTTTTGTGCCGAAACTCTCACCTGTTTCAAACCGAACCCTTCCATTATTTTCTCCATTCATCTTCCCATTTCTTTGTGCCGAAATCACAAACACTTGCATCTCAAACCTTTACTTTCTTTTCTCATTCATTGTTGCCGAAACTTCATTCTCATCTTCTATTTTCTTTTCCTTATTTTTCCATTTAAAACCGAATATAGGGGTGTGCTAAACACTTAGGCCGAATCTTCTTTTATTCTTGGTTTGCATTTTAGCCGAATCTCTTCTCTCCTAGAAGTCCTATTATTTGGCCGAATTTTGGGTGTTGGTAAGCTCTTGGCCGAATGGCCATTTCTCTTATCTCTCAAGTGTTGTGTTAATTTTGGGTTATGGAAGGGTGTTAACCTTTTGATTATCATCTTGTTATAGGGTCATTGGAGTGTGGGAGCAAGCAAGGGAACCGTCGTTCTTTTGTTAATCGATTGGTAAGTGAGGGGTAAGTGATTGGTATTAGTGTTGTTAGTTCAATCTGTGGGTTCGATTAAGTCAGGAGTGACAAAGGTTTAATTGTTCTCTTTTGAAGGTGTAGCCGATTGTTGGAAGGATAGCCATTGTGGTTCGGGTTGGATAAGAAATCAAACCAATAGCAAGGTGAGGGATCAACATTAACCCTTTGGTTATTTAGTCTTTGGCCGAATGGTCTTAGTGCCTAACTCCTATTTGGCCGATTGTATGAGCCAGTAATCAAGGAGCCGTAGATCGTTTCTTTTGGGTCTTAGAGATTGCGCTTAAGCAGATGTGTAACTAACACCCTTTATATCTAGAAATATGTGTTAACAACCTGATTGATTAATAGATTGAGACAGTTTGATGGATTGATATGATACCCTTTTGGGTATGATCTTGGACTCGGGTAAGTCAGTATTATTATGAGCTTACTGATGATCTATATGGTACCATGATTATGGATGTATGTGATATGGGATATGATGTTAAACATATTAGCATGATATGTATGACTTGTATGATATGCATGATCACATGAGTATGGTATGATGATGGGTGATATGAGTGGAGGGAGGATGATGACATTCGTGTCTTTGGGACACTGTGTGTTTGGGACACCAGAGGTTTGGCACCTCCAGTGGTTTGGTACCACAGTGATATATTGTGACTTTGGGTCACCAGAGGTTTGGCACCTCAGCGTCTCGTCCCAGTGGCTTAGTACCACGGTGGGTTGGCCCCACAGTTGATTATACGGGATTGACGCCAGTGATTTGGTATCACACGATGGGTTGGCCCCATCACTCGATTATCGTGACTACGGTCACCAGTGGTTTGGTACCACATTGTGTCTTTGGGACACCAGAGGTTTGGCACCTCATTGCGACTCGTCCCTGTGGTTTGACACCACCGTGGGTTGGCCCCACTTGAGATACGGGATTGTCGCTAGTGATTTGGTATCATGCGATGGGTTGGCCCCATCATCGGATTATTCGTGACTTTGGGTCACCAGTGGTTTGGCACCACACTTATGGATATCGTGACTTTGGGTCACCAGTGGTTTGGCACCACCAGTGGTTTGGTACCACACGGGGTAGAAAAGGAGATACGGATGGTTAGGATCGGGTTGCATTAATTATGTTGCTATGTATGATGTGTGTTAGCATGTTGTCTTATTGGGAGCGGGATTTATGCACTGAGTCATTCGACTCACCCTCTCCTTTGACATTTCAGGTGACTCGTAGACGCGGACATGGAGCCGGGATGGACTCGGGGTGCTCATGCCATGCTTAATAAAGTTTTACTCAGACTCTATCATTTGGGTACTTTAGTTTAATTACTTTTATTTGGGTTTTATTTTGGATTGTAAAAGGCCTTTAAATTATGTTTTATGATGTTTATGCTTTAAGGTAGATTTTTAACATGCTTTAACAAAATAAGATGGTATGAATTTTACTAAAACTTGGAAAGACAACGTTTTCAAAACTATAACGCAATGTGTTTTCAATTATACCATCGGGTATTATACTATGTCTTGATATAAAGTAAACTCTAATGATTTTTAAATCAAACTCGATGTTCTACTAAGTAAAAAAATGTTTAAGTAACATTAAGGAACTGCGTGAATCTTTAAATGAAATAAACTCGTTTTTAACCACACGTTTTGGTTAAGTTTTCGAAATTTCCGGGTTTCAAGTACACCATCTGATTTCAAACAAGCCTACTCAAAGCTTCTTCAAATACACTATGTTTTCATCCAGTTTTTAAACGGAAAATCTAACCTCTCAAAAACGTTTTTCCCCGTAACACACCAGATTCGGACGTGGTGTCTTGTCCGGGTTTGGGGTGTTACAGCCCATAATGTGTTTGTGGGCTCAAGTCGATGTGTGTTTTGAGATTTATACACTGAGTCTTTGTGACTCACGCTTTCCTTTTCTCTACTCTTCTAAATGAACAGTAGATCGTGGACATGGGAGCCGAGACGGACTCGAGGGGCCATCAAGTTCTATTTCTACAAGTTATTTTCTTTTGAGATTTCTTTAGGTTTAATTTATTTCAAGGTTATTTCGAGAATATTTATGTAATAAGGCCCCTAGTTTTCATTCAACTAAGTCGTTTTCAATGTTAAGCAACTTATGAATTTTATGATAAGGTTTATTTATACTTAATAATAAAAATACAAAGAGGTTTATTTTCAAAAAGTCTCTCCTTTTTTCAAATTTAATTAATTTAACTTGTGTTTTCAAAATCCGATTTAATGTTATGTGTTGATAACATGCCAGATCCGGTCGAAATGCATGGGCCGGGTTTGGGGTGTTACATCCTCCCTTAGGGATTTTCGTCCCCGAAAATCTTACCAGAATCTAGATTTGATATTCATTTTTTCAATGCCTTATCAATTTCTCACATAACCCCAGATTCTCCATTCTTTGATCTTGCAAGCTAAGATTTTGATCCGTTCGTCACTTTTCATCAAATCAAACTAAATTTCAACTTCTCTTTATAACTAAATCGAGAATTTCTATTTCCACAGCTATACTTTCATAAACATTTATTTCACTATCTTAAATTCAACGATTTTACGTATCAAGTCTGTATATATTTTCTGTCAATCTGAAACTGCTTCTAACAGTTATGAGTTACTTTCACTTTCTGCTCAAATTCTCTGATGAAATCAATCCCGTGGATCTTTTCTCACAAAGCTAGATCAAGTGTCAACCGAGTTCGGTAATTGCAACCATACACACTCCATACGAGGCCGTCTTTACGTGCACTAAAAGATTATTATTACACACAACTCAATCAATGGTAATTTTTTTCTCATTCGCTTTCAAATTCTAAAGCACCACAACGAAACATTTCCTCGAGGATCTAAAATTCCCTTTCGGGTTAACTACCTAAAATATTAGAGTTTAGCACACTGATTGATCTAAAAGTCTCCGACATGTATAATTCAATCTATCAAAAGAGTAATCTATACATACCGAGATAAAATGTGCACACTTCTCCACGCGACCAAAAATAATTCAGACATCATCTTCCTTGTACACAAAATCCTTTGAAATTTTATTTTCTCACCACTCAAATAATAACACAGATTGTAACAGTCCTGAAGGTACTTGATAATCAGTTTTAACCTGTTGATAATTCAGACATCTGGACACATAGGTAGAAGTATAACGTTTCATACTCATTCACTAGAACAATCATCTCAGATTATCGTACATCTTAGTACTCCCCGAATGAACAAATAGTTGTTTTATAATCTCAAGGTTTCTTAATACATGAACTCTATCCCGAAACAACGAATAATCACCGGTTCCAATTTGAAATTCTGAACAGGAGTCAATTTACTTTGACCCCTTTTTAACTTGTGATTCACTGACACATTTTTGGGCTTTGTAAATTCGATAAATACACATAATTTAGTTTCTAACTTAGCTAACGACTATCCATCATCCGATATAATCAATTGTATAATCATCACTCACAAAGTACACATAGGTATCCTACTCAGAACATCCGTGACTGTAATCGTTTTCTATGGATAATAATCAATCACTGACTTAAAAGCTTTTGACAGTTCAAGCCATCTTAGCAGTCCCAAATTCAGATCTCTTAGAAACAACAAATGTTTTAAATTTTTGTGGTCATCAAAAGGTTACATTACTTATCAAATAATTGATGTTGCTTACTATTCAGCACAATTTCAAATAACTCAAATAATCTTTCAAGCAAATAATCTAATCAAACTAGACATCTGAATCAATCTTTTCAATTATTAACCAACAAAGCTTTGAACCACCTTGAAGCCACAACCATCACATGGATTAAAACCATAGTGCCATAATAAGGCCGACATCTTAATTGTATGGATAAATAATCTCTCAGAGAAAATCCGGGAATAAAGCATTTTTCTTCTGCACTTTAATCAACTATGACCAAGGCTATATAATCCCCAGTATACTAAGCAGACAATAGCCGGTAGAAACAGAATACTATCATCACCTGAATTCTATCACTAATTTTTCTTTAACAAAAGAGAGATAGAATACCAGTGTAAGATGGAACAATGCCATACATAGCCCAAATAGACCAACCATGCTTTCTTCTATTAGTATATTTAGTTAACATTTTCATACAATAAGAATTTCATCCGAAACATACAGTCATATATACCTCTGAGAGTAGATAAATACATATGGTACTCAGAAGAGATCGTCATAAACCATTCGACTATAATCATCGTAATCAACTGTCTTTACAATTCAAACATTATTCCACTATCTATCTCTAATACCACTTATTTCTCATTATTCCATTGCTACAGAAATCATTTCAGAAGAACTTCAAGTTAATACATACACTTTTTAGGTATCATACCTGAATATTTTGTCTCATCGAATTTAACATCTTCTTTAACCGTGACATTGCATAATCCGTATAATCCTTAAAACAATCTGATATTTCTTTTAAAACTGAGTTCATTTGTCACACTATACTCAACTCTGTTTGCATTACTAATTATTTCACCACTGAACTCTTTAGTTCACACTTATAAACTTATTCAAATGATTCTCGTAAAATTTCGTCATAAAGCAACACTGGTAAGGGGGTGAGGTCATAAAGCCTCTAACTTAACTCTCATAAATACATGCATATGACTTAGCATTCATCACTAATGTAATATAATCATAATCACATAGTTCATTCCAAGCAAATTAACACATCTATTTATTATACGAATGTTTTCTGTCATCCACAATTTCACACAATGAATTTACTTACTCGAGCTCAATATTAATATCTAATTAAATTCCAACACTTGGCTTCCATTTTACTTACCGACATTTGTCAAATTAAAGAACGCCTTACGGGTTTGAGTACGTCGTTCACTTGATGCCATAGTCCAATTATGGTCTTACACAAAGTCTCACATCGATGCCTGTCCCAGACATGGTCTTACACAGAATCACAATGCCATAGCCCAGCTATGGTCTTACATTCCATACTTTGCCATGGTCCAACCATGGTCATATCCATCAATTCTTCATTGAACGATCGTACTCATTTCCTGCGTTCTACTCAGTTTACACATTTAATTCCTTTTTCATAACTTCTCAACGTTTATAACATTTTATCTATTGCATAAAATCACCATAATTCATCGAAATACGACTTTCAACCAGGACAGTAACATTGTACCCAAAAGTCTCAAATTATGGCTATTTCATTTTATACATAATCACATGCATATTATGAACTTTTATTTGTAACTTACCACATTTCAACTTATCACAAACACATTTTCAAATATCTCAATGTCAATGTTAGCATTTTCAAAAATAGCTCGGTTCGAAAGCACTTATGTCTCAACAGAACAATTTCGGTAGAGCCCGGAGATATCACACTATCACGGTCCACATATGGCATGAATAGCTACACTTACTCATGCAAGGTTAGTTCGAGAACTGATTAAATCATAGCTCTAATACCACTAAATGTGACACCCCTTACCCGTATTCAATGCCGGAACAAGGTATGAGGCATTACCGGACAATAATACTTGCAACTAAACAAATTCAAGGCATAAAGTTTCGTTTAAAATTTAAAACTTTTATCTTATATCATCAAGTCCCTAAAATAGGTCTACAAGGCCCAAAACATGCTTTGGGAGCGATTCGGGACTAAATCAAGAACTTTTAAAACTATTGGAACATTTAGAACATTTCCTTGTTTTGGAGAGTAACACGCCCGTGTGGGCAAGCCGTGTGGTTACACCCGCCCATGTGACCCAAGACACGCCCGTGTCCTCCACCTGAGTACATAAACTCACATATCTTCTTACCATAAAATTTTCCCTGAAACTAAACTCACATATCTTCTTACCATAAAATTTCCAGAATTTTTGGTTCAGCCAATCAGTACAGTTTATTCTTTAAAGTCTCCCCTGTTTTGCTGTCTGACAGTTCTGACCCCTCTTCACTAAAAATTAATTATCTCGTTGTACAGAACTCTAATGAAATTCCTGCTTATTTATCTTGAAAATAGACTCATTAATAATTTCAAGCATATAAGTTTTATTCCATGATTATTTTTGTACAATTTTTAATGAATTTCCCAAGTTAGAATAGGGGATTCCGAAATCATTTTGACCCTATCTTACTAAAATCCAGTTATCTCACAATATGAAATTCTTTTGCTTATTCTGTTTCTTTTATGTAGAAATAGACTCAACAAGATTTAATTTCATATCTCATTCAACCTCAAAATCGATTTCCATCATTTTTGGTGATTTTTCAAAGTTACACAACTGTTGCTATCCGAAACTGTTTTATTTCAAATTTCATTCTTTCATGAAACATCATAACAATATGCTCACATTCAATAACATAATTTGATTAGCATGAATAAAACAAAATTTTATCACTTCACTTACATCAGTTTGCTAGTCTCGAACATCAAATTTTCATTGTACAGCAAATAATATAATTAAATTGAAAAATTATTCATCAATTTATCAAATAAACATTTATGATTAACATACAAACTTACCTCAGTATGAAACGACGAAATAAGTCAATACTCGATTATATTGCTTTTCCCCCCGATCTAATTCCAAATCTCATCTTCCTTGATCTATAACAACACATTTAATTTATTTATTCATCATGCTATTCAAATTAGCCCAATTTCACATTTTTGGTAAAATTACATTTTTACCCCTAAACTTTGTCATATTTACACTTTTTCCCCTAGACTTGTTAAATGAAATGTGTTCAATTTATTTACTACCCATGCATAGCCGAACCTTTTTCATGCTTATAGAAGCCCACATTTTCCATTATTTCACACATTTACTACCTATTTTAGAACTTCTACAAAATGATCCGTTTCAGGTGTTTTCATGAAAATCACTTAACAAAAGTTGTTTATTTAACAACCAAGATTCATTTTCTTCCATAAAAATGCAGCAAACAACATGAATATTCTCATGGAAAAACCCTAGACTTTCAACCATTTTGCAAAATTGTCCCCTCATTAGCTAGATTAAGCTACAAGGGTTCCAAAAATACAAAAATCATAAAAAATGACCATCAAATTCACTTACTTGTGAGAGTTAGAAGTTGCTGAAATTTTCAAGCTTCCATGGCCATTTCCTTGGGAAAGAATCGGTGGAGAAGAAAGAAAAAAGATGGTAGCTTTTGCTATTTTGTCTTATTACACCTATTAAATTATTTACCAATTTAACCTTTTAATAACTTCACCAAATTCACCTACTACATGTCCATCTTTGTCTCCTCACTTTTCTATTGGTATAATTACTATGCAAGTGCTCATACTTTTCAATTCTATAGCTATTTAGTGCCTTTATCAATTAGACCTCAAGTTTTGCACCTAACGCGATTTAGTCCTTTTTATCAAAGTAAGCACTCAAACGAGGAAATTTCTTTATGAAAATTTTACACAACTTTAGTATCATACTGTAGACATCAAAATAATAGTAAAATAAATTTTTCAATGTTAGATTTGTGGTCCCGCAACCACTGTTCTGACTAGGGCCAAAATCAGGATGTTACATTTACATACTATCATCTATCACATACTAACATCACTTACTTACCATCTCAAATCATGCAATTTCTCACATTCATGAGAACATCATCATAAGTATATATACTTACTAATATTAACCAATATTAAATGGCCATTTACGAAATGAATTATCTCCCATACTTAATACTTAAGAATTTGGTCATACACTAACATCATATATGCACCAATTGAACATCCTTAGCCATTCTAATGGCTAAGTCACAAAATATTATTTACAAGCCTTCATCTAAGCCAAGTAGCTTATACATGTCATTATACCAAAATGAATCATTTAGCTATACCAAAAAGGAGATTTGTGGATAGTGTGATCTTGCTCCGACCGAATCCTTCAACCTTCGCGAGCCTTACGAGCACTATAAAGCAAGGAAAGGTAAAACGGGGTAAGCATTTTCATGCTTAATAAGTTCACGTAACAGAAAGAAACTTACCAGTTATAATTATTCAAATAAGCTTATATATGCGCATTCATTCCATCACTATTTTGACAAGTTACCTAAATACATTTACTAATTAAACAAGTTATTCATTCACATCATAAAGATATCCAACCAACATAGATGAGCTCACTATAGTATAAACTTCCATATCATTTCACTAATCCATTTTTTTCACGATTTCTTTCCATTGAACTATTGTAATTTTGATGGATACTCGGGTAGTATACTTAAAGTATACATGTCAATAGTTTGTCAATTCACATCCAAAGTGCTCCATAAGCACATACTCATAGAGCACACTCTCAAGCCATATTAACATAACAGGATTACCAATCCAGGCTAAATCCCATTTTTAACATTCACTCCCAAGAGCTTATTTAGGATTACCAGTCCAGGCTAAATCCTTTCAATAACGTTAGCTCTAATGAGCCTACTATGGATTACTCATCCGAGCTAAATCCATTTTGTAACATTTTCTCAAGAGAGTGTAGCTCAGGATTACCCCTCCGGGCTAAATTCTTTCTATATCATTTTGTTCATTTCAAAAGAATTATTACAATCCATCGAAATATAATGTTCAACTGGGACAATGTCATTTTATTCGCGTAGATCATCTTGTAATTATTTCATAGTGAATATCATCACACATATACTATATAAGCAAATTTGACTATCAATTCATCATTTTACACATACATTTCCATTAATTCGCATCCTTGACAAAATTACTATTTTGTCCCTAAATTTTTTACATTTTACATTTTAGTCCCTAGGCTCGTAAAAAGAAATATGTTCAATTTCTTGGTAACCCAAGCCTAGCCAAAACATTTTCATGCTTATAGCAACCCACTTTTTCCATTAAATTAGATTTTTACTACCCATTTTATAACTTTTTACAATTAGGTCCTTTTATGCATTTTCATCAAAAATCACCTAGTAAAAGTTGTTTATCACACATCTACCATTAAACATCAAAATACATATATGTCTAATATGGGTCAAACCTCAGACATCAACCACATCTTAAATTAATGGTAGAAATAGGTAAATCGGGTTACTAGGACTTTAAAAATGTAAAGAGCATTAAAAAAAAGGGCTAGGTTATACTTACAATCAAGTTGAAAGTTGAAGAAAACCCTAGCTATGGTGTCTTGAAATTTTCGGCCAAGGTAGATGAAGATGGACATGATTTTTGACTTTATTTTCCCTTTTAATTCTTTTATTAACTAAATGACCAAAATGTCATTCACTTAAAACTTTGAAATTTTATCTCACCATGTCCATTTTTGTCCACTATCTTAACAAATGGTCTAATTACCATCTAAGGAACTTCTATTTAAAAATTCATAGCAATTAGACACCTCTAGCATGTATAACTCAACTTTTTCACTTTTTACAATTTAGTCTTTTTGACAAAATTGAGTGTCCAAACGTCAAAATTTTCAAATGAAATTTTCGCGAAATCATTTCGTAAAACTGTAGACCATAGAAATGTAATTAAAATAAATTTTACTATGTCGAATTTGTGGTCCCGAAACCACTATTCCGACTAGGCCTAAAATCAGGCTGTCACATGAAACATAACTAATATGATACATTTACGTAGTCATAAAGGCAACACATTATACAAAATGGGCTATGTCATGCTTTCCAAGCAGTAAACTCTTCCAAGAACTAAAGTACACACTAAGACCCTTATATACAAGTGACAACCCTAGACTCAAAATGATTACATAACTATTGATTCAGTGATAGTGTGAGCTTCGAGACGATCAGACTCGACGAGTTTTGCAAGGTAACGATCTACAAGGGAAAGAAAACAACGAGGGTAAGTATATAGATTGCTTAGTAAGTTCATATGTAAAACACAAGGCTTACCTTTTTTTTACCTAAAAATTTTAAGCTACCTTAACTTGGCATAGCTTGGCTAGACATAGCACTCAAAACATCAAATAAGTGAACATTGATTTATAACCAAGATCATTTAATACTACAAGCACTCATCATACAAATCCATGCTACTTTAATGTAACTTATCTCAATAGTACATTAAATCCACAATCATAAGATATTAAACTAGTATACATAATTCATATCAATCATCTGTGCTATTATCAATCATAAAGATATATCATTTTTCAATTCAATCCATTCGATGACTTTTCAATTTCAATATCAAGTTCATTTCATTACATTTCAAAATTTCAATTTCATTTAAATCGTTGTACGATGAACCCTAGTAAATGGACTCGGATACACAGGTAAGTACACCACACTAGTTTCTCATTTGAGTTGAGTACAATTATATATATAAGGTTACTCATCTGGGCCAAACCAATACCACGACATATCAGGTTACTCGTTCGAGCTAAACTTGTGTCACATAATACCCGAGAATCTGCAACGAATGCTAAATCTAGTTAACACCTAAAATAAATCATGTACGAGTGTGCACAAAAACCCTATTGACATGTCAATTGTATCCTAACCCCTTTACTGAGTTCACACGATCATCTTTTACACATATAAACGTCACATTTCAATTTAGTCGAATTCTAGTCTTTCATACTAATTCACAACAAATCAATCCATAATTAAACATACATATAAAATTATATATATAATCAAACCCATAAAAGCCTAAAATAATAAATTCCATATGAACTTACCTATTTAAAATACCGAACAAGTTGATTCTTTAGCTACTAATCAACAATTTTTGCTTTTCCTCGATTAACTCCGCTTTGATCCAATTCTTGATTTGTACAATTATTTTATACAATCAATTAATACTAAACATTTTTCATATTATACCATGATATGAATAAACTTATATGAATTCATTTTTTTAATACCCTAAAATTTTATATTTTATTCGATTTAGTCCCTAAATTCGAAATAGTCATAACTTTTAATTTTGAGCCTTGGTTTAAAATCTTATTTCCCACATGTTTATTAGGGAACTTCTACTTCCCATCCCTACCGAAATCTCATAACAAATTTTCATTTTACTCAATTGGTCCCTAATGTATGAATTTAACAATTAAACTTTACAGTCTAGTCCTTTTCATAAACTAAGCTTAAAATCTATCAACTTCAAGCCTAATTCTTCAAGATATCAATGGAAAAATTTTAAAAATTTAACAATTTTACAAATTGGTACCTAGGCTAGCTAAATCAGGCTCTCATGACCTCAATTTTATAAAAATTAGAAGAAAAGAACTTGAAATCACTTACTATTTAGTGGTTGAATGTAAAAGGCTTCAAAAGGGTTTTTTTTCTTTCAATTTAGGCAAGGGAGAAGATGAGCGAAAAAGATGACATTTTTCTACACTATTTTAATTTATATAGTAAGATTAAAGATTAGTTTGATTAATTAAAATAATCATATTTTTTTAACTTAATAATTCTTTCATCAACATCCATTAATTTCCAATGGAAATGATTTAATTATCATTTTAGACCTTTGGTTAATTACCATTTAAGTCCTCAAGCTTTTGGTCAATTAAAAACCTATAGTAATTGGACTTTTATAATTTAGTCCTTGTACCTAAATTAATTATTTAATTGAAAAATTGATGGATCAAACATCAATATACTTTTATATTAACCCCGTAAATAATTATATTTAATATTTATGGACTCGATTTACGGAAATGGGATTCTGAAATCGTCTTTTTCAATACCACTGAAAATTGAACTATTACATTCAATTAGATAATCAAGCTTTCATTGATCTTAATAATTGAATCAATGTTGAACTTTTCACACCCACACTTTCTTATAAGATCTACTTATTGATTGTCTAGTTGGAAAATTGCATGCAACATTTGTATTTTTCTCCCTTTTCAAGTCATTAAGGAGCTTATAACAATGACGTCTGATGTGGCCAACTTTACCATAACAATGAAAAATTGACTTTTTGGAATTTTTAGGGGGAAACCTCTTTTTTCTACTTCATACTTTTTTATTCTAATTTTTTTGGTGGCAATATGTAAGGGCATATGAAAATTTTATTTGAGACTAGTGAGAAACCCATTGCTGTAATAGCCTATTTTTAGTGATATCAGAACAGTGGTTTTGGGACCACAATTTTGATGATTAAATTATTATGTTATTATTTATTTAGAGTATACGGGATTTTATAAAGGTCATATTAAAATTTCATTAAGAAATTTTAATGTTTAAATACTTAATTAAGTAAAAAGGACTAAATTGTAAAAGGTGAAAAAGTTGAGTTCTAGTAGTTAAGAGAGTCAAATGGCTTTATAAATGAAATTTAATGGACTTTAATGGTAATTATACCATATATGTTGATAGTGGATGTACATGGATTTGGTATTATTGAAATTTTGATTTTTAAAGGGCAAAAAGGTAAATTAGTAAATAAAACTAAAAATAACCTAAGAAATCATGTTCATCTTCTTCATTTCATATTGTCTCCACCGAAAATCACCATGGAAAGGGGCTAGGGTATTCAGTCAAGTTCATTTCATTGTATGTAAGTGTATTCAAGCTCGTTTTTAATAATTTTTATGTTTTTGAGGTCGTTGCAACTAGATCCAGCTAGCCTGTACCTTCATTTTTGAATCTGTTAAAATTTTTGGAAGTTACCATTGATGCATTTTGAATGTTTTTTTTATGATAACCATGTGTTTGAAGCTTTGATTGTGGTGTTTGGTTGAATTGTGAAGTGATTTTTGTTAGATTTTGATTTAAGGATTAAATTATTAAAATGTCAAAATATTAAGGTTTGATAGTGAATTTGATGTACAATAGGGACTGTTAAAGGGCCTATTATATTCGGCTGTAACTAGACTATAATAAAATAACCAATTTGATGATTTTAGGGTTAGAGGATTAAATTGTAAAAATTTAGGGAAAATGTGTAATTAATAAAAAGTTTAGGGTTATGTACATTGAATGAAATGTGAAATATGTATGAGATTAATATATTGTATTTAATTATCACATAGATCAAAACTTGGATCAAAAGGACAATAACCGAGGAAAAGGGAAAATAGCGGATTAGTCCTTGTGTGTTGGTCAAAATCGAATAGTAGGTAAGTTCATAGAGTTTCAACATGTAATGAATTTCTACTTGTATTTTTACATTATAGTTTTTTAATTAAATGTCTATCGTTAATAATTGAATTATTGCACATAAGTGCCCCTATTTGTACTTTGGTACCCCTAATTGCATATACGTGCCCCTGTTTGTACTTCTGTACCCCTAGGTGCTCATACGTGCCCCTGTTTGTACTTTTGTACCCCTGAACGCACTTTCGTGCCTTGATTGTACTCTGGTAAGCCTGAAATTAAAAAGTATATGAAATATATCTAAATGTATTAGATTAAATGCTATACTATTTCCTTACTAAGTTTTGTATACTTACCGGTTCTTGTGGATTTTTGTAGTTATATGTTGCTGACATTTTGGAAGGATCAATCAATCGACTCACACTATCAATCGAATTTGGTAGTTTTTGTGTCTCTTAAGGAAGTGGCATGTATATGTGGCTAGATGTGTTGGTTTGGTATACTTTGATACTTTACTAAACTATGTCATTAGGTACTTTAACGTACTTTTAAATAGGTTCTTTTTTGTGTAAATAGAATTATATGAAAATGAGTACTTCTGGTATGTTTTGGTATATGTTTGAACTAGGTCACTATGCATGAAATGAAGCAATATTGATATATTTTGATATAATTATGGTGTCTTTGAATGACACCTTAGCTAGTTGAATTAGGTTGTTGAAATGGCATTTTGATGAAAGTTTGCATTATGCTTAAGTACCTTGAACGTGTGCTTAAATAGGTTGAGTGTATATGCATGAAATGGTATTGTAATGGTTTGATTTTAGGTACATTTTGGGTTTACACGATCTGAGACACAGACGTCTGACTCAGCCGTATGAAACACACAATCTGAGACACGACTGTGTGTCTTCTGGGGTTTTCAAAGGGTATAAGTCAGTGACTTACATGGCCTAACACAAGGCTGGTACACAGGCGTGTGGGGCAACTCAGAGAGTTACATGGACTGGCATACAAGCGTGTGACACGACCGTGTGACCCTACTCAGAAAGTTACATGAGCTGGGACATGGCCGTGTGTCCCTAGTTTGATGGTTACATGGCCTGAGACACCGGCACGTGTCTCAACCATGTGAGGCACACGGCCTGTCCACACCAATTTGTTTATGATTAAATGAAGTTAAGTTCAAATGTTTTTGATTGTACGATAATGCTTCAAAACCCTAAACCGACAACGGATATGGGTTAGAGGTGTTACAATAGCATTATGATTTGATATGACCTATTACATAATAAAAACAAGTAAGCTTTTGAAATATCTTTTCCCTTGTCTCAATAAAAAAAATCATTAGTTTTAACAAAAACAATAAATGTAATAGATTTCTTATCAGTGTCAATGTATCCCAAGCCTCTATGTCTGATTTCCCTCTTCCAATAGCCAATATCTTATCAAGTTACTTTTAGAGTCCAATTTCATCAAGATAGCTTGAACTTTTATAAATTCCTAAATTGCATTCAATTTTGCCTTTCAAGTCTTTCATATTGGCTTCATAACCAATAATAATGGAATCTCTGTTTTTAATATCCTGTCAAGATTCTTATTTGCCTTTTTAATATCAACGATTATAATATATCTTTCTTTGATAGCTTTCATGAGCTTTAGATTAACACCTTTTCTATTAGCAATTTGTTCATTCAAGGATTTGTTCACATAACAAGCCCTCCATTTCTATAACATAACTCGATAAATCTTATACAGACTAGAAGCATCATCATTACCATTAGTTGCATATAAAATTGTGATTCCTATTGTGACCACACTAGAAGGCACATCTTGTAATTTGATTAAAAAAAAACAACAACAACATAATTACTTGTAATCTCTTCAATTTTTTAATCATCACTTTATGTGACATTAAAAGATTTCTTATTTTTACAAGTGTTGGCACACTTGACATATCCAAAACTGCTACATTCATAACTACATTCATAGCATTGAATTTCTTTCTTTGTACCTTTTTTTTTACCATAACTCTTTAACTTTTATTTCATCTACCATCCTTCTAATTGTAAACAACTTTGTTGAAGTTCCTTGTAAGAAGAGATAATTATTATTGTTACTCTTTAATAAAGATTGTTGTGCCATCATATTAGACCTATTTATGAAGTCAAGTTGTGTCGAGTTTAGACAAAATATTATTATCTATCATTTTTACTTAGATTTAGTTTAACCTAAAATATGAACCTAAATTTTTAATCAAGCCTAATTTAAATTATTTTCAAAATTTTTGGCCTCAACTTGTCCGCCCAAACCAAACAAATTTACGAAACAATACTACAGTTCGACCAGTAATTTATGGTCTAACTTTCAAAATAGCTTAAGCAAAAATGTAAAATGCCAAGCAAAGTAGCAAACTTTTAGAAAAATTAGGTTTAAAATTCATTTCACAATAAATAAAAATAATAAAAGAAATATTAAAAATTGACTCGCATGCATTGAAAGATTGAAAGTGGAATAGGTTTGTTTGGCAACGACTGAAAGTGGAAAAGATCGAAGGTTATTGAGTTTTTCTTGGGTTGAATGTGAAAGATTGATCCTACTCGCCATTGCTTAAGAGGAAGCCAGATTGTTAAAGGTGAAATTGGGAAAAGATTGGAAGTGGAAATGAAGCCAACGACTGATATGAAAATATGATGGGTTTTTTCTTGCGTTGAATGTCAAAAATGAAGGCTGGCGGCATAAACGAAAGGCTGATGCTCTAGATTTTCAAGTTTCAGGATTTATAAGTTGGTTTCGGCTTTTAAAATAATGGGCTTGGGTTAGGTTTTAGGATATGAGTGTTTGTTTATTGGGTTTAAGTATATTATTTATAAACATAGATATTTAATATTTATATATATTATATTATATTTGAAATATTAAATAAACATAAATATATTCAGGTTAGGTTGGGTCGGGTTTGGGTTTAAAAAATTATATCAAAGGCCAGACTCATTTTTTAAGTAATCTTTTTTAATTAAATCCATATTTTGAGCCTAAAATTTTTGTTCAAATATTTTGTATTTAAGGCAATTTTTTTAACTTAGAAAATAAACTTGACCCATGAATATATCCAGATGTGCCAACACCAACTTTAACATTAAAGGCTGAAGTCTTATTTACTTGACTTTGGCTTTTGAAGCTTCCCTCGAATTCATTTCTAAAGTTTGTAATGAACCTATTATCTCATTAACGTGTATAGTTCTTACATCTTTGGTCTCTTTAATGACTGTCACTTTAATTACAAACTTCTTAAGTAATGAATGTAGTGTCTTTCGAACTAACTAGTTTCATATTAAAATATTCTTCTTCGAGAGCAAAAGTCTCAGTAGTTATATCACAAAGTTTAGCATAAAATTCAAAGCTTTGGTAACTTGATTTCATGAGGTTTTTCATGGGTGGTTCCTAGCACACTTTCAAATACTTTTGAATTCTTGTTGATCTACCCTATTGAAAATAGCATAATATATTTTTGAATTGAAATTCTCTACTTTATTTTCTTCAGATGTCTATGTAAATTTGGGATGTTGAAAAAATTCAATTTAGAAATCGATTTTGTTGTAGAACAAAAAATTAAAAATTTTCAAAGCTGAGCATTTGTGTTATTTATAGCAATAAACTCTTTACCAAATTAGCAATCCCAACTTTCTACCAACATGGTCTATTCCGCTATTCTCTAACGCTCGACTTGCTTAGAATGTGAGTTCTAAATTCATGAACCAGTTAACACAATAAAAACTTTATTCATGTTCCTATGGGGAAGCTCAATTTCACTCTATGGGCTAAAAACAAAATTTGAACTCCTTTGAAAATTAGAATTTATCAACATAATAAATCTCATTATAAAATGACAGAATGACGACGCTTAGTATGATATATTTTAACCTAGTCTATAGTCTGCATTTATAAATAAAATCACAAGAGTTTTAGTTGAACAGGAGGTAACAAAATAATAATTTTTTAAAAGAAAATACACCTTCCCTTTGGGACTGACTAGGGTGGGTAGCAACAAACCCTAGTAGCAACTAGGGTGTAAATGAACCTGGCTCAAATGAATAAGGCTATGTTCATGTTCATTTGTTTATTTTTGAGGTTGTTCATGTTCGGTTCGTGTTCGTGTTCATTTAAATTTTTAATATCATGTTTGAACTTGGTTTGTTTATTATTTGGTCTGTTTGGAATTTCATAAGATTGATACTCGACAGTGTTTTCAACTAGGGCATCTTAACTGTCAAATCAATTTTTGAAAAAGTGTTATAGAAACCTTGAATTTTGAAAAAGGACTGACTTGTAGCAAGGTCAAGATAGTAGGCATTTATGCTGCAGTTTTACCATTTTGTAAAATTGAACCTATTTCATCCCCTTCAACATGTTTTTCACGTATGTTTCTTTTTGCTTCAAGTTTGTGCCGCCCCTGCTATTCCCCTTGCTTTCTCCATTAATTTTTTAGTCTCAAATCATAATTCATTGATTTTCCATCATTCCTAAGTCATTTGCCATCATAAACTTCAAGAAAAACACCCAACAACTCCATAGATTTCATCATCTTCTCCAAACATGGGGTTTTTGGATTTTCATCAAAATTCGTTCATTCTTTCACCAAAGGTAATCATTCATATATTCATAAGTTTTTAATGCTATTTAGACTCTAAACCTAAATTATTAGCACTCGAATCACATGTTTCAAATAAAAGCCAAAAATCGAGCCATTAATGGTGGATTTCTGGATTTTGCATAAAAACTTAGTTTCAAAGTGTTTTTCAACTCGTTTTAGCAAGATTAGAAGGCTTTCAAACTTATCATAGAGTTTCGTTAATAGTTTCTCATGTTTTAATGAATTTTACGAAAATTGCCTAAAAGATGTCAAAAAATGTTGATACCATGACTTGAGTAGATTTGTCTTGTAACACCCCTTACCCATTTCCGATGCCGAGACTGGATACGAGGCATTACAATCCTTAACCTTACTTAAACATGTATAAACGGGCTATAAAATTTTGCTCCGATTTAAAAACTTTCTTTTCGTGGTCATAACATTCATCTCATGGGCCTACGAGGCCATAAACATAATCGGAGACCAACCGGAAACTTTTACTCTCTTTGAAAATTCTTGTTTAAACAGGGGTCAAACACCCGTACGGGCAGGCCGTGTGGTCTCACACGCCCATGTCCCTAGCCCGTGTACAATTTATTTTGGTTACAACCGACAGGGGTTTTCACACGGCTTGACACACGCCCGTGTCAATTGCCCATGTCCTTCACACGGCCTAGACACGCCCTTGTCTATTACCCGTGGAGCTCCCTAACTATGACGTCATCGACCCTTAATTAGCACACGACCAAGGCACACGCCCGTGTGGCTAACCCATGGTCGACACTGACTTAAAACACTAACATACAAGGGACACACGGCCTATTAACACACCCATGTGGGTTGACCGTGTGTCACACATAGCCTAGACACACGCCCGTGTGTCTACCCGTGTGGACACTTAAAGGCTACTTTCCAAGCCAATTACCTCCCTGAAATCAAAATCATTCATATACTCAATCCAACCACTCAAATACTTCATCAAAAACATGAATAACAATGCATAACTCATCATCAATTGATGTATAAACTTATTAAATATTGACCAATCTCTTTAGCTATATACAAAAGAATAGTAATCTAGTAGCCAACACTTTGGCTCCTCTTAGGACTTACATTAAGATGAAATAATTCCTATACATGCCATACTTAATAAAGACAACTTGGCTATACCAAAATAGTGATAGATAGTGTGCTCCGAGCTCCGATGTTAATGATCCACGATTTAGCTTGGCAAGACTGCAAGGGAAAAAAAAAGGGAGAGAGGTAAGCATATAGCTTAGTAAGTTTGCATGAAACTCATATAGCAATATATTAACTCATTATAACTCAATCCATTTCGAGTTAAGAACAACATAAAACTCAAGTGCATGGCTTACTTACTCCTACCATGATACATAATAATTTCATACTTGCATTATGATCATGGTACCTGTGTCACTTGATCACATAGATTAGTACATTTTGCTTATGCAAGAGTAAACTCAATCTTCATCTTTCTTAAAAATATAAAATGATTTATATTAACCTTGTATAACTTAACATAGTGCATCTTTACTTATTTGACTTTCTTGTTGCCTCTTTCATATTTAGCTCTTTTACCCGTTGAATTTCCCGGAATAGTTGAGGTTACTCAATCTCATCAAACATGTATCTTGATGCCAATGTCATGTCCCAGACATGGTCTTACATGGGATCGCCTCATGATGCCAATGCCATATCCCAGATATGGTCTTACATGGAATCCCTTAGCTCAGTGTCGATGCCATGTCCCAGACATGGTCTTACACGAGACCCTCCTTATGTGTTTCCTTTGGAAACTTACCATTGCCATGTCTTGACATGGGCTTACATGGTATCCTTGCCTTATGAATCTTATCAATGCCATGTCTTGACATGGACTTACATGACATCTTTGCCTTATGAATTCACCAATGCCAAGCTTTGGCTTGGACTTACATGGGACCTTTGCCTCATAATAACTTTTCAATGCCATGACTTGTCATGGGCTTACATGATATCCTTGCCTTATACCGATGCCATGTCTTGACATGGTCTTACACGGACTTTCCTTCTCACATGTTGTGATAATAGTATCCTCATTATTCCGAGACTTCAACTGGGACTTTCTCATACATTTTCTCATTTACTTTTCTCATCACAATATCAATAATTTTACTTCATAGAAATAATATACATTTTACAATATAACAAGTAATTGAATGGGAATACATGTAAAAACTTTAATTCATACAAACTTAATTTGGTATTCAAAATGGATGTAGATATGCAATTTAGTCCTCGACTTTGTTCTTGCCTCGGTTTCGATCTGGGCTTCGTATTTCTTGATCTATAATAACAATTTAGCTTATTTTAATCATCACACTAATAAAAGCATTTTGATAATCATGCTTTGGCAAAATTACTATTTTGCCCCTAGACTTTGGCAAAATGGCCATTTTGCCCCTAGGCTCGGAAATTAATTCTAATCACATTTCTACCTTCAACAAGCCTAGGTGAACATTTAATGCTCTTATAGCTATCATCAAAACCCAACATTTCATATAATTACTACAAATTTATAAGCTTTTCATTAAGGTCCAATTAGGTGTTTCTAAGACAAGACCTTTCATAAAAGTTGTTCATCTTACAACTAAGATTCAATTTCTTCAATAAAAGTGCAGCAAATAACAATGATAGCTCTCATGGAAAATCTCTAAAATTTTAACCATATTGCACAATAGTCCCCTCATTTGAAAGCTTAAGCTTTAGGGGTTTCAAAAGTACAACTCTTAGTAAGAAAAATCATCAAAATCACTTACTAAAATGGAGGAGAGCTTGCTAAAAATTTAAGCCTTCAAAACCCCTATTTTTGCTTGCAATTTCAGTGGAAGAGATGAACAAAAAAAGATGATATTTCTCTTTTTTTATTCTAATATTAAACTAGTCAAATTATTCACAAACTCTTACTAACTTTGACCAAATTTTGTCCATCTTTGTCTCCCATATAGCCTATGGCCGGCCAAGCAATCTCAAGGGGCTAAATTGCCTTTTAAAGACCTCAATTTAATAATCTAGGCTATTTGTGTAACACCCAGAACCCGGCATAGACGTTAGGCCCGAGTCTGACGTGCCACATCAAGTGACGTTTGAAAAAAAATGGCTAGTTCGATAAAAACTCAATACTAAATGTTTGTTCATTTTGAGACGTCTAAGGTAATGAAAACATGAACTCGCGATTCTCTTATTGATCAAACTGCTTATTAAACAAAATTAAAATATTACGGAAGCTCATTCAAAGAATCAAATTTAAATTTTGGAAATCGTGATATACATTAAAAATGTTATCATTTTAAAACCCGCGTTCCCTAGTCTAGCAGATAGTAATTAAAGGAAAATACCAAATAAAAGTTAAAAATCCCCAAAAGGCCTTATTACAAAAGCATTACCCCAACATATTAAAACAATTATAATAGCTAAGTTTAAATTTAAAACGTTTTAAGTATATGGCCACCTCTGAGTCCCTCGCAGCTCCAAATCCTCTACGGCTGAAGGTGACCCGTGCAGTTAAAGAAAAGGGTGAGTTACGAGAACTCAGTGTGCAATCCCCTATTACGGTAACAGTCTGGGCCTAAGCCCTATTCAGTAACAGTGTGGGTCTAAGCCCAAAATCATGTCAATGCAAACAGAATGCAACCCAACCCAGTCCAACCAACACACCACCCGTACCAACCCTACACACCATGTGGGGACCAAGTCGACCCACCCAGCCTTACACACCAATAACGCAGTCGAGCTGCTAATATCAACGCAGAAAAGCTGCTAATAACAGTATATGTGTCTGAGCCACTAGAATCAGTATACGTGGCAAAGCCACTAAATCAGTAAAACGTGGCATAGCCACCAGTACAGTACTTCCTCCACAATACAAAACCCAACCCAATGTAGTATGACATGTCATAAAAACTCATGTATGCAGCATATCACAATCATAATTAATCATACAATATTACATCTACATCACTTATACTACCACTAAGGGTACAACAGTTATTTGGTCATTTGAGGGTAAAACGGTAATTCACCCCTCAAGGGTATTCCGGATAATTCACCTTCTAGAATACCCAGCCAGACCCAGAAAACTTCAAATCTCGGATACAGTCTTTGGTGGCTTTCAGTCCAATACGGCCTAAATTTTCTAAGGATCAACCCTAATCCCCTCGGCAAACACTATATGACCCAGAAATGTCACCTCTCGCAGCCAGAACTCGCACTTGCTGAACTTGGCATAAAGTTGCTTTTCTCTAAGTATTTGCAGCAAAATTTGGAGATGCGAAACATAATCCTCCTCAGTTCTTGAATACACCAGAATGTCATCTATAAACACCACCACGAACCTGTCCAAATAGGGTTGAAAAACCCGGTTCATCATATCCATGAAAGCAGCTATTGCATTCGTCAACCCAAATGGCATGACCAGAAACTCGTATTGTCCATAACGAGTCTTGCACACAGTCTTTTACACATCCGCTTCCTTAACCCTTAGCTGATGGTACTCCAATCTAAGATCTATCTTGGAGAAAATCGAAGCTCCCCGCAGCTGGTCGAACAGATCATCTATCCTTGGTAATGGGTACTTGTTCTTAATCGTCAGTTTATTTAGTTGACGATAATTAATACACATGTGCAAGGACCCATCCTTCTTCACAAACAATACTGGTGCTCCCCATGGGGACACACTCAGCCGAATAAATCCTCGATCCAGTAGCTTTTGAATCTGGGCCTTTAATTCTACCAACTCCTTCGGTGCCGTCCTATAAGGGGCGATGGACACCGAAGCCGTTCCAGGTAGGAGCTCAATGCCGAATTCGACCTCACGATTTGTAGGCAACCCCAGAAGCTCTTCGAGAAATACATCCGGAAACTCCTTTACAGTTCTGACATTCTCAATAGACAAACCCACAGAATCAGAAATATTGACATACACTAAGAATTTCTCGCAACCCTTGCGAACTAGTTTCTCGGCCCTTAGTGCTGAGATGACATTAGATAAATAATCCCTTCGCTCCCCTATCACAATCACCTCCTTCTCCTCCGAAGACTTCAACACAATACGCTTAGCAGTGCAATTTAAATTCGCACGATGCTACACTAACCAATCCATGCCCAAAATAATATCAAAGTCGCCAAACGATAGTTCCATCAAATCCACCGAAAAAACCACCCCTTGGACCTCTAGGGGTACATCTCTAAATAGTTTATTCACTCTAACCGACTGTCCCAGTGACCTTACCACTGACATTTCTCTGTCAGTAATTTTGAACTGTATGCCCAATGACCCAGACACAGTACATGCAACATATGAGTGTTTAGACCCAATATCAATTAAAGCAGTATATGGTACATTATAAATGAGGAACGTGCCAATTATGACATCAGGGGCGTCACCATCCTCTCGGCGCCGAGCAGCGTAGACCAAAGCTGGTTGTCTCACCTCAGTAATACCAGCACCTCTGCCCAGTGCTCCACAACCTCGTCTCAAACCATTACCCCTTCTGGCCTGACCCCGGCCTCTCGGTGGTTGCTGACCACCTCTCCTCGACTGAACATAACCCTGACCCGCAGCTTGCATCTGACCACGCCTCTGAGTACAGTCTTTAACCCTGTGATCCCTGGACCCACATCTGAAGCACGCTCCAATTTACTTCCTCCACAATACAAAACCCAACCCAATGCAGTATGACGTGTCATAAAAACTCATGTATGCAGCATATCACAATCATAATTAATCATACAATATTACATTTACATCACTTATACTACCACTAAGGGTAGAACGGTCATTTGGTTGTTTGGGGGTAAAATGGTAATTCTACCCATCGAGGGTATTTCAGTAATTTCGATATATGATGGCCCTTCCGGAGGCCTATAGTCACCTTGAGCGACACAAATACCCTTTCTGGTCAAAACAGTGTAATTGGGCCCAAAGCCTAATTTTTGGCCCAAGTGGGCCTACACGCTCGTGCGGCCCAAATAGCCCATTTTCGGCCGCGGTTATACGAACCTCGCAGCCAAATCCATTATCTGGCACTTACCGTGGATTTCGTCTCTATGTGCCCATTAGCCCATTGGGCCCACATGGCCCACTTTCACCCAAGAAGGCCCATTACAACTTAAGCCTACGAGAAGATTTGTGGTATCCCAACCGTCTATCGCCAATAATTGTGGCTCAATTTATCTCTTCAAATGCTCGCACGCTCGAGTGATCTCAGACACCAAAGTTCCAGCTTTTCAGTATTTCGGCTTTAGCCGATTCACAAATCATTAGGGTGTGAATACACACCTTCACTCATCGCATTGAAAGAACTAAAGGGGGCTTAGGATTACACATCTGCTTTGGATTGCGGTTTGAGACACTTCCTGAGGCACCTATGATAACAATGACCATTAGATAGTGTCAACGCCCTTGGAGATCCATAATATTGAAATACTCTACTCAACTAACTTCACTTACCACGAGACGCGATCTCCTACAATGCAACGGTAATCAGCCCTATTCCTTGGCTAATGAAAATGAGTCCCTAGCAATATTTGATGAACAAGATAGTGTTAGCAACTATCCAACATTCAGCCCCCATAGAGAAAAGAGAGAGACCAAAGCTCATGAAGTCACAAGAATTCTAACTAGAAACGAATTAAGAAAGTATTTGTATTACTCCACCTTTACCAACACCAATGAACAACGACAATCGTCAGTTGTTTGACAACAGGATTCGGCCCCAACCACCAAGAGCAAAAAGATTCAGGATGAAGAGAGTATGTAGATTCGGCTTACAAGATTCGGCCAGCAGAAGGAGAACCAAAACTTTAAGAAGAATTGTATTCGGCTAAAGGAAAAATTAAAAATGGAGAAGTGTAGCTATAAGGCTTAGAGGAAAAGAAACGAAGACGAACGAAGTGTGAAGAGAAATAGGAAGAAGAGTAAAGATTTGGCCAACCAAGGGTTCGTAAATGAAAAGCTAAATCGAGTAACAAAATTATATGAAAGGCTATTAGTAAGAAGATAAAAAATGCACGAAAGGTAAAAAAAGTGCACGAAATGCTTCAGAGAAGAAATCCCGAAATGCTTCCAAATGGCCCCTCAGCCAAAATTTGCTTCATACAAATCCCCTAGCCAAAATTTCCTTCCTACCTAAACTCCCAATTTCGGCCAACACTCCCACACACATCCACTTTCCTGATTTTCTCCACCACCAACTCCTAGAATTGCTCCCATCCTTCCATTTGAAAATTTTGACCAAGTCTTCAACCTCCCTTGTAAAGTTTGATCCAAACTCTACTTCTTCCACTCCTAAGGCATAAAATAAATGCTCTCATTTGCTTGCCATGGGATTTGAACCCCTTTCTCCTTGCCTTCCTTATGACGCCACCACCATCAGGCCACGGGCTCCTTTTTGTGTCACAAAACACTCATAATTGTACATAAGTCTTACTGCTAACTGCCAGTTCCCCTTATGAGCAAAAACTAAAACTTTCCCATAGCTCAGACTCGAACCCAGGCCTCCTTAGAACCCCCAAATACACTTAAATAGCTAGCCATTCAAGCACAACATAGAAATTAAGCAAAATTACTAACCCCTAAATTTTGGGGTGTTACAACTCTACCTCCCTTAAAGAAATTTTGGCCTCAAAATTTACCTTATCAGAAGAGGTGAGGGTATTGCTGTCGCATCGCCTCCCCAGGCTCTCACGTGGCTTCTTTTGAACTGTGATTATGCCAAAGCACCTTGAGTAACGGAACAGATTTTCGCCTCAATACTTTAACATCACGGTCCAATATTTGCACCAGTTCTTCCTCGAAAGTTAGATTAGGTCTTACCTCTATCCCCTCCACCGGCACTATATGTGAGGGATCAGAACGGTATCGCCTCAGCATAGAGACGTGGAACACATTATGTATACGATTTCACTCAGGAGGCAGTTCCAGTTGAATATCCGATAAGGTCCGATGAATCTAGGGCTCAGCTTGCCTTTTTGTCCAAATCTCAGAATCTTCTTCCATGGTGAGACCTTTAAGAACACATAATCTCCCACTGCGTACTCAATCTCTTTACGTTTTAAATCGGCGTACGACTTCTGTCTATCAGATGCTTCTTTTAACCGATCACGGATCAATTTTACTTTTTCCTCGATTTCAAAAATTAGTTCTGACCCCAATATTCGCCGCTCACCCAGTTCTGTCCAACAAGTAGGGGTACGACACCTACGACCATATAACGCCTCGTAGGGTGCCATCTGAATGCTGAATTGGTAGCTGTTATTATACGCGAATTCTGCTAATATCAAATAGTCTTCCCAACTGCCCTTGAAATCGATTACAAAACTTCTTAGCATGTCTTTCTAATTTTGTATTACCCTCTCCGACTGACCATCAGTCTGAGGATGAAATGTCGTGCTGAAATATAACCTTGTACCTAAAGCTTCGTGTAACACTCTCTAGAACCGTGATGTGAATCTAGGGTCCCTGCCTGAAATGATAGACACTAGTACCCCATGTAGCCTCACAATCGCAGCCACATATAACTTGGCCAACTTCTGCAACAAGTAATCAATGCGAACCGGTATGAAGTGGGCGAACTTAGTCAGTCGATCAACAATAACCCATACCGAATCTTTCTTACTAGGTGTCAAGGGTAGCCCAATAACAAAGTCCATGGTTACCCTTTTCCACTTCCAAAGTGGAATTTTAATAGGTTGCACTAATCCAGAAGGTAGTTGATGCTCAGCCTTCACTTGCTGGCATGTCAAAAACTTACCTACGAAATCGGTAACCTCGCGCTTAAGCCCTGGCCACCAGTACAGTTCTCGCAGATCTCAGTATAACTTGTTTCCACCAGGATGCGTAGCGTACAAACTACTATGTGCCTCCCGTAGTATAGACTATCTTAACTCAGAATCCCTCGGTACACAGACTCTCCCATTGAAGCATAATACTCCCTCACTATTTAGCCTAAAATCCACAGTCTCTACCTTCTTCACCAGTCGAAAATGAGGAACCAACAATTCATCCAGCAACTGCTTCTCCTTAATTTGATCAATCCAAGTCGGTTTCACTTGAAGTTTAGCTAATAGACTACCATCCTGAAACAGGCTAAGACGAGCAAACATTGCTCTTAGATCAGATACAACCTTATGGCTCAATGCATCCGCTACTACGTTAGCTTTTCCCGGATGGTACTCAATCAAGCAATCATAATCCTTAAGTAACTCTATCCATCTTCGTTGCCTAAGATTCAACTCCTTCTGAGTAAGGAGGTATTTGAGGCTTTTATGGTCGGTATAAATGATCGACTTCTCCTCGTACAAGTAGTGTCTCCAAATCTTTAGTGCGAATACCACCGCAGCTAATTCCAAGTCATGAGTGGGGTAATTCACCTTGTGCAGCTTAAGCTGACGAGACGCATAAGCCACCACCTTACCCTCTTGCATCAGCACACAACCCAATCCAGTGTGCGACGCATCACAGTAGACATTGAATTTCTTTTTAGACTCTGGCTGTATTAATACTGGGGCTTCAGTCAGAACCTTCTTCAGTTTTTCAAAACTCTCCTGCTGCTTATCAGTCCAATTAAAGGGTACCCCTTTACGCAATAACTTAGTTAGGGGCAGCAATCAGTGAGAACCCCTCTACGAACCTTCTATAAGACCCAGCCAGACCTAGAAAACTTTGAATCTCGAATACTGTCTTTGGTGGCTTCCAGTCCAATACAGCCTCAATTTTCCAAGGATCAAACCCAATCCCCTCGGTAGACACTACATGACCCAGAAATGTCACCTCTCGCAGCAATTTTGGGGTGTTACAATTTGGTACCTTTAGCAATTAAAATTGAACTTTCGCACTTTATGTGATTTAGTCATTTTTCGCGATTAAACATGAAATTGCTAGAATTTAAGTACCAAAATTCTCATGTACCTATACAACCATATACTAATTCATAAAATCACATGAACATTAATTTCTCAAATCTCGGATTAGTAATCCCGAGATCACTGCTCTGTCTAGCCGCTAAATCAGGCTGTTACATGTCTAGTTTGAAGGTTGTGAATCAGGCGTAGATGAATAATTAGATGAACGGAACTGATTTGAAGTAAAAAGGTTTAGTATTGATCGAGATATTAGTTTATAAAGTTTGTTATGTTTATAGTCTAAGTTACATGGGGACTTAGCTTAAAACTTGTGCTTTAGTCAGTTTGAGTGAGTATTTAGTTGATATTTGACTGTGGTTATTGTGTGATTATATGTGTTAAGGTTCAGATTCGTTAGAGATTGCTACGAGCTAGAGAACGTTAGTTGAGCTTTCAGTTTTCAACAAAAGCATAAAGTGGTGACTGTATGAAATTGCTACTCATAAACACGAGTCGTGTGTTATTAGGAATTTAGATGTAGCCTAAACCCCTACTTTAATTTCCAAGTGTAAGTTTTCTTGAACTATACTTGTCTTGTAGCTATACAATATGCATGATTTGTGATATGTGGATTTGGTGCTTATTGTGTAAAGAGTATTTATATACACTTAATAAATGTACATTATATATGTTATATGAATGTGCTAGTGTCTTGCAAAAGATGCTAATATGCAGTGATGGTGCACGGATAGTCGGCAATAAATATGTGTTTTTTTTTTTTGGATATTTTGGCCTTGTGATCTTAGAACCATTGGATATAGTTGGCATGCCATAGGATTGTGGGTACTCACTTATATGTATAGAGATTTTTAGGCGTTGAGGCCTTGGGACACGTTTGGAGGGAAAGGGAATGCAAGCTAAGCTCCATTCAATAGGACATGTGACAGGAAATAAGGAGAGTGTTAGCTATACGAGTCTATGTGGTGTAAGGAGATCCGTGTATCCGATGTGTGACGATAGAACTCACTACATGTTTTATAGTCCGAGTGCCATTTTATCTTACTTTATATTTTTTTATTTTTTATTATATAATTGTGTGGAATATGTTCTATGCTTGAATGATTTTGTACATGTGCTACGAAAAGAGTCCTAGATTATGCATGTTTTAATATTAGATGATGCTAGACTTAAGAATGTGCTATTTGTGAATAAATGATTGGTTGTGTTGCATGATGACATGTTTATGCTATGGTTATTCTATTCGTTCACTGAGCTTGCAAAAGCTCATTCCCCTCATTTCAACATTTTCAGATTAGTGTCATCTCGGTGTGGGCAGTGTGGTTTCCAAGGGGGTGATCCAAAGAGGGCTGGTGAATTTTATAGGTGCTTTATTATTTTCATTTACTTTGGGAAGATAGGTAATGTGGTAGAATCTATTTGAGCTGTTGATTTTTGGATGTTTGAGTTGACTTACGTGAATTTCATGTTATTACTTACGTTAGAATACTTAGTCTTTGATGTTGGCATGATGACAATTGTTCGGACTCAATTTAGGAGTTTTATGCTATCAATTAAGCTGTATGAATGATTATTGAACTTACCACTAGATGCATGTTGTTTAGCAACTATTTCAAATGAGTTAATAGCATTCCTATGCTATAAATTTAGCTTCAGTAGCAGAGGTATCGATATTGGGCTTTAAAAATCGATACCTCTATGAATTAAAACTTATAAGAAATAGAACAGAGATTTGGTATCGATACAGATTAGTCATTTGAACGTAGTAAAACTTGATCGACTTAACAATGGACGTTCGATTTATTGAATATAAGCTTTCTGTTTAATGTAAACGTGACTAGACGATGGTGTGGCATCCCATATTCGGGCTTGGCGACCAGGCCGGGTGTAGGGTGTTACATTCGGGATCAATACGTTTAGCGTTTGCAAACATGTTTTTTTAGCATTTGTTTTAACGTTTGTGAACATGTTTTTTTAACGATCGCAAACATGATCATTTGACGTTGACGAACATGTTCATTTATGTTCGCAAATGTTAACTAAACAAAAAAACAAAAAATTCAATAAAACAAAACCAACTAAATAAAAATTACATTTCAACATGAGAATTGTTGAGTTCTAAAGTTGAAGAAAGGATTTGTAATATCCTAAAAAAAACTAAGTTGCAAACAAGTAGTTTAATCGATTAAAAAAAAACATATTACAAGAGAAGCAATTCAAAAAGATAAAACAAAAAATGTTGCAGTAAACACCAACTAGAAAAGTTGACAACATAAATAGCACATTCCTTTGCAATGAATCCAATGATACCACATCCTAAAAACACCAAAGCAAAAAATTCATGAGTTTCACCCATCAAATTCAACAAGGAAACAACATAAAACCCTAAAAATTACTAGATTAAGTACTTTTGCAATTCTTCAAAATTCTAACTTCAAAGTAAAGAAATCTCTTTAATTTCTACTTTTCTCTACATAAAAAATTAAAATTAGATAACCAAATTAAATAATATTTCAAATATTAAATAAAGAAAAAAAATACTTGAAAATTACCCATTTTGGCTTTCTTTTTCAATTCATAAAAGTTTCAATACTAATCGGAACCACAAAGTAACATCTGCACCGTATCAATTCCTAAAGATGAATGGTATGCATCAATCACTCCATCACCAGCACTAAAAGTAGATTCTGAAGCCACCTTGGTAGTAGGAATAGACAAGATTTCACAAGTCATTTTTGATAAAATTTGAAACTTGAGGTTATTAATCTTCCACCACTCTAAGGCATCAAAATCACCATAGCTTTCCTTACAAATGAGCACTCCTTCTTCCAAGTATATATCTAGTTTAGACTTAACATTGTCAACTGTGTCAACACTCCTAATGTATCTCTCAAACTTGGACCTCCCAGTCATAACTTTTCCCTTGCCTATTCTACTAGTGGTATAAGCATTGTTGACACCACTTTCTTGCACATCATTTTCCATTGATGTACCAACATCAGCTGCTACATATTCATCCACAAATTCCTTATAAAGCTCATATAGTCATGCACAATGCGAATTTGTCTAGGAGCTTCCTTTTCAAAATAAATAATACAAAAACTAAAGTTAATCAATTTCATCTTATCCCTAAGATCTAGTATAGCAGCAATAGAAATCAGGCAATTGCATTCGCCCCAATATTTATCAAATTTTCTTTGCATTTTTCGGCCGCTTGTCTCATCCAAAATTCCTCACTCAAAGATTTCTCCATCAATAACTCTTTAATACTCTAAAGTTCAAGAAGAAACAAATTTGAAGTTGGATATTCATAACTTAATATTTATAAAGGAAATACCATGTATTAAATTAAATAACAAAAATGAAAATTAAGAAATAATGAAATAAAACCAAATATATTTAAATTGTTTATCTGAGATAATATTGGTAACTTCATTAGAAAGTGCTAAGAAAGAACAAACATCCTCAACCCTCACCTAATCTTCATCACTTGGCAAATACTTATAACTTGCATCTTATAGAGCATACTGCGGAAATACGCCCTTAAACTCCAATACACATGATAACATAGCATATGATGCATTCCACTGAGTACAACAATCTAAAATCAACCTTTTATTTGGCAACTAAAGTTGTTTAACAATATCACTGAACATAGTCAAACGCATAATGGATGCTATGATGTGCTTCACACTTTCCCTTGCATTATCAATTACATCTTCAATTTTAGAAAAGCCGCCATGCACCAGTAGATTCAAGATGTGTGCACAACAACGAACATGAAACAATTTCCCATTCAAAGGAAGCCTTTTATGAAATGAATGGCTATCTTTCAACATCCTTACAGCTGCATCATTTAAGAAGCATTATCTATGGAAATTGAGCACACTTTCCCTTCAATACCCCAATCTTGTAAGCATTTGTACAATGCGTCATATACAACAACTCCACTATGCTGAGGAGGCACGTCAACAAAGTTCAAAACTCTTTTTTTGCAAATTCCAATCCAAGTCTACAAAATGAGCTGTCAAGACCATGTATTGAATCTTTTGACCCAACTTCCACATATCAGTTGTAATGATAATTCTATCCACTATCTTCAACAACCTATTTTGTAACACCCCAAACTCGGCCCATTCGATACGACCGAATTTGAAATGCCACTGCGGAAATCGTTTAAAAATATCCTGACTTGTGGTGGAACTTGAAAATTTTGTTCTTATTCAAAAACCATGTCCATTTAAAAATTCAAAATAATATAAGCTTGATAAAAATATCCGAATTAAAACTTTATTATATATATATATATATAAGAAAATGAAACCATTTGCGAAAGATATCTCAATTGTCAATCCATAATAAAACATAATAATAAAGATACTTAATAAAAATACTTAAATACTTTAATGGGCCTTATTACAATAAACACTTAATCAAACTACTGAAAATATAAATACTTAATTAATTAAATAAAATGTCTTCTGCATAGGCCACCTCGTATCCACTCCAAACCCGGTCCAAGCATCACCTGCGATGTTGATAAAAATTGGGTGAGTCATACAGACTCAGTTGTAATTAAACCACTGAATTCCACCCACATGTTAACCCCATATTAACCCACATATCAGATAACAAATATCATATTCACATATTGCCACATTCTGGGCTTGGCCCACTTTCATATCACATTCATATAATAGTGTAAGTAACCACATGTTTCCACATACTGGGCTTGGCCCATTACCACATTATTCCACATATCATATACTGGGCTTGGCCCATTTCTCATTCCAATCCACGTTCACATTTTGGGCTTGGCCCATTTCCACATTAATACCTCATTTCTCAGGTCACATAGAATTATGCAAAGTGCACCCAACCCAATCCTAGGGTCCATCCGCTACACACCCCCTTATCCAGCCTACCACACACCAGGGGATTAATAAATCACCCTCTCCTTTTCACTCCAAAAGGCAATCAATGCCGTCCACGTGCAATAAAGCACAAAAATCCACAACGCGACCTCAGTCAGCGCCAATCCACGATGTAGCCGTAGCTAACACCAAAACCACGATGATAAATATATCATCAACCACGATATGGCACATAGCCGATATCAACCACGATGAGGCACAGAGCCATTCATTAAACCACGTACTCGAAGTACACCCTGTCCTTCTTTCATATCATATCCCACCCATGCACATGCAACATAAAATAATGCCATGATAATGCATGTACATGTTATTTAGCATATTGTCACATATTCACATCAATAATCACATTTTATCAGATTCGGTACTTACCGGATTATCGACATACCCCTTGAGGGTATCCATATCACAATTTCCACTGCACTAGTTAGCACATTCATAACACACATACAGATATCACATACAATCATAAATCCCAGAAAACGGTAGGCTAACTACACACCTTATAACTTGGAGAACTATGCTTTCGATACCAATGCTATCACTAAGCGAGACTACAGCTATCTGCCTACTTTCTTGTTCTGACACTGGTCCACACCCCGGTGGCCAATCCCGAACTGCCGAGACAGATCTTTTCTTAAACTTCGGGATAGGGACTTTCCCTTTACCTTCTTGACCGGCATCCATGTCCATTAATGATATCTTACTCAGAACCAAACGGTTAACCGATAACATCATAATCTAAATATACCAAATCTAAACTATACTTACTAAATATTCTTACCAACGAATCGAATCCCGAAAGACCCCCTCAATGCACCTTGACGTTAGCTGCATATAAGAGAACATATCACTTATTGCCTTAAGAAAACATTCGGCCAACCCATAGCCAGAGTTTAATCACTTGATTCGGCACCCTTAAGAAAAATATCCAAAACCGATTACTAAAGGAATACTTACCACTATCGTTGCTTACCCTTAATGGTCAATCTTCCCAAATCACCTCCCTAGGTTCGGCCACATCCACGGAATAGAGTCAGATCTCCAACTTTTGGCTTTGAAGAGAACAAAAGAAGAAAAGAAGTGATAAGGGGTTTCAAATAAAGATTCGGCTATGGCTCATCAAATAGAGATGCAATATTCGGCTTTTGAGAATCAAGGTAGTGATGGTGTTTCTTTAGAGTTTCAAACAAAGAGAAGCTACTAGGTTCGGCTATGGCACTAATGGCAAATGGGGTATTCGGCCATATAAGAAAAGATGGAGAATTAAAGTTGGAAGGAAGGAAAAGACTAGGAAGGGAAGGTGAGAAGAAATTCGGCACTAAGAGAGAATGAGAGGAACAGATTTTCGGCAAAAGAAAATAGAATGAACAAAAGAATGGCCAAAAGATGATCACCCCTATTTATACTACACAATTTCGGCACTCCTACCTCCTCTCAAATTCCACTTCCTTCTCCTATAATAACTCTTGAACACACACATTCAAAATATATTAAATAAATCTATAATTATCTTCTATCTATCAACTTAAAATAAATCCACCTTTATCACCTTAATAAAATAAAATTATCCATCATTAATCCCTTATCAAACTCCCAAATCATCTCTTATCTACCTATAAAAGAATAATAAAAATAAATTAACAATTATCTACTACTTATCTAGCCGAAATTCAAAAATAAAATCCAGCTTAATCCTTACCTAATTAGAAGTCTAATTGCCGTCCATTACTTCCTTCTCTCTTGGCGCCAAAAGCCAAAAATAAAACACCCAACTGCTGCTCACACGCCTTGAACCCGAGACCTGCTGGAACCCTTAACTGCAGGTAACGCCCCAGGCCACTTTGCCAAGGCGCCTCTTTGTGACATAATTTACCCTCAATTTCTTTTAAGACCTACTTAGCCCAAGCGCCTTCTTGCTGCACAAAAATAAAATGCCCTTTCTTGCTTCCTTCGCAACTCGAACCTGGGCCCTTATTGCCGCAAGCCACATATAGCGCCCCAAGCCACTCTGCCATGGCGTTTTCTTATGACATAAACTCGCCACAATTTATTTTAAAGCCTCCTTCCCTAGCTCCCTCTTGTCTTAACGCCAAAACAAAATAAAAACACGCCCATGCTGCCAACGGGATTCGAACCAAGGCCCTTGCCCAGGCGTCATTCCAGGCCCTTAAGTGGCGCATGGAAGCCACTTTACCAAGGCCTGCTTTATGCCAAACACGCCTAAGATTTTTCTCTTAAGGTCTCCCTGGCCTTGCTCCCCTTCCAGACGCAAAAAGAAAAGCCCATTGCTTCCCACGCTGCTCGAACCCTGTCCACCTAGCTCCTTGAGGCGTCACTCCCCTAAGCACTAAGTGGCGCCTCCTAGCCAATTTACCACTTGGATTTCTTGTGTCCTAAACTCCAGAAAATTTCCTTTAAGGCCTCCTTGCCTAGTTTCCCCTTTTTACTTAAAATTCCAATATTTTCCAAAGTTTTTCCCCTTCCATCCTAGAGTTTCCAAAAACTCCTAAAATATATCCAAACACACTCCAAGCCTACTATCACTTGAATTATGCATTAAATGCATAACCCCTAATCTAGGATGTTACATATTTAACCTCTTCTTCTCAACCTCATAACATGTCCAACAATCAACTTTGGCTGTAGATGACAAATTCTTACATAGTGAGGACTTGCAATTTTCATCAACAAAGTGAATAACTCATAATCAGTAAATGCAAAATACAACTCATGAACCATTATCATGTGAGAAACAACTTCCCTGATCTTTGCTTGGTCATATTTCCAAGCTTGGATACCACTCGTACTGTTAGATCTAGGTCTTTGCAGTGGTAGAAAAAGATTGTCTTGTCCCTTTAAAGATAACTGACGTTTCACACAACCATCTAAATGTCTTTTATAGTGTGTAGTTGTACCATCCTTGTTCTTGGAAAGTTTAATCTTATAGTGATTACATTGCACTCTTTCGGTCCCATCAACAAGCTTAACTATGGCTAGTTCCTGCCAAACCATTGATGTCTACTTTCTATTTCTCCTCGTATAAGTGGCAACTTCAATATCATCAAAACTCTTATCCTCTTTAGGGGTTGGTCTTTCATGACTAGTATCCCGAGCATAGGAAATTTCATTTCCTTCAATGACAGTCATCGGTGATGAAGAACTAATACACGAATAGGAATAATGACTTTGTTCCAAGTTATAAGACATACCTAAAAAGTAAAACTTAAATCATATTAATGGATAACACCAAATCTAATAAACAAGCTCTATAAAAGCAATAATACACATAGGCTAAACAAGTAAAAGATTACCATTTTACATAATTTTCTTTTACCATTAATAATATTAAAAATCTTTAAAAAATCATCGAAGTATGAATAATAACAATGTGTATCAGGTTTAAAGCAATATCTCATAAAGCTAAATGGGAGATAATAATAGCAACATAATAGTTACAAAATTATAATTCCAATTTGAAAGGTCTCAACATTAATTTATACTAAAATAAATTGATTAAACAAGATAAAACAGAATGGTATACCACAAATAAAGATCTGAAACATTCATGCCATGCTTAAACGGCATAAGACGACTCCTTAAAAAGTGGTTCCACACCTTCCCAATTAGTTTTAATGCAACTCTTTAAACCATGTAACATTCCTGGCTTGAAATAATCCATCGCGTTCCTTCAACGCATAAATCTTATAATACTTTTGCCAACCCCTTCTATGTAATATTCTCGACAAATTTAGAATGCTAATCTCTCACCTCTTCGATGTCGAACTAGGCATTAATATGGTCTTCGTCGAATGGCCCAGATTTACCCCGCACATAAATGGAGAATCTAGAGAACTTACATTAGCGTAAAACTCTCTTACCACTTTACCCAAAACATTCCCTAGGAGTAGACAAAATCTGCTCCAGTTATGCATTTCTACAATCGAGGATACCGATTCCATCATACACCATGTGGGGTTCATCCTTCAATAAAAATCTTTGTTCAAAACAAAATGCGCATTTTAGAACTTTAGTTAAATACCTTGTGGCAGGAGCGGCATTGAAGAATATCTTTGGTTACGGGGCGCCAGCGCAAAGATTTTATTGTTTTAAAAGTACTCATTACACTAGCCATGAAGAAAAGTTCAGGGAAACAGAAAAAGAAAACAATGGAGTAAATAAAAAATAGTAAAGAGGTTGATGATGACAGGACCTTAAAAATGTGAACTTTGTGAGAAGTAGGAAACGTGAACCAGTTGGGGAAAATAAAAAGGGATAATGATAATAGTTTTTAAGGAATGGGAAATATAAGAGAAAAAGGTTGTGACATAAAGGAAAAGTTAAAAATGGAAGAGATTTTTGGGGGGGGGAAAATAAAATAACCCAAGCCCTAAATTGTGGGCTTCATGCTTTGGGTTTCCCAACATTCACTAGATGCAACTGCGTAAAAATCTTTCCTTTGGATTTTTCTAGCCAGTCAACTTTTTTTTAACACCTCATCATTCAGTTTGTCAAGGCATAACGTTTCTTTGTAATGTTACGACAAACTGCTACTCTGTATACACTAACATATCCTGCTTCTTTTATTCTGCTCATGTTCATAACAATAAAAACAGAAATGAAATTGTATTAAAAATGAAGAGAATAAAAATAAAAATAGAAATGGGAAATAAAACGGAAAAAATACTTACTAACAGAAGTTCAAACATCAGGAAGGCTAATGCTTTGCTTGTCACGTTCTATAGGAGCACCCCAGTAATGCTTTAAGCGTTGTCCATTAACCTTGAATGTAGCCCTTGTTCTTATGTCTTTAAAAACAACACCATGTGAATACACTTGAATTACTTCAAAAGGTCCTGACCATCGAGATTCTAACTTACCGGGAAATAGTTTGAGCCTGGAATTAAACAATAACACATGTCCTAGTTTAAATTGCCTTGGTAAAATTCTGGAATCATGTCATTGCTTGGTCTTTTCCTTATACAAACGAGCATTCTCATATTCTTGTGTTCAAAACTCTTCCATTTCATTCAATTCTAGAAATCTTTTGCTGCCAGCAGCAGCCCAATCCATGTTCAGCTTCTTAATCGTCCAAAACATTTTATGTTCAAGCTCAATAAGTAAACGACATGGCTTATCATAAATAAGTTTAAAAGGTGACATCCCTAGTGGTGTTTTAAATGCAGTTCAGTATGCCCATAGAGCTTCATCCAATCTAATAGACCAATCCTTTCGAGATGGATTCACCATTTTTTCTAGGATTTGTTTAATTTCTCTATTAAAGATTTCAGTTTGGCCATTCGTCTTAGGGTGATATGCCGTGGCAATTCTATGTTTCACCCCATACCTGCGCAAGGTATTGCTATCAGTTTGCAATCAAAATGGGATCCTTCGTCACTGATAATGGCTCTCGGTGTACCAAATCGTGTGAAAATATTCATATGCAAAAATTTCAATACCGACTTAGCATTATTAGAGGCTAGGGCTACTACTTCTACCCACTTAAAAACATAGTCTATTACTAACAGTATGTACAGCTAGCCCACGGATGGTGGAAACAGGCCCATAAAGTCTATTCCCTATACATCAAATAATTCAATCTCCAAAATATTTTATAACGGCATTTCCTGTCTCCTAGATATATTTCTTGTTCTCTGACAACGGTTACACGACTTATAGAATTCGTGAGCATCTTTGATAAACTTGGCCAATAGAATCCTAATTGGAGTTCCTTGGAAACTGTTTTCATCCCTCCAAAATGTCTTCCATATGGGGAGAGTGACAATGTTGTAAGACACTATGCATCTCATCATTGGGGACACACTTTCGAATTATTTGATCTGCACAATGCTTAAATAGGAATGGTTCAACCCAATAGTGTTATTTGGCATTCTGAAGAATTTTTTGTGTTTTTTGAGCATTGAAGTCAAGTGGCATTACACCACTTACTAAGAAGTTTACTATGCCGGCGTACCGAGGTAATGCATTGGCATTGAGCAACTATTCATCTGGGAATTCTTCCTCAATATATTTCTTGCTTTCATCTTCATTCCTCGATTATATTCTTGACAAATAGTCAGCCATTTGATTTTCGATTCCCTTTTGATCTTTAATTTCCAAATCAAAGTCTTGTAATAAGAGTATCCACATAATTAATCTTGGCTTGGAATATTTTTCCTGTACCAAGTACTTGATAGCTGAGTGATCTGTGTAGACTGTGACCTTTGTTCCTACTAAATCAGAACAAAATTTGTCGAATGTAAAGACCACTGCCAGTAATTCCTTCTCTGTAGTGGTATAATTTAGTTGAGTCTCTGTCAACGTCCTACTAGCCTAATATATTACATGTAGTATATTGTTTCTCCTTTGACCCAAAATTGCTCCCACAGCATAATCACTGGAGTCACACATGAGTTCAAATGGAAATGTCTATTCTGGAGCAACCACAATTGGTGCTGCTACCAGTTGCTTCTTGAGTTTCTCGAAAGCCTGCAAGCATTGATTATCAAAATTAAAACGTTTATTCTGTTCAAGTAAATTACACAAGGATTTAGAGATTTTTAAAAAATCCTGAATAAATCTTCTGTAAAATCATGTGTGTCCTAAAAAACTTCTAATACCCTTAACACTGGTGGGCGGTGGCAATTTTTTGGTTACTTTTATTTTTATTCTGTCCACTTAATTTCTCGCTATGACACCCTATGTCCCAAGACAATGCCTTCAAGGGCCATAAAATGGCATTTCTCCCAGTTTAATACTAGATTTGTTTCTTCACAATGGCATAAAACCATCTCTAAATTTCTTAACCAATCTTCAAAATCATTTTTGAACACAGAGAAGTCATCCATAAAAACTTCAAGGAAATTCAACGCTGGAAAGTCGTCAGGGAATTGCATAACCCGAATGGCATCCGCTTGAATACGAACGTGCCATATAGACACGTGAAAATTATCTTCTCTTTATCTTCAGGTGCTATGGCAATCTGATTATATCCTGAATAACCATCTAGGAAGCAATAAAAAGCCATACCAGCTAACCTGTCCAACATTTTATCGATGAATGGCAGAGGGAAATGATACTTCCTAGTTGCCTTGTTAAGCCTGCAGTAGTCCATACACACTCTCCATCCAGTAACAGTACGAGTCGATATGAGCTCATTATTGTCATTATTTCCTACTGTGACACCCCCTTTCTTGGGTACACATTGTACAGGACTTGCCCACGAGTTGTCAGAAATTTGGTAAATAATGTCAACATAAAGCCACTTGATGCTTTCTTTCTTGACAACTTCCTTCATAATTGGATTCAATCGTCTCTATTGTTCAATGGATTTGCTATGGCAATCTTTCAATAAAATTTTGTGCATACAAAATGTAGGGCTAATTCCCTTTATATCGATAAGAGTCCAACCCAATGCTCTTTTAGATCATTGTAACACTTCTAACAACATGTCCTCTTGCTCAGGTGTTAGCTTAGCAGAAATTAAAACTAGCAAAGTGTTGTTATTTCTAAAATACAGATATTTTAAATGTTGTAGCAGAGGCTTTAACTGTAGAACGAGAGATTCCTCTACAGATGGTTGAGGAGGCTTAAATGATTATTCTGCTAAATTCAGGGATCCAAATTTCCTCCCTGGCCTATCCATTATTTGCAGGAATTCCATAAATTCACCAAGCCCTTCAAAACTTATTGTGTCACCTTGCTCCATCAAATCGCCTCCACTGTCAGAACTGTTGTAGCAAAATTTCCATCCACTATTACTTTTATCAAGCCAATCTTGTGACATTCGTCATTCTCATCTGCACATTTTAACACATTAAACACATTAAAAGTAACATGCTGATCATTCACTCTAATGGTTAGCTCGCCTTTCTGTACATCAATTAGGGTCCTACCAGTAGTAAGAAACGGTCTTCGAATAATAATTGGTACATCATGATCAGCTTCACATTCTAAAATAAGAAAATCTGAAGGAAAGATAAATCTATCCACCTTTACCAATACATCTTCCATTTTACCTTCTAGATGAGCATAACATTGATCAACCAATTGCAACATTACTGTGGTAGGTCTCGCTTTCCCAATTCCTAGCTTCTTAAAAATAGACATAAGCATTAGATTTATACTCGCTCCTAAATCAAATAACGCCTTACCAACGTAATGAATTCCAATTGAATAGGGGATAGGGAAACTCCCTAGATCTTTCAACTTCGGACATAGTTTATTCATCAACATTGCTATGCACCCTTCGGTGAGAGCAATAGTCTCAAACTCTCCCAATCTGCGCTTCCTTGATAGTATGCCTTTCATAAATTTCACATAATTGGGCATTTGCTCCAAAGCTTCCACTAACGGTATATTGATGTGGACTTGCTTCAAAACCTCCAAAAATCTTTTAAACTAAGCATATTGTTTGGAATTATGGAATCGTTGTGGAAAAGGTAAAGGTGGTCATCCTTCAAGTTGCTAATATTGTTTTGCTGTGGCATTTATGTTGGCAACATGATTTGGTTCTATCACAGCATTCTTCTGCTTGTCATTTTCAGATGTTGTATGTTTTTCAGATGGTTCTGGGATCTTTACCTAATTGTTACTTGCATTATCCTCTTCAATCACAGCATTGTGAACAACATCACTCAACTGAGTCCCTCTTCTAAGGGTGGTTGCTTTGCAATGCTCCTTGCCTTGTGTTCTTGAGTTCTCAGTATCACTCAACAATGTTCATTGTGGCCTTCAATTTAGAGCATTCGCTATTTGCCCTCATTTCATTTTCAAGAGCTCGGAGAGATGCAGCCTAACTCTGAATTACAGCATCATTCTTAGCCATATATTCCCTTAACAAAACTTCAATAGAAGTAGGAGATGATGCTTGACAATATTGGGTATTTTGCCTCGGCATAGGTTGAACATAACCACGCGATGCATTGTTGATTTATGTCATGCGACATTGTTGAAATTTTCTGCACCTTGATTACCCCAACTGAAATTCGAATGTTGCTTCCACCCTGAATTGTAAGTGTTAGAATATGGATTACTATTTTGATTGGAATTACCCGTATAGTACAATAACGTTGGATTTGATGGGCATTCATCAAACAGATGATTTTCTCTGCAATAAACACATGACAACTCTATTGATTTCATCTTATGGACTACAGTTGAATTTTTCATGGTTTTAATCATATTAGCTAGAGAAGATACCTGGACAGTTAATGAAGTGATTGCATCAAGCTCGATAGTACCGACAACTCTCTTACCCATCCCAATTCTCATGGTCAGATACTGATAATCGTTTATGGCAATCTTTTACAATATCTCGTATATTTCATTATAAGTTTTCTCCAACAAGGTACCATTAGTAAACCTATCAACTACCATTCTTGTGTGTGCATTCAACTAGTTGTAAAACATCTCCATTTGAGTCTAGTGTTGGAATCCATGCATTGCTCATTTCTGAATTAAGTCTTTATATCGATCCCAAGCTTCATATAGCGTTTCATCCTGCAATTGCTAAAAAGACGTGATATCATTTCTCAACTTGGCATTCATAGTAGGCAAGTTATATCGTAGCAGGAATTTCTGGAAAACATCATTCTATGATGCTACCGTTCCCAAGAGCAAAGCATTTAGTTGTGCTCTTGCACGATCTCTTAAAGAATATTGGAATAGCTTAAGTCTTAAGGCGTCTTCAGGAACACCCTGTTGTTTGAATGAATCACATACTTCTAGAAAGAGTCTTAAATGTAATCTCAGATATTCAGTAGGTAGCCATCGAACTGTCCCCCTATTTATAACATTAGAAACATCACTGGTTTCAACTCGAATTGTTGAGCTTGTATGGTTGGTCTGGCTATCCCTGGATTCAAATCATCCAATATTGGAACAGCATGCTCCCTAATTGGCATATCTCGTTCACCCACCACACGTCCAATGAAAGGATTTTTATTGCAATCATTTGGATTACCATTAAGATCATTCCTATTTCCAACCATTTTTCTCAATTCTTTTCTCATTCTCTGCAAGGTTCTATCAATCTTCAGATCAAAAAGGTATTTTATGTTAGCGGGAATGTCTCTTCTCATGCACTGATGGCAAACTTGTAAAAAGTAAATATACTAAGTTAAATAAAACTACCAAGTAAAACAACCAAACCAAATTTAACCAAATTGCCAATCCCTGGAAATGGCGTCAAAAGCTTGTCGCGTGTGAAAATAATATGTGAATTGTACAAGTATACACGTCGGTTCAAATAATAATGCAATACCCCTAACCCATATTCGTCACCGGAATAGGGTTACGGAGTATTATCGGAGTTTACAGATCAAGTACAATCATTTCATATTATTTCTCATTCATTTCAGAAATCCATCATAATCAATCATATTGTCCCTTATATGAGCCCTCTAGGCCCAAAATACACAATAGAAATAAGTCAGGACTAAACCAGGTACTTAGAGAATTTTTCGCAAAATGTCAAAATTTATCCTAGGTGTAGGGGACACACACCCGTGTGGCCAGGCCATGTGACTCACACGGTCAAGAGACACGCCCATGTCTCAGGCCATGTAGGAATTCAAAGTAGCGACACGGCCGTGTCCCAGCCTGTGTTAGTACCTATGTAACTCTTTCACTTGGGTCACACGGCCAAGCCATACGCCCGTGTGCTAGGCCGTGCGAACATAAAAAATTTCATTAAAAAGTTACAGGGGTCACAAAGCCAAGCCACACGCCCGTGTGCCAGGCCGTATGGATAATTTTGATTATTCTCTTACATAATTTTAAGATGCAAGGGACACACAGCCAAATCACACGCCCATGTGCTAGGCCGTATGTCGCACACGACTGAGACACACACCTGTGTCTCTGCCCGTGTGTCACACATAGCTGAGACACACGCCCTTGTGGATGAAAATAGGCCATTTCCAAGGCCACTTTTCTCACCCAAATTGACATTCACTTGCATTAACATTTTAGCACATTTACACGCCAATACCAAACACTCAAATCAATCCAAAACCAAGTCTTAAACAAGTCATTTTATCACATATATCAAGTATATAAACTTACCTTGTTAGCCGATTTATCATATGCATATTCAATTTACATTTCATTTCCATTCATTCACTTACACATATATCTATTTGATGAGGCCACATACATATACACATATATATATATCAAATTGCGCCAGCACAAGCCATTCCAATGGCTAATCACAACAAAACATTTACATGCCAACATTGGCCAAGTTAACCTATACATGCCATTATAACCAAAGTTGATTTACTAAATATACCAAGATGAGCCGATGGATAGCGTGATGATATCTCTACCAAGCTTCCAACTCAATGAGCTTCCGAATTACTATAGAACAAAGGAAAATAAAATAGAGTATGTAACAGCCCGTTTTTAGTCAAATCGAAACAGTGGTTTTTGGACCACAAATTTGAGGTTGAAATAATTATTTTATTATTTTTTTAATGTTTACAGCATGATAGTATGTTTGTGTGAAATTTTCGTTAAGAAATTTTATCGTTTGAGTGTTTAATTTGATAAAAAGGACTAAATCGCGTAAAGTGTAAAAGTGATGCTTTAATAGCTAAAGGTATTAAATGGATATGAAATTAAATAGTGGAGGTCCTTATGTGGTAAATATACCAATTTTAATATGAGTGGACATTTTTGGACTTATCTTAAGTGTTTTAATGAATTTTATTAAAGGTTAAAAATGTAATTTAGTAAATTAAATAAGTAAAATAATAAAACAACAAAGTTACCATCTTTGTTTAGTTTCTTCCACCGAATTTAAGAAGATAGAAACTCCATGGATGCATGTTATGTTCAGTCAAGCTTCCTAGCTCAATAGGTGAGTGAATTTTGTCCCGTTTCGAACGATTCAATGTTTTTTGGATCGTTCCAGCTTAATCTAGCTAGCCCAGGGACTATTTTGCAAAATTGATAAAGGTATAGGGTTTTTCCATTGATGAATTTTGATGTATTTTGATGTTTAATGGTAGAAAATGCATGCTTGTTGTTAGATAAACAACATTTATAAAGTGATTTTTGACAAAATTTTCAATTAGGGGTTAAATTATGAAATATGTAAATTTTGTAGTTAAATTGTGAAATAAATGAAAAATATGGACTGGTAGGGACCTAATTGAAATTCGGCTAGCATGGGTTTTGGTTGAATTGCATGAATTTGTGATTTTACAAAATAAGGACTAAATTGTAAAAATGGGAATTATTAGGGGAAAAAGTGTAAAATTTCCTTAATGTGTATTTTGGACTAAATTGTATAGAGTGATAATTAAATAAGTAAATTTTGATTACATTTAGATCAAGAAAAGCGAAATAAAGATTTAGATCGGGGAAAGAACAAGGTTTTGGACTAATCGACTCGTTTCGTTGTTTTTGCATTCGAGGTAAGTTTGTATGTATTAAACATTATTATATTTGTGTTTTCAATGCTTTGATATTGCATAAATTATAAATACGACACTACGGACATATTCAACAACGATTCGGCAAGTGAGAAAATCACGGTTGAACCTTAGGAATAAATTAGGATATGAATGACATGGCATTAAGGGTTATGTGATTTGGGTGTTGGCCCATATGTCTTACCGGTGGCTGAGTTATCCAGCATGTGTTGCGGATACTCATCAGCTTCTGTGAGCAGTACTGTGTAGCTTCATCATGACCGTCAGCTTGTGTGATCAGCCCCGTTGATAGCTCGAGAGTGAGCATTATATGTGATATGAGATTGAGATAGCTTCGACTATATATTGTGGCACTTAGGGTGCGAGATTCCCGGGTATCCGATAGTATTTTGAATGGTTCAACGGGTATTTCAAAGATGTAGATAAGTATGAGTTTGATATGGGATGGTACAGGTATGTACATGAACCGAGCAATATATTGAAATAAGGAAAATTATGAAAGTTACATCTAACTTTGTGAATGCAAATGTGGTAGGTTGGTGGTTCATTATAAGCTGCAAATGTGGTAGGTTGGTGGTTCATTATAAGCTATGTTATGTTATGTTTTATTTGCTTAATTTGAGCATATATGATGAATTGATTTAAATGCTATACGAACTTACTAAGCTTTATAGCTTACTTTGTTTAATTTTTCGTGTTTTATAGTGAAATCAAGGCTAGCTCAGATTTGAGATTGTCGGAGACGTCATCACACTATCCAACTATCACCTTGGTACTTTTGAACTTAAGTATTTTGAATATATGGCATTTATAGGATTATGGTCATTTTGGAATATATGTTGCTAATAAATTTAGTCATTTAAAATGGCTTGTAAATATTAAGTGTTTGGTTTTGTATATAGCCATGAGAGTTGGCTTATTTTGGTTGGTTTGGTTGTGTATATATTCGTGCATATGGCTTGTGTTGTGAGTTTGATGATGAACATGTGATGCTTGTTGATATTGGTATTATGGATAGCAAATGGTTGAGTTATAAAAATCGGTATGCTAGTGAATTTAGGCAAATAATGCATATTTGGAATTGGTTATTTTGATGTATTGTAAAAGTGAGTTTTGGTATGAAATTGAATGGTGTGTTGTGGTAATTGTGTGACTTGGAGTGGTTGGTATTGAAATGGTATGAATTGAGTTTGATTGGAGTTGATTTGAATGCCTAGTTATGCCATGTTTTGTGCCATGTTTTGGGATGAAATTGGCTTGGTAAATAGCCTATTTTTGTCCACACGGGCGTGTGTCTCATCCATGTATGACACACGGTCAAATTACAAGGCCGTGTGTCCCTTGGTGTTGAATTAAAAATCAAGTCAGTATGCTCCACACAGCTTAGCACACGGGCGTGTGACTTAGTCGTGTGGCCTAAGTCAGTATACCCTACAGGTTTGGCATGGCCTGGCACACTAGTGTGTATGACCATTTCTTAGGGCACACAGGCTAGCCACACGGGAGTGTGTGTTGGTCATGTGGCCCAAGTCAGAGAGTTACACGGGGTTGGGCACGGGCTGGGACACGACCATGTGATTCCATTTTGAATGTCCACACGGCCTATGACACGGGCGTGTCTTTGGCCGTGTGAGACACACGGCCACACAGGCGTATGTCCCCTGTAGTTTGAAAATTTTTCTAAGTTTTGTAAAAATTTTTCGAATTATCGGTTTAGTCCCAAACCACTTCAAATGCATGTTTAAGGCCTCGTAGGCTCGTATTAGAGACAATGTACTTGATGATGAATGTTGATTATTTGGAACATGAAAATGTATGTGAAATGTTTGTTTCTTTGTGTTATAAGTCCGGTAATGCTCCGTAATCTTATTCCGGCGTCGAATACAGGTGAGGGGTGTTACAGAGTAAGCATTTAATGCTTAGTAAGTTCGTATAACAGGAAATTAACTTACCATTTAATTCACATTAAGGTAAGCAAATAAACATGCTCAAGCCAATTTGGCCATTTGCCTAAACACATATCCTCATCAAGCATGTTAGTCATGTAATTCACATAAATACCAAGAAACATGAATGAGCTTATCAATATTCAATTTCCACATACATGTATTTATCACTTCCAGTGTCCATAAACATGAACATATCATATCTTTGTATTTCAAGTATTTCTCATAGTAATTCATATTGAATTCATATCATCTCATATCGAAACTTTACCCGTTGAATCATTTAAAATATCGATGGATACAAGGGTAGTACACATGAAGTGTACAAAATTGTAAATTGTCAATTCATATTCGGGAATGCTCATATGAGCACATAAACGGGAAGCTCTCTCTCGAGCCATATAACGGGAAGCTCATGTGATCCATGTAACGGGAAGCTCATCCGTGATGTATAACAGGAAGCTCATAAGAGTCATAATCAGGAAGCTCATGCGAGCCAATAACGGGTAGCTCCGAAAAGCCATTAATCAGGAAACTCTGGATAGTATTATATCGAGAAGTTCAATCGAGCCATATCAGAAAGCTCCGAAGAGCCATTAATCAAAAAGCTCACAAAGAGCTTTTAATCGAGAAGCTCACGAAGAGCCATATACCGGAATGCTCATAAGAGCTACAGTGTGTCCACAACACATGTAAGATCACAACTAATTGCGATGCTCCAAAGAGCTATTAACAGGAAGCTCGCAAGAACCATATAACGGGAAGCTCAAGAGGGCTAATAACGGGACGCTCTTTTGAGCTGTGGTGTGTCCGCAACATATGCAGGGCCACAACCAATACGGAAACCAGTATCCATTGAATTTCATTTATTCAAACGGGACTTTATATTTGTCAAACATTATAGGATATGTCATCAATTTCATATATATAACATTTACACCATTCACATATACAACATTCAATTCAAACATATAAATATACAAAATTTAGTTACACGAATTTACCTCGATAATTGTTCGTGTATGCAAAATCTACTATTCTAACGCTTGTTCTTTTCCTTGATCTAACTCTGTATTTGGTCTATTCAGATCTATCTGAATGAATTTAACATCAATTTAATACAATTCATACTCAATTCAATCCAATTCACATATTAGGAAAAATTACCATTATGCCCACATACTTTTAATTAATTCTGATTTCATCCCTAGGCTCTGAAAGTAAAATTCATGCAATTTAGTCCTTATTCCAAGCCTATTCGATTTTTACATATTACAATAGAATCCATGTATTTCATAAAATTTAGAATTTTTCCATGAATTTTACAACTTTTCAGTTTAGTCCCTAAATCATAATTTCATTAAAATTCCCTTTACAAAAGTTGTTTATCTATCAACAACCTTTCATTTTCTACCATAAAATTTCATAATTCATCTATATTCATCCATGGAAAAATCCTAACACTTTGATAACTTTAAAAATTAATCCCCGAGATAGCTAGATTAAGCTATTACGATCTCGGAAATATGAAAATTATTAAAAACAGGACAAGAAAACATACCTAATTAAGCCAAAATAGCTTGCTTGAGTTCAACACCCATAACTAGGGTTTCCATGTCTTTAATTTGGGCAATATTATATAAAATGATGATATTTCTTGTTTAATTTAAATATCATCTTTTATTATTTCATCTTTCCAATTTAGTCCTTTTCTTTATTTAATTTTCCATGGATGAATCATCATACTTATCTACTAACTCCTCTCAATGGTCTATTTTCCATATACTGACCTCAAATTTTAAATCCCATAGCTATTTGATACTTATAGCTACTAGAACTCAACTTTTGCATTTCATGCAATTTGGTCCTTTTATCAATTAAACATGTAATCGTTAAAATTTTCTTAACAAAATTTTATATGATATTCCTATCATACGGTAGACCATAAAAACATTTTAAAATAATTTTTTTTCTTACAAACTCGAATTTGTGGTCCCGAAACTACTGTTTCGGTTTCACTGAAAACGGGCTATTACAAATAAAGTGATGAGTGAGTGTCCTTCCCAAGAGGATCGAATTGAGGCACAAAATTTTTAAGTTATTATAATAAAGTATGATTAATGTTATGGCAAATTCAATGATAAATATGCAATGGCAATTAGTGGAGTTATGATGTCAACAATACGTGAAATTAATGAGTAACTGGAAATGTTATGGTGAAACGAGAGTAGAAACGTAATGGTAATTATAAGAATTACTATGAGAATATTATGTAAAAGAACAAATAAGTAACTGATAATGATGTGGCAAAGATATTATGGCAAAGAATGAGGGACATACGATGTTTATATGGAAAGTTGGGATTACTAAGAATCGACCATTACTGTCAATAATGCCTTGGAAAAATCGTATCTACATTACTGCACAGAAGAGTTCTAAAATGACCTACCTCTGGCAAAAGCAAAACCTCAAGTTACCTTGCCCGTGTCTATAGGCTTTTTAGATATCTTGCATGGGTTCTTTTTGTATGATCGTGGCTTTATGTCTAGAGTCGACTACAAGTGTCTATCGAAAACTTGCTCATTTTATTTAATTTTAATCCAACCCTTTTGGAATTAGAATCAGTTTATAAGTATGCAAACAATCTTCTATGTCTAGATACCGTTTGCATTTAATTAAGAAATAAGAACAATCAAAAGAAATAGTAAATTAAATTAGAGATATATTGCATCCATAAAACAATTTAAGGTTTCATCGAAAGTAATCCCAACCTTATGAGATTTAGCTCATGGGCTGAGAAATAAAATTCCAAACCAAAATATTATCCAACATTGCATTCAACTACTTTAATTTAATCTTTCAAAGGAATACTAATGGAAATAGCGAAAGAACTTTGGAAAACAGCTTTTGCTCGCCCAGTCCACACTTCGGTGGCACAGCGTCCTCTGATGGCTAAGAAGGACTGCCTTTGACTTTCTATCCCTTATGCAGCCAAACCCGTCTTCATGCCTAAGGATCTCTCTCACTCTTTCTTCGCCTTTTTGAGGTCCTCTTCATCAATTTTTATAGATAGATTAGGCTACGATTGGCTAACAACTCGTGATTGTCTTCTCCTCTTTTAGGGGGATTTATCAGGTACCAGTTTGAATTTGAACTGGGACTGTTGCGCAAAAAATGTTGACTTGGTCTTCCCGGCATTTCCACGGCATCCGTGCTGGCAAACTGTTTGCACTTTACCCTAACAAAACTACACTCATTTATCTCCTCATTCCAAAACATGTTCCTGCCACGGTAATACAAAAAACTCCACCACAAGCGATTAAAAGCACCTAATTCCAACACATTCCAAGTCCTAATGCAATATAAAAAATGCTAACTAAAATGTCCTAAAATGCAACAAAATGTACTTAAGTTCAAGCAATTACCTAGATCTAAAGGCATGAAATATAACTATTTTCAAGAGTTATCACATACCCAATGTACCACATTTCTTTTCTAATATCAATTGAACTCAGACTTTCAATACATCAAAGTATACAACTCACGCATGCTTAGTCCATCACTTACTAAGAATTAAAGTAAGCTACGCTATGACTGTCACAAGTGAATAAATACATAAACAAATATAGGATTTATTCATTTTGGGTCTTGCCCAATGTATTGCTAGTCCAAACATTCATGTCTATGTCTCTATATTCTGGAAGTCATCCGCTCTCTGATAATCAAGACAAAGTATCTCCCCATTTTGACTTGATAGATGACATAATAGTCAATGAATCGATTTGCTCAATTTTAATTCATTAGACTATGGACCATTTAGATTACCTGCTAATATAAGTTATATTCTTGTATTATGACCCTATCATATAATACAATTTAATACTAATTAAATGCTAGGTAATTAGTGAGCCCATATTTGCTTATACTTTTGGTTGCATGCAAAAATCATTAATGGCAAATACAAATGAAATAAATTTGAATGATAGGATTTTATTAAACCAATCTGTAAAACCTAAATTTTGCCCCGGTCCATCAAAATAATAACAAACCAACACAGCATTAGACCTAAACCACTAAACCCAAAACCAAAACAGACCCAAGCCTGATTGGCCCAAACCAGTTGTAATGGCCCAATGACGGATTAGGCCCAAATGGATTGAAGCTCCTGGAACCCTAGGTTTCACTAGCGTCGCAGCTTCAACAATCGGTCCTCCACGTCACCACGCGCGCCGCACGCCTCCGTACCGCCACGTCCTCCTCCCTACGGTAATTTCACCTGCAAATGAAACGAAGACACAGCACGAAAGAAAGCAAATACGGATTGATTGCGTTTTTTTATTCTATTTTTTCATTTCTTCGGCTATAAAAGCCGAACACAAAAAACATTGTAGGGTTCACAGTTTTTTACGATTGATGAATATACAATACAACAAAATCAAGGATACAGAGAGTTTTTCAAAGGTATTTTATCATTGTTTTTTTGCCTATTTGTTTCTAATATAAAACAAACATAGAGAGAGGAAACAAATATAAACCCTTACCCCTTTTTGTGTTGATCGGAGAACCCGAATTCGAAGGGTTTCTTGTTGTTGTTTTTTTATTTTGGTGAAGGTTTCGGGTATTTAAGGTTTAGATCTGGCTTGGGGTGCCTGAAGGGTCTGAAATGGCCGAATTTTTGGGTCTCCGACCACCGCGCACAACGGCGGACGGTGGCGGAGCACGGTGGCTCCGTGACGGGGCTAGGTCAGAGCTCTAGAGAGCCTTCGGAGCTTTTTCTTAGTCTTTTTTCAAAAGGCGGTTTAAAAATGATTTTGCTAAGATTTTTTTTGCTATTTAAAGCTGAGTAATACGACATCGTTTAGGGGCGGAGCATTAAGCCTTAAAACGGCGTCGTTTTTAGCCAAGACCCGCACGTTGACCCGACGCGGGGAAGGATCCGCGAGTTTTGTAGTGGAAGGGCTAATTGCCCTTTTAGTCCTTCCGCATTTTTATTTCTTTTTAATTAATTTTTATTTTATTTTAATTTCGCCCTTAATTTTTGTTCTGTTTTTATTTTAGTCCCCGTCTAAACGCAGCATTTTCGCGACTGGGAATATTGCATTTTTAATCCTCGTTCATTTATGCGCATTTAAGTCCTTGATTCTGTTTTCATAACTTTATTTGTTTAGAATTTATTCTTTTGATTTTGTTTTTATTTCAATTGGGTCTGTTTTAATTTTATGTTTTTTATTCCTTATAATTCATTCATTTTTTAGATAAAAATTATTTTAACATAGTACTTGGGAATATTTTATTAATTTTACATTGTTTCAATATGTTATTTTTATATATCCATTTTTATATATTTTATTTGTCTTATTATAATTTATTTTTAAGTTTTTATTTTACTTCATTTTAAAAATTTGTACAATATTTAATTTAAATGCTCTTATTGAATTATATTAAATCATTAAAGTATATATTCTATTTATATACACATATTTTTTATTAAATTATTCTTATATACATATCATTGATTTCATATTATTTTGTGTATATATTTTCTTTAAAATCTATTTATATGTATATGTATATTTCTAAATTTATTTATATTTATAATTCATTTCCTTGAAAGTCCCTATTTTATTATATATTTTGTTTATTTCAAAAACCTTTATATATTATTATTTTCATAGATAAATTAGTTATATTAGGTTTTTATTTCATATATTATTTTTGTAGATTAACATATATTATTTTGTACATTATTTACTTTGAATTTCTTTTTATATAATATTTATTTTAAAATTCATTTATATTATTATTTCATGTACTAGTTATTTTCATCTTTGTTTTTTTAAATCTATTTCAAACTCTATCATGTGTTGTTTATTTGTAAATTTTCATTTATTTAATAGTGCTTAAATTACTTTTATATCATATTGACTCCAAGTATCCCGTCGTTTTTATTATTATTATTTTAATTTTATTCATCCACGTTTGAAGTCTTGCCATATTTTATTTTAATTTGTTTTTTTAATTAGATATATTTTTAGCTTTCGTTGTTTCTTGATTAATAGTGTTGGTATTTTCAAAATAGGAGTTGTGAGATTATTGTTTTTGTATATTTAGGATTGTATGTTCATATTATTATTATTGTTATCCATTTGTAAAAAGTTGTATTCACATATTATTATTCCATGCTCGATATTATATTTTTGTTTTTCATTATCGAATAGTGATTGAATAAATGCATTATGAGTCGATTTTAAAATCACCCATTTGAAAATTTCTCAAAACAAGGCAATATTTCGTGTTTGGAAATTCGAGAAATCGTGACCTAACGTGTTGGGTTGCGGTTTTCCGTTTGACCAAATAACCAAATATCCTTTTAAAATTTTGTCCATGTTTTCTAAAAAACAAGGCAATATTTCATGTTTGGAAATCCAAGAAATCGTACCCTACCGTGCTGGGCTTCAGTTTTTCATTTGTCCAAATAATTGAATATCCTTATAAAAATCTCAATGCATGAACTTTGGAAATCATGAGAGGATCTTGGCGTCGAGGATTTAAACTGTCGTATCCTAACATGTTGGATGAGATATTTTATTCCTTCGGAGCAAGAGAATCTTAACATCCAATTCGAGTAAATTCAAATATTTTTAAAAGAGATTGTATTTTAAAATCTTTTCAAATTTTCGACATTAGGGCATTAATTAATCAATTAGGTACCAATTTTGGGCATCGCGAGGGTGCTAATCCTTCCTTGTGCGTAACCGACTTCTGAACTCGTTTTTCTATTTCGTAGACCAAAATTATTTTTTTACAAGGTGATCCAACCACACCTAAACAAAAAAGGTCGGTGGCGACTCCATATTTTATTTTAAAGTTGATCCCCGTTTTCCAAAACAAAAAATGGTTTCGACAGATCAATTAGAAAAATTACAAGTGTATTGATGAAAAATGACACTAAGGGCACTAGACCAAAACCGTCTCCCACTTACCCTAGTGAAGTAGATGAGTCATATTTTTACACCCATACCCTATACATGTTTCTAAAAACTCTTAACCACCTAAGTCTTGGTAAACAGATCTATAAGGTTGTCCTCAAATGTGAATTTAGCTACATCTATTATATCATAATATGATATTTTTAATTAATGTATTTTGTGTATTTATGATTTGATTTCCTTAGCATTAGCTATTGTAACACTGCTACCGCAATACAGTGTGATATCTTTCTCTATACCATGAAAGACTTCGAGATCCGTAAAGAATTTTCAAAGCTAGATTACTTCTTTCGCTGCCTTAAAAATAGCCACATATTTGGCCATTATAGTGGAGTCAACAATACAACTTTACTTAACTCTTCTCTACACTATGGCTCTATTGCCTAGGACAAAAACTTGATGTTGATTTCTTGAATCCTAACACGTTTGGAAGTCAAAATATGTATAATCTATGGGAGTTAATTCCCCTTTAGAATAATTCCCCTTTAGAATAAACTAGCATATAATCCCTTGTTTTCCGTAAATACTTGAGTATATGTTTAATTGTCTACAAGTGTCTTGGACCAGGATTCGCCTAATATCAACTTACCAATCCTACGACTAAATACATATTTAGCCATATACATAACATTGCATACATGAGACTCACTACTTCTGAAGCATAAGAAACCTTTCATATATGCTCTTTTTCTTTTGTTGTATTGGGATAGTCCTCTAAAGAAAGCCCAATACAAAAGATTGTGTACCCTTTTTCAAATTGACCACAACAAAAAATTATAATATCTTGTCTGTCTATGATGCTTTTGATAAACCTATCACCTTGTTCTTTCAATCTTTAAGGATTCAAATTCTTAGAACATAGTTAACTTCACCCAAATCCTTCATGCTAAACTGTTGAGTTAATTATGGTTTAACCAATGGCAATGTCTCTACATCATTCCTAATCAGTAGTATGTCATCAATATAAAGAATTAAAAAGACCACATTTCCATTCACAATATGTTTATAAATGTAAGGTTCATCAACATTTTCTCAAATCCAAATGTCTTGATCATTTAATCAAATATTTGATTCCATAAGCGAGATGTTTGCTTAAGTTTATATATAAAACTTAACAATTTACAAACTTTATACTCATTTCCTTTAGCTATATATCTGATGGGTTACATCATATAGATGCTTTCTTTAAGATAATCATTCAAAAACGATGTCTTAACATCCATTTGTCAAAACTTATGATCGAGAGTTGTCGCAATGGATAAATCAATAGGGATCAACTTAAACATTGCTACTGGAAAGAAGGTCTCCTCATAATCAATAACTTCTTTCTATGTGTAGCCTTTTTATCCACAAGACAACAATTATAGGTTTCTACGTTTCCTTCTACATTTCACTTCTTCTTTTAGATCCACTTACACCTTATGGGTTTTATTTCATCCATTAAGCCTACAAGTTCTTATATTGAATTTGGTTTCATAGTATCCATCTCAGCATTCATATCTATTTCCTAAAGCTTAGAATCTGCACTTTGAAATGCTTCATCATATGTGAATGGGTTATTATCTTCTTGTTTGGTAGACTCCAGTTTAAAAACACTACCACCAAACTAGAAGAAACCAGGCCTTTTAGAGACCCTCCCACAACGACGAAGCTCTTTATATAGCTGATTATTTGCAAGTATATTATTCGCGCTTATTAGGCTCATTAGTGTATGAGGTATGATTATGTGTTATCTAAACATTTAACCAACTTGTGCAATTTATCTAACACAATTGGACATATATAATTAGGGATCCATTTATCTAATTTGTTTTCATTTATTCATCACATCAATTCAAGAAAAACCCAACAAGGGTTGTACCAAGCTAGCAAAGAGACCGATTGGACATATATAATTATGGGTCAAATAATTTGTAATTAAGTTCTAACCCTTCATTTATTAATTACAACATTATTTAATTATGGAGTCAATTCACTAAAAGTACCATAACTACACTTGTCCAATGACCCTGTCATATGTTTGTTGCCCTTATAAGATATTCTTAATGTCTTTAGGTTAAATCCGTTCACCCAATATGATCCTATCTTATCTCAGGATAACCATTACATCTTCCTTCATGTAAAAGTTAATTACTAATACTTAGTAATTAAATCATTCGTCATTGAAAAATGACCTGTAACACCCCTTACTCGTATTCAACGCCGAAACAAAGCTCAAGGCATTACCGGACTTATAACAAAGCAATCATACAATTTCGAGTCAAAAATTTGCGTTCAAATTAAAGCCATTCATATTCAATCATAAAGTCCCTTAGACGAGCCTACGAGGCCCAAAACATGCTTTGGAGGTGATTCGGGACTAAACTGAGAACTTTAGAAAATTTTACAAAACTTAGACAATTTTTCATGTTACAGGGGTCACACGCCCGTGTGGTCTAAAGGATACGCCCGTGCTTCAGATCATGTTCAAATTAGGGAGCTCTCTGACTTGTGCCACACGCCCATGTGCTAGGCCGTCTAGCACACATGGCTGAGACACACGCCCGTGTCTCTACCTGTGTGCTCAATTCTAGACATTCTATTTTTCAAAGTTAAGGTGCAGGGGACACACGACTAGAACACATGCCCGTGGGGCTGACTGTGTGTCACACACTGCCTAGACACACGCCCGTGTGTCTACCTGTGTGGACAAAAAACAAGGCTATTTACCAAGCCATTTTGCCACCCTCACTTGCACACATCTACACAACATCACATGACACAAATTCAAGCATATAAATGCAACTAAACAATCACAAACAAGACAATAACATGTCATTCTTATACCATCATTTATCATTCTTGAAACATCATACTTAGCCCATTAAAAATACTAATTTCACATTTACAAGAGGGCATTAACATATGAATAAACTTATGGTCAACATAAGCCATCATTCAAGGCTATATATAAGGTGAAGCATTAACAATTACCAGTTAACACATATGGCCAAATTAATAATGACACACATAACAAATTAGCCTAGTCCCTATACATGCCATAGACTTAAAATACTTGAATTCATTTATACCTAAAATGACAGCTTGATAGTGTGGTAGGATCTCCGGCGATTTCCAACCCGAGCTGGCTCGATGACACTATAAAACATGGGAAAGGAAAGGGGGTAAGCTATATAGCTTAGTAAGTCCGTACGAAAATAATAAGCAACTCTTACAAATCTTTTATGAAGTTCAACAATTTAAACACAAGATAATACAAATTGCTATGAATCTTACAAATATAATTTTTATTCAGTCATAATGTTTACTCTATCAACTTATAAGCATAATTTAACATATCTTGGCATCAGCCTAACAACCATAATCTCTCATTTGTAACATATTACAACAATTCAACAAATCATTTCAAACCTCATAGTAAACATGCACATTAATTATGTGTACTCATGTTTCCGAGCATATGTTTTAATATCTTTCAATTTGCCTAAACTCTTATCTTCCCTTACTTCCATAACCATTTTAATAGGAAATTTATCCGATAAATCACAATTTGTGTGAATAAAACATGCTATATCATAACTCAGTTTAGCCCGAAAGCCAAACACATAATCGTCAAGAATTTACCATGTATTTCATACATCACAAGTATTGACCAATAATCACAAGGTTTTCACAAAATCATTCTCGTGGAAAATCATGAACTCACAATTTCATGAAGTCAATGCTTATAAACTTTATGTACATACATGTACCAATTCGTAATACTTACATACTCTTTCTCTTCTTTGACATACCCATTGAATTTCCCGTTGAACCATTTGGAATACTAAAGGATACTCGGGAATCTCGTACATACAATACCATACCAATGCCATATCCCAGATATGGTCTTACATGAAATCTCGTATCGATGCTAATAGCCCAGCTATGGTCTTACACGAAGTCTCATATCGATGTCATATCCCAGATATGGTCTTACACGTAATCACAGTAACCTTAATGTCATGAGAATTGTATCCTATCTATTCCTAATGTTCAACCGGACTTTCGCTGTATCGAATCTCCGTCGATCATTTCCATAGTATCGTACTCAATAGCATACGCATTTCATTTCAATAATGTAGCATTTACCACAATTATATCAATCAAGCATTTATACACATACAATTTAATGCTTATTAAACATACGAACTTACCTCGGCATAAAAATGGCAAAAAGGACTAAATCGTCAAATACTTATTTTTCCCCCATTTTAGGTCTGAACCTCATTTTTCTTTATCTATAATATCACATTTAAATTATTTAATCATTATACTATTCAAATCAGCCCCAAATCACATTGTGGCAAAAATTACATTTTTGCCCCTAAACTTTTAACATTTTACATTTTAGTCCCCAAGCTTGTAAAATGATTTTCATTCAATTTCGTTACACCCAAGCCTAGAAGAACCTATATCATGCTCATAACAGCCTACATTTTCATTTATTCACACTTTTACTACTCATTTTATAACTTTTCCAAACAAATTCTTTTTGGTATTTTTACCGAAAATCACTTAGCAAAAGTCGTTTAACAATCAACAAACATGCATTTTCTACCATCAAATATAAAAATACATACATGCTCAACATGGGTAAAATTTTAGACCTTGATTATTTCTTAAATTAGTGGTAGAAATAGATAGATCATGTTACAAGGATTTCAAAAACATAAAAATCATTAAAAACAGGGATAGAACGGACTTACAATCGAGCTTGGAAGCTTGAAAAACCCTAGCCATGGTTTCTTCTTGGTACATTCAGCCATGGGAGGAAGATGGACAAAAATTGGCTTTTAATTTGGCTTTTTTTAATTCATTTAATTACCAAATTACCAAAATGCTCTTAATGGAGAACTTTAGAAACATACCTAGCCATGTCCATTTTTGTCCACCAACTTAACCAATGGTCTAATTACCATTTAAGGACCTCCAATTTAAAATTTCATAACGATTAGACACCTTTAACCTATAGAACTCACATTTTGCACTTATTACAATTTAATCCTTTTGACTAAATTGAGTGCCCAAACGTCAAAATTTTTGAATGAAATTTTCACGAAATCATTCCATAAAACTGTAGACCATAAAAATATAATAAAAATGAATTTTTTTTTCTACATCAAATTTTTGGTCCTAAAACCACTGTTCTAACTAAACCCAAAATCGGGATATTACATGACCCGTGACCATGTTAATTTTTCATTAATTCTGTAATGCCCATGAGAGGATATCATATATCATATATCACACTTTGAATTCCAGTATTGTTAATGAAGTTAGGCCTTATAGAAGCCGTATACCTAATGTACCAGTTTTTAGCTTTATTAAAAATTGAACTTAGGCTTTCAATACATCAAAGTGTACGAGTCATGAATGCATAGTTCGTCACTTGCTCAAGATTAATGTAAGTCACACTATAAATACAATAAGTGAATAAATCCATAAATGAATCTAGGATTTATCCATCATCGGTCTTATCTAATGTTTGTCAGTCTAGACTATAATGGCCCAAATCTGCCCGGCCCAGACGAAAATAAATTAATAAAAATATTCAAAGTCCATTAACAAAAAGTCCATTTACAAGCCCAAAACCCTAAATACCCAATCTGCTAACCTAAAAACTAAACAATAAACCCGAGCCACCTCTAAGATTTCATAAGCCGCCGCTTCTTCTCTCCATGTCAGCAGGCGTCTTGCCTGAGGCCTGCCTTCCTTTCAACAAAAAGGCAAGGCATGGTTTCCCATCGTCGTTGACCACCACAGATGCCTACACAAAAAAACAATAGAGAAAACAAAAACAAATACAAAATGTATGATATTCAGCTATAAAACCCAACAAAAAACAATTTTGTATGGGGGATCAATCAATAGAATACAAAAAAAAAAGAACAAAGTTCAAAAGAAAAAGGTAGCTTTTTATTTTTTACTTCTAAGCAAATAAAAAACATATATAAAAAATAAAAAGAGAGTTCTGTTTTTTTTTACTTGTTCCACCGCTCCTCTGCCGTAGGGTGCCCTTTTTCTAGCTTCAGAGGGCTCCGAATCCCTTAAGATTCGTCGAAGGCCCTATCGGAAAAGGGAGAAATCGAAAAATTTCTTTGCCTTTGGTTGAATTTTGGTCGAGTTTCTGGGTATTCGAACCCTAGATTCTCGTTTTACGCATTTAAAAGATCAAAATAGACCTTTTTGGGAAATTTTTGACCATCGGAGGTTGCGATCGTCGTCACCGATGACTGATGGCCATGGAAAACTGGTGACGCCCCATGGCCGGATTACGGGGAGGGGTTGAAAGAGAAGAGAGAGTTTTTTTAAAAAAAAAAAAGAGGTTAAAAATTTTTTTTAAATATTTTTTTTACTTATATAAGCTCCCCAACACGACGTCGTTTCGGCTAGGCTTCAGACGCCCAAAGCGGCGCCGTTTCAAGCATAGCTCGAAACCCCGACCCAGATCCTTTTATGATCCACGCGTTTTTCGGCAAAGGTTAAATTTCCTTTTAAGTCCTTTCGCCTTTAGGCTCTTTTAATGTGGTCCTAATTTTGCTCTTTTTCCATTTTTTTAAATTATACCACTTGATTTTGAATTGTTTCATATTAGTCCCCAGACAATCGACCCTTTGAGGAATGACATGAACTAGGTTTGGGTTATTTGCCCTTTTGGTCCCTACACTCTATTGCATTTTTAATCTGCCCATTTATTTACTATTTTTATTATTTTATCCCCTAAAATTTTGTTATGGTTTTGATTTAATAATTTTTTTATTTAGTCTCGCCCTTTTTTTATTTATTTAATTTTCAGCATTTTTAATTCCCTATTTATATTTTATCATTTAATTTACATAACTTGCATTTTTATCATTAAGTTTCTTAATCATCTCATTTTAGTTCTTTTTTGTTTTTTTTAATGTTGATTTTATTTGCAACGCTCCAAAATTTCTAATTTTGTTATTATGAAAATATGACACAAATATCTGTCAGCTTTAGTGGTTATGTGTTCTGGGAGTGTTTGGGAGGTCCCAAGTTCAAGTCTTCGCTTGGGCAAATTTTGGTATTTTGAATGAATTAGGCCTTACTCTTGTTCAGTAGGCTTTTATTTGATTGTTCGTAAAAATATATCAGAATGGGCCTGCTGGTCTGGTGGTTAAGTAGAGTGTTAGTGTGTAGGAGGTCCTGTGTTCGAGTCCCTGTGCAAGCAGGGGAACTAATTTTTCTTTGAGGCGTGTGGCGTGGTGGAGTTCAAATTAAACTGGACTGCTGAGTAGTTGTGTTTTAGTGGGTTAATAGGGAGTGTTTTTAGGAGATAATTGGGGAGAAGTTATCAAAATAAGATTTTTTTTTTTCTTATCAATTTTCTATTCTCTTTTTTCCCAACAAATTTTCTAACGTTAGACTTTTATTTCTCTGTCGTTTCTTCTCCCTTCTTGTTCACTTTTGGTTTTTGTTCCCCTTTGGCCGAATCTTTTTTCTTCTCTTTCCCCTCTCTTTTCGTTTCTGTATTTTTTTGCAAGTCTTCTCTTTGGGTGCAACTTTTGACTTCATCTGTTTCGGTAAGTGGAATTTTTTCCCCTTAGTTATTGTATTTTGAGTAGGCAATTAACAAAGGATTCGTTTAACTCTCATTTAGGTATTGTTCAAAGGTTTTTAGCGGATATTCTAGTGTGTGGAGACGACTGGTTATCAGATTCGTCGCGGTAAGTTTTTGAATCGTCGTTGGTTTAGTTTCTCTAGTTTTATATTGGGGATATTTGGTTTGATTGACGAATCAAGTGATTAATTAAGGGATATATTGGTCAAATATAGGTTTTTGAAGGCTCGGGTTACTTTGCACAGTGAATTGATACCAGGTGTGTACCCAAAATGTAGAAAACGGGATTCGACGAAAAGTCGAAATTTCTTGCTGTCGAGAAAAAAGAGAAATAAGAGAAAATGATGCCAAAAATTGTAGAGAAAGGAAATAAGGGTGCTATAAACTTGGAAATCAACATTTTGCACTAAAATAGTTTTGGACAGCAGCAGTAGTCTAACTTTGAAAAATCATCAAAAATAGTGGGAATTGAGTTAGAAGTTGAATAAAATATGAAATTAAATTTTATTGAGTCTAGTTTTTCATGGAAGAAACAGTGTAAGCAATGGAATTGTAAATCATGAGATATAATAAATTTTGTGAGACAAGGTTAGAATGATTTCAGATTCCCATGTTCTGACTTAGGAAAATAATAAAAAATTGTAAATAAATAATTAGGGGCTTAAATTTATATTTATAAATACTTAATGAGTCTATTTTCAAGAGAAACAAATGGAAACATCAACTAAATTTCGTACTAAGAGATAAATAATTTTGAGTAAGGAAAGGATGAAGCTGTCAAACAGCAGAATAGGGATAAATTTAAAGATTTTACTGTACTTATTTGATAAACTATAAATTTTAAAAATTTTATGATAGAAAGGTATTTGATTCTAGTTTCAAAAACATCAAGCAGATCTTAATTTGGAATTCTATACCTCAAGATATAAATAATTTAGTGATAATGACTCAAGTAGACAGTTTTGAATGAACATATAAGTAAATAGTGAAAATATATAAATGAGTATTGAGCTGGCATGGGTTACTTTAAAAATCACCCTTTTTGTTTAATGTGCACAGGTAATTCCCAGACTTAGACGAATCGGTGTGACGGAGGACTCAGTGGTGACCACGATAATTTTTGGACTTCATGGTTTTCAATTTACGATTTATGATTTGATTATTATTGATTATTTGGGTTTTAATTTAAGGACCCTCTAGGACTTTGGTTTTAAATTTGGGTTTTTATTTATTTTACATTATGGATTTATACCTGCTGCTTATAGGAAATTTGATTTTGAAAAAGTTAAAGTAATTTCTAAACGAAAGATCACCTAGACTGTTTGGTTAAAGCTTCAGCAACAAGGGATGTTTTAAAACAAGTGTTTTAAATGAATAAAGACGACTTCCTAAGTTCTAACAAAGGTTTACTAAAGATAATAGCATGGAATGTTTTCATCGTAACAACGAGGTTTCAAAAACACTATAGTGTGACATTGCCAGATACGACCATAACGTTTAGGCCGGGTTTGGGGTGTTACATTTAATGGTATCAGAGCCAGATTACAAAACTCACTGTAGATTATGGGTTTTATAAAAGAATGGGCTTTCGAAAAATTGATTGATTTCCAAATGATTTGAAATGTTTTTACTGAATAAGTGGTACACTGAGTCTCCGGCGTCGATCCTGTTAGTATCCTGAACTGTGATTTTTTTTTAAATTAAAACTGTTATAAATAGTATATTCTGAAACTACTATAGGTAGTAAACTGTACTGAAAACACTCTAGTTAGTGTATACAGAAAATTGTAGAGAAATTGAAAACTGTAGTGAGACTGTGATTTACGAAAACGAACTATGAATAATCGATACTATTTTACATAAAACATTTGTTAATAAATACTAGAACTGTAACTAATTCATAAAATTATTAATACAGATAAACGTGATTAGACAATGAGCGCACGAGGTATCCGCGGACGGTGTACCAGAGGCCGAGGTAGAGGCCGCAAAGGAGCTCGAGCTGAGTCCTCTTCACTGGGTAGCATATCGAATTTGCATACGAGTGAGACGCCAGTGTCACCTGCCATTTAGACTAGGTCTCAAGATCACAAGGCTGAGGACGACGTATTGTCCCAGGCTATACTAAGGATTTTGGAGAGGGTCACTGGGCCCAATATTGGATCTGGGGGCCGAGGGTCAGTTACGGAATGACTTCGGTCCAATGGTGTTGAGCTCTTCAAGGGTGTCTGTAACAGCCCAATTTTAGGGCTAGTTGGAATAGTGGTTTCGAGACCGCTAAACCGACATCGAGGAAAATTGTTTTCATATTATTTCATGTGTTGTAGCATGATTATATGGATGCATGAAAACTTTTGATGCTTTAATTTTAGTAATTGTATGTGAAATTGTGAAAAAGGATTAAATAGGATAAAGTGCGAAAGTTCTATTTTACAAGGTGTAGGTACCAAATAGTTATAGAATGTTAGATTGGAGGTCTTTAAAGTAAAATTAGGCCAATAGAAGAGATTTGGCCGGCCATATAACATAAGGGGGACAAGAGCATTTAATTTTTGGTCAAAAATTGGGTGAATTAGGTAAGAAAAGATGAATTAAATATGGTAAAAAGAAAAACTATCATCTTTCACTATTCACTAATCTCTTTCCACCAAAAATTGAAGAGAAAATAGAGGTCTTTGGGGTTCAAACTTTCAGCCACACAATTCTCATTCAAGTAAGTGATTTAGGTGGTTTTAATTGATGATTTTTATGTTTTTGGAGTCCCCAAAGCTTAAGCTAGCTAATGAGGGGACTAATTTGTGATATGGTTGAAAGTTTAGGGACTTGCCATGATAGATTTTATGTTGTTAACTGAGTTTTCATGGAAGAAAATGAATGTTAGTGAGATGAGAAACAAATTTTGTGAGAGGTGTTAGCATGAAAACACCTAAATAGGACTTGAATGCAAAGATTGAAAATGTGTATTAAATGCATGAAATAGTTAGAATTGTGAGTAGTTGTAAGAGGAATAAATTTTCAACAAGGCTTGTTTAATGAGAAAGTGAGTTGAAAAATGATTTACGAGCCTAGGGGCAAAATCGTATTTTTTTATAGTACAAAGGCAAAATGGTCATTTTTGCCTAGGTGTAGATTTTGATGCATTATGATCATAGAATGATCTAAATGGGTAAATTAGTGTTATAGATCAAGAAGAGCGCGGAATCAACCTTGACCGGAGAAAAGGCAAGGTTACGGAATAAACCGCGAATTGAAACGCTTTGCACCGAGGTAAGTTTCTATGTAAACACTGCATTTTTATATACACAATGTTATTGCTAACTAGTGCATAGCATGATTGAGAACCTGTACGGTTCAAGTGGATTAAATGTAGTAGTTATTGAATAATTGTCGTATCAAATACGAAATAGATATGTGAATGTGTAATGACTATACTTGGCGGTGGGCTAAGTGCGATACCACCTTATTACTAAATTGCGATGGGCTGAGTGTGACACCACCAACTATTTATCATTTGGTGGGCTATGTACGATACCACCGTAATTATTCTTTTGGTGGGCTATGTGCGATACCACCGTAACTATTCTTTTGGTGGGCTATGTGTGATACCACACTATTAGAGATTGATGGTGGGCTAAGTGCGGAACCACCGAGTGATTGGTAGTATGAATGGCTTATTGAGAAATTATTTCGTGTTGTATCATGTGATTTTATGGTGCTAAGTGCAGGGATGTATGTTAATGAATGTGAGCATTAAACTCGTGATATTTTTGGGATATGGTAAGGAAGGAAATGAGTAAGCATGACTATGAATGTGGATTATTCTTATTTAGTATGCAATGTTATTTATTGTTTAGCACATACTATGATGTTAATTGTTTACATGTAAACTTACTAAGCTCAAAGCTTATGATGTTAATTGTTTACATGTAAACTTACTAAGCTCAAAGCTTACTCCTCTTTTCTTTTCCCTTGTCTTATAGAGTTACAGAGTCGGGTCGGGATACGAAGATAATTTGAAAGATCGCCTATACTATCAGCTCATCTCGGTATATCTAGACTTAGTGTTTTGGAGTATGGCATGTATAGGGGCTAGACTAGGTATATTGTTTTGTTATTTTGGTCAAGAGTGTATTGGCCTCTCTAATGAGAAACTCTTGTGTATATAGCCATAGTTGTTGGCTTTTTGTTATATATATATGACAATATGAAGTTATTCATGGAAGTTTATATTGCAAACTATGAGTTGTATAATGATATGTTGAATGGATTCATGTTGTGTGAGCTAGAGGGATGAAAAGAGCTTGGCAAATAGCTTTGTTCTTGTCCACATGGGTAGACACACGGGCGTGTATGACACACGGTCAGTCCCATGGGTGTGTGACTTGGCCGTGTGTCCCCTGCATGTTGGTGTTGTAAGTCAATGTCGACCACGGGCTAGCCACACGGGCGTATGCCTAGGCCGTGTAACCCTTATAAGGTTACTGACGTAACAAACAGAATACCCAGGTTTTTACACACGGGCAAGGACACCAGCGTGTCTAGGTCATGTAGAGCACACGGACCAAGCACACGGGCATGTGTCTGGCCGTGTGAAAACCCCTGTAGGTTTGAAATGAAAATAAATCTCACACAGCGTAGGGACATGGGCGCGTGCGACCACACAGCCTACCCCCACGGGCGTGTCCCATTTCACACGGGAGTGTGGCCCTTGTTTAGGTGAAAATTTTTAAAATCGTAAAAATTTTCGGTTGTGTTCCAAAACCCTCCGTATGCAAGTTTAAGGCCTCGAAAGTCCTTAATAAGCATGTTGGGATGACAGTAGAGATACGTAAAGTTGGAACTGAAAGTTTATAGACTATAGTTGTGTGGCTAAGTGGATTAAGTCCAGTAATGTCTCGTGCCCAGTTCCGGCATAGAATATGGGTAAGGGGTGTTACAATGTCACTGGAGTTGCCACTAATGTGGCCGAGTACTGGATTGAGGCTACGGAGAGGATTATGGATGATTTACATTGCACCCCTAAGAAGAAATTAAAGGGTGCAGTTTCACTACTGCGAGACGAGACTTATCACTGGTGGCTTACTGTTAAGGAGGGCACTCAGCCCAAACATCTGACCTGGGAGTTCTTTAAGGCCGCCTTCCAGGGAAAATATGTGGGAACCAGTTATGTGGACGCTCGTAGGAGGGAGTTTCTTAATCTGGCACAGGGAGATCGATCAGTAGCCGAGTATGAGGCTGATTTTTTTAGACTGAGCCGCTATACACGAGGTATGGTGGCATCGAAGTATGAGCGATGTGTTTACTTTAAGGATGGCCTTAGGGATAACTTGAGGGGTTCTGATAGCTCCGCAAAAGGAGCGAGATTTTTCTGCCTTGGTCAAGAAGCTAAAGATCGCCGAGGAGGTTAAGCGCACTGAGTGCCAAAACTGCGATAGAGAGAGAGGTAGGAACAAGATGGATTCGAAGCCCTCGAGTTCTGTACAGAGGCCTAAGAAAAAAGTCAGAGCTGATGGGCCAGTTAGAGCTGTGCCCCCTGTTGCTGCTATTGGACTGCAATCATGTAATGATTGTGGTAGACGCCATCAGAGCGAGTGTTGGAAAAGGACTGGGGCATGCTTGATATGTGGGTCTTTGGAACATCGTATTAGAGAGTGCCTGCTGAGGGCTGATCAGAGGCAAGCTCCGGGTACTGGTACTGTACAGCTATTGAGGGTAGTTCAGCAACCACTGATGGGCTGTGGACAGGCCAAAGGTGGTAATGGTATGGGCCGTGGGCAGAGAGCACCGGGCAGAGGTGTAACAGCTCGATTTTGGGCTTAGTCAGAATAGTGGTTTTAGGACCACAAATCCGATGTGGAGAAATTTATTTTATTTATATTTTTATGGTCTACAATTTCACGGAATGATTTCGTGAAAATCTCATTCAAAAATTTTGACGTTTGGGCACTCAATTTAGTCAAAAGGACTAGATTGTAAAAAGTGCAAAAGTTGAGTTCTACATGTTAGAGGTGTCCAATTGTTATGAAATTTTAAATTGGAGGTCCTTAAATGATAATTAGGCCATTTGTTAAGTTGGTGGACAAAAATGGACATGGATGGGTATGTTTCAAAAGATTTTTTAAGGGGCATTTTGGTAATTTAGTGAATTAAATGAATTAAAAACAAAATTTAAATGCCAAATTTGTCCATCTTCAAGCTTAGGCCGAATTTAACATGTGGAAATCCATGGATGGGGTTTTTAAGCTTTCCAAGCTTCATGGTAAGTCCATTCTAGCCCTGTTTTTCATGTTTTTTACGTTTTTGGAGTCCCGGTAACTTGATTTAGCTTATTCTAGCAATAATTTAACCTAGGGTTCATATTTGGAAAAATATCCATAGGTGAAATGTGTTTATTTTGATGTTTTATGGCAGAATATGAACCTTATAATTATGTTAAACAACTTTTACTAAGCGATTTTAAGTGAAAACGAGCAAAACTACATAATCGGCAAAAATACCTAATGTACATAAGTGCATGCTAGAGCAAGAATTTGATGTTTCCATAGAAGGGAAAAATGATCAACATGTTATAAAACATAAGAATAAGGGATGAAGTTTAATTTTCGAGCCTAGGGGCAAAATCATAATTATGCAAAAGTTTAGGGGCAAAATCATAATTATGCAAAAGTTTGAGTTAGGGACTGTTTTGAGTATTACATTAATTAAATAAGTGAAATGTGATGTCTTAGACCCCGAAAAATGAGATTTGGACCTAGAACGGGAGAAGAATTGGAAATCGGGAAAGTTGGTAAAATGATCGTTTTGGTATCGAGGTAAGTTCATATGTTTAATAAGCATTTAATTATGCATATTTGAATGATAAATTGATATTTTGGCCATAAATACTTTAGTATTGAGTTTAAGATATAATGATTAATGTTCGATAATAATTCGATATTGAAAGAGAACTTGTATAATTTATATGTAAGACCATATTTTTTATTATGGCTTTGTATGATAACAAGAAAGTATTGACTAGTATAGTTTGATGAGAATAAGTTAAGTTGATGATATGATGAGATTGAGAATGTAAGTATGTAAGTTGAGTAGCATTTTATTATTATGCAATTATTGTTATTAGTAATGTTATTATTGAGTTATGCGACTAACCTTGAGAATTTGAGCAAGTATGTTTCAGCTATGACTTGACAAGGCATTGATATCTCAAAGTCCATGGCTATACCATGGCAATTAAGGAAGAATTGACGGAAAAGTCCATGTTCATAACATGGCATCTAAGGAGGAATTGACGATTAAGGATACCATGTAAGACTATGTCAAGACATGGCATTGGTAAGGCAAGGGTCCCGTGTAAGACCATGTCAAGACATGGCATCGGCATTGATTAAGGACTCCATGTAAGACCACATCAAGATGTGGCATTGGCACTAAGACAAGATACCATGTAAGACCATGTTTGGAACGTGGCATTTGGTAAGACAAGGATACCATGTAAGACCATGTTTGGAACATGACATTTGGTAAGACAAGGATACCATGTAAGACCATGTTTGAAACATGGCATTTGGTAAGATGAGGATATCATGTAAGACCATGCCAAGTCATGGCATTGATAAGTTCTAGAAGGCAAGGAAATCATGTAAGACCATGTCAAGACATGGCATTGGTGAATTTATAAGGCAAAGGTCCCATGTAAGACCATACCAAGGCATGGCATTGGTGAGTTCATAAGACAAGGATACCACGTAAGACCATATCAAGACATGGCAATGGTAAGTTCAAAAAGGAAAAGGTTCCTGAGTAGTCCAAAGAGTAAGTCAAAGAAATGACAAGGTTAGAACATGAAGAAAGAGTACATGTATTCATTTAAGGCTTATTTAATATTGAGATCGTAAGTAATTGAGATTATCAAGTATTAAGTAAGTGATGAGTTTTCAGTTATGCTTGTGACACTTTATGACATGATTGGCAATATGCCTATATTATGAAAGAGTACTCATGTGTTAAATGAGAATGTTGCAGGTATGTAAGCAAGCTATTAAGTAAGGTGCCCTTTGTATTCTGAGCCTTTGGTAAGGTTACCGATGAGTTCACCTGGAAAATCGATTAAGTGAAATTATGTGTGGCTTGTAGTGATAAGTGTAGGGATATGCATGTGTAACATATGAGCAATATGCTCGATATGTAATCAGAAATTGGAAAAATTGTTATAGGTAAGTAATGAATACAACTAAAGTGAGTGAGAGCAAAAATTTACAATAAAACTGTTTTGGATAGCAGTAGTGATGTGAATTTGAAAAATCACCAAAAATAGTAGAAATTGAATTATAAGTTAGATGAGATATGATTTAAATCTTATTGAGTCTATTTTCATATAAAAGAAACAGAGAAAATAAAGGATTTTTATATTTTGAGATATTTAAATTCTTGTGAGATTGGTTCAGAATGATTAAGTGATCCCCTGTTCTGCCTTGGAAAAATCATTAAAAATTGTACAATACTATCTATGGAATATAAGTTATATGCTTGAAATTCTTAATGAATCTAGTTTCAAATGAAATAAATTATAACATCATTTGAATTCTGTACAAGGAGAAAATTGATTCGTAGTGAAAAGTGATCAGAATAGTCTAATAGTGAAACAGGGGAAATTTTAATGAATAAACTGTACTAATTGGCTAAGCCAAAAATTCTGGAAATTTTATGGTATGAAGATATGTGAGTCTAGTTTTAGGGAAAATTAGCGGTTTGGAATTCGGAGCTCTGTATCTCAAGAAATAAATAATTTAGTGACAGCGATTCAAGTAGACAGATTAATGTGAACATGAGTAATAAGGTATAAGCATGTGATTTAATGGTTGTATCAATTTGAGAACTTGTTGTGAGGATATGTCATGTTGAGGCTTTGATAAGGCTACAAATGAGTAAGTTGGGAAAGTAAGAACTTAGCATTATTTATGCAAGTTATGACAGCTTAGTAGTAAGCTAAATTCATTGCTAATGCTTATTATTTTTACATGTGAACTTGCTAAGCTTTATAAGCTTACCCCCTTTTCTTTCCCATGTTACAGAGTCCTACTAAATAAGCTTGGGTTGGAGGTCGTCGGAGATCACTTCACACTATCAAGCTATCTATGGGTATCTTTATTTATAAATGATTTAAGTTATGGCATGTATAGGGGCTTGACTAAGTCATTTTGTATATGTGTTAATTAATTTGATTAAATGTATTGCTTCATAATGGTAATAAGGATTATTCTGTATTTAGCCACGAGTTGTGGCTCATATTGGTCATGGAGTTATAATGCTTGTGTATGCATGTGTTTGTTAAATTTTAAATTATAAGTGAAATTTTGTGGCTCGGGATTTGGTAGAATGTATTGTTAAGTCTGGTAATGCCTCATACCCGGTTCTGGCGTAGTATACGGGTAAGGGGTGTTACAAGAGGTGGCGAACAGACTGAGGTGAGGCAGCTAGCTCTAGTTTATGCTACTTGTCGCCGAGAGGATGGAGATGCTCCGGACGTCCTCACGGGTACGTTTCTTATTTTTGATATACCATATACTGCATTGATAGATATAGGATCCACTCACTCATGTATAGCCTGTACTATGTCTGGAAATTTGGGGATCTTGGTTGAGAGCACTACGAGTGAAGTTACTATACTGAGTCCGTTGGGGCAATCTATAAGGGTTAACAAGCTGTTTAGAGACGTTCCTTTAGAGGTTCAAGGGGAAATCTTTCTGGTTGATCTAATGGAACTTCCCTTTGGGGAGTTCGATTTAATTATGGGGATGGACTGGCTGGTCAAGCATCGTGTTAGCTTGGACTGCGCGACTAAGAGGGTCGTATTGAGGATTGAAGAGGATAATGAGGTAGTCATGATTGGAGAGCGCCGGAATTATTTAACTAATGTGATTTTTGCACTGGTGGAAGAAAAGTTGGTACGTAAGGGATGTGAGGCATTCTTGGCTTACGTAAGTGTTTCATATTCTGCGAATTCCTCTGTTAAGGATATCAGAATGGTAAAGGATTTTCCAGACGTTTTTCCTCAAGAGCTACCGGGTTTACCTTCGAATCGTGAAGTGGAGTTTGGGATTGAGCTTAAGGCTCAGATTCAAGAGTTGTTGGATCGTGGGTTCATTCATCCTAGTGTGTCTCCTTGGGGAGCACCTGTTCTGGTTGTGAAAAAGAATGATGGGAAGATCAGGATGTGTATAGACCATCGATAGCTGAATAAGCTAATGATTAAGAATAAATACCCACTTCCGAGGATTGATGATTTTTTGACCAGTTTCGAGGGGCTTCTGTGTTCTCCAAGATTGATTTGCATTCTGGTTATCATCAGTTAAGGAGGCTGATGTAATTAAGACGGCATTTAGGACTCGTTATGGATACTACGAGTTCCTAGGGATGCCTTTTTGGACTGACAAATGCACCAGCAACTTTCATGGACCTGATGAACCGAGTATTCCAGCCCTATCTGGATCAGTGTGTGGTGGTGTTCATCGACGAAATACTGGTTTATTCAAAAACTGAGGATGAGCATGATGAGCACCTTAGAGTTGTCCTTCAGACTTTGAGGGAAATGCAACTCTATGCTAAGTTTAGCAAGTACGAGTTTTGATTTTCGTGGTAGTTGGGAGGAGTATTTGTCGTTAGCGGAGTTTGCCTATAATAATAGCTACCAGTCTAGCATCCAGATGGCATCTTACGAGGCACTGTATGGTCGTAAGTGTCGCACTCCCTTGTATTGGACTGAGTTGGGTGAATGACGTGTTCAGGGTCCTGAGTTAGTTGCTGAGACTGAGGATAAAGTTAGACTGATTCGGGATCGTATGAAAGCGGCATCTGACATACACAAATCATAGCACTGAAGAGGCCACATGGGAGCCTGAGGATGCAATCCGTCAGCAGTATCCTCATCTATTCTGATCAGGTAAATTTTGAGGATAAAATTTTCTTGTAGGGGGTAGAGTTGTAAAGCCCCAAAATTTCTAATTTCGTTATTGTGAAAATATAACACAAATATCTGTCAGCTTTAGTGGTTATGTGTTCTAGGAGTGCTTAGGAGGTCCCAAGTTCAAGCCATCGCTTGGGCAAATTTTGGTATTTTGAATGAATTAGGCATTACTCTTGTTCAGTAGGCTTTTATCTGATTGTTGGAAAAAACATATGAGAATGGACCTGCTGATCTGGTGGTTAAGTGGAGTGTTAGTGTGTAGGAGGTCCTGTGTTCGAGTCCCTGTGCAAGTAGGGGAACTAATTTTTGTTTAAGGCATGTGGCGTGGTGGAGTTCAAATTAAACTGGACTGTTGAGTAGTTGTGTTTTAGTGGGTTAATAGGGAGTGTTTTTAAGAGATAATTGGGGAGAAGTTCTCAAAATAAGATTTTCTTTTTATCAGTTTTCTTTTTTCTTTTTTCCAACAAATTTTCTAACGTTAGACTTTTGTTTCTCTGTCGTTTCTTCTCCCTTCTTGTTCACTTTTGATTCTTGTTCCCCTTTGGCCGAATCTTGTTTCTTCTCTTTCCCCTCTCTTTTCGTTTCTATATTTTTTTGCGAGTCATCTCTTTGGGTACAACTTTTGACTTCATCTATTTCGATAAGTGGAATTTTTTCCCCTTAGTTATTGTATTTCAAGTAGGCAATTAACAAAGGGTTCATTTTACTCTCGTTTAGGTGTTGTTCAAATGTTTTAAGCGGATATTCCAGTGTGTGGAAACGACTGGTTATCGGATTCGTCGAGGTAAGTTTTCGAATCGTCGTTGGTGTAGTTTCTCGAGTTTTATGTTAGGGATATTTGGTTTGATTGACAAATCAAGTTATTAATTAAGGGATATATTGGTCAAATATAAGTTTTTGAAGGCTCGGGTTACTTTGCACAGCAAATCGATACCAGGTGTGTACCCGAAATGCAGAATTCATCGAAAAGCCGAAATTGCTTGCTGTCGAGAAATAAGATAAATAAGACAAAATGATACGAAAAATTTTAGAGAAAGGAAATAAGGTCTTATAAACTTGGAAATCAACATTTTGCACTAAAATAGTTTTGGACAGCAGCAGTAGTCTAACTTTGAAAAATCATCAAAAATAGTGGGAATTGAGTTAGACATTGAATAAAATAGAAATTAAATTATATTGAGTCTAGTTTTTCATGGAAGAAACAGTGTAAGCAATGGAATTGTAAATCATGAGATATAATAAATTTTGTGAGACAAGGTCCTAATGATTTTGGCTTCCCCTATTCTGAATTAGGAAAATCATAAAAAACTGTAAAAATATAATTATGAGCTTAAATTTAAATTTTTAAATCCTTAATGAGTCTATTTTCAATAGAAACAAACGGAAACATCATCTAAATTTTGTACTAAGAGATAAATAATTTTTCGTAAGGAAAGGATGAAGCTGTCAAACAACAGAATAGGGATAAATTTAAAGATTTTAATTTACTTATTTGATAAACTATAAATTCTGAAAATTTTATGGTAGAAAGGTATTTGAGTCTAGTTTCAAAAACATCAAGTGGATTTTAATTTGGAATTATTTAGCTCAAGATATAAATAATTTAGTGATAATGACTCAAGTAGACAGTTTTGAATGAACATATAAGTAAATAGTGAAAACATATATGAGTGTTGAGCTAGCATGGGTTACTTTAAAAATGGATCACACGGACAAGGCCAATTTGGGCCGAGTGGGCCACATGGGCGTATGGGCCCACACAGGCAGATCACATGGGCATGTGGGCCCATTTTTACCGAAATGTTTTTAAGGTTGCACGGGTCGCCCAAGTCGACTGTGAACCTAGTGTAGGGTCGGTAAGCGCTACTTAGACCCCTAAATGTGTGAAATTGACTGAATGATATCTGTACTGAGCATGTTAATATCTGAACTGAATATATGTACTGAAATTGCATAATAGCATATTATCCATTGTATGTTGCATTGCATTGGGTTGGGGGTTGTTATTCGGAGGAAGTGTACTAAAAGGCTTTAAGCCTAATTTACTGGCAGCTCATCTGCAAACTACTGTTTTGTGCCGCATTCTTTACTACTTGGATTGTAGGGATGGGTGGGTTGATTATGTCCACACATGGAGTGTAGGGTTCGACGGAGATGGTGTGTAGAGGCTGGTTAGGTAGGATTTTGCTATTGCATAACTGTTACTGCTACTGATACTGTGATGGTCTAAGGCCCTACTGCATTTTGACACTGTACTGAGATGGGCTAAGGCCCAAACTGTCACTGATACTGAAAAGGGCATAGGCCCAAGACTATTCAACTATGCACTATGAATACTGATTGTTTGTTTGTTTCTGCGGGATTACACACTGAGTTTACGTAAACTCACACTTTTTGTTTAATGTAAATAGGTAATCCCCAGACTTAGACGGATCCGTGCGACGGAGGACTCAGCGGTGACCACAGTAATTTTTGGACTTCATGGTTTTCAATTTACAATTTATGATTTAATTATTATTAATTATTTGGGTTGTAATTTAAGGACCCTCTAGGACTTTGGTTTTAAATTTGGGTTTTTATTTATTTTACTTTATGGATTTATACCCGTTGGTTGTAGGAAATTCTATTTTCAAAAAGTTAAAGTAATTTCTAAAGGCATGATCACCAAGACTGTTTTATTAAAGCTTCCGCAACGAGGGATGTTTCAAAACAAATGTTTTAAATGAATAAAGACGACTTCCTAGGTTCTAACAAAGGTTTACTAAAGATAATAACATGGAATGTTTTCATCGTAACGACGAGGTTTCAAAAACACTATCGGGTGACATTGCCAAATACGGCCATAACGTCTAGGTCGAGTTTGGGGTGTTACATTATTGTTAATTGATTATTTTTGCTAATTAATATTTCATTTTGTCATCACTAATATTACTCAACCATGATCATAGCATTATCATACTTTTTTATTATTTTACCATTTTTTGTCATTACTAATGTTCCATTTATTATTTTACTATTATTTCCATTATTAAATAGTATTATTAATTGACTAAAAATTATTCCAATTACCACTTGTTATTATTTTGTTATCATTTTTTAACCACGTAAGCTATTCTATACTATTTTTGCCATTTCCATATTATGCAACACGTTTAAATATTCGTTTATTTTTGTACCAACGCTTGAATAAATTAATCGCATATTTCATTAAATGTTATGTTTATTTTTATACGATGTATTTTTAGTAACTTGAATCAAGGCAATGTTCTTTATTTTGAGGATTCGAGAAATTGTGCCCTAACTTACTAGGTACAATTCTCCCCTTGAACCGAAAATAATTGAACATTCTTCCCTTTTTCAATTTTTTTTTAGATTTAGGCAATAATTAAATGGTGATTATTCTTGTTTTTGAGGATTCGAGACATCGTGCCCTAACTTACGGGGCATGATCTTTTCTTCTCATTTAACTCGAAATAAGAAGGCCTTTTCCATAAAATTTAATTTAGGTAGTGATATTTTAATCAAATAACATCATGCAAAGAGGGATCGTATTTCAAATTCTCTTTGAATTTTTAATTTTTTACATCAAAACATCGAGTAATCAACTAGGTACCAATTTTGAGTGTTATAAGGGTGCTAATCCTTCCTCATATGTAACTAACTCCCGAACCCATTTACTGGATTTTGTAGACCGAAAATTATCATTTTAGTAAATCTAACATTTTATTAAAATAACCAAGTTTTGAGTTGATCCAATCACACCTAAATAAAAAGGGTTGGTGGCGACCCCATTTTCGTTTTAAAATAAAAAGTCGATTTCCAAAAATGTTTCAACAGCTTGGCGAATCTACTGGGACAAATAAGAGAGTCAAGCCGCGAGTTGATTACTTTATGGTCTTTTTCTCAAAAATTGATAATTCGGTTTAAATTGACGATCACCTCCTTGTATTTCATCATTCATATTTTATTTTAGTGGTAAATAATGTCATTATTATCTTGGGTTACATAATGATTTAATATGTCTGCTTTATTGGTTCAAGTTTCTCTTGTCATATTACATTGCATGGCATAATCGTTCCATTTTACCCTTCTTAAGTGGGGGAAGCTATTCCTTCGTGAGGTCTTCACCTCCACATAGGATAGGGATCGCTTTCGGGATACATCCGTACTTATGTCTTTGTGAGGTCTTCATCTCCGTACAACCATAAGGAAATGTATTCCCTTGAACTGAACTCGGTCCGTATGAGCCTATAATGGATGAGGATTGAGGAATCTGCTGGTTCAGGTACCCTTACTTTAGAACGAAACCGCGTATAATGAGCCCTAAGAACCTAGCCTAGGTAAAACCATACCAAACCTTTAGTGGTCACCCGAATAGATGTTCTATTTATTATTTATTATTTTGTATTCTTGCTTTGTATAAAATGTACTGACTTGTTTCGTTTTGTCTTGGCTGTGACTGCCTTACATTTTCATATTAAAAAAAGGTGTTGATTCGTGTTTAGTTGCTAAATAAAGAGTTTTTCATGGAAAAGGGATTTCTTGATAAAGTAGAAGACAATGCGACCGTACGAATACGGTCCAAGAAAAGACAACAAGAGAAAGACGACAACCTATCGGAGGGGTACATATCAGAATTATGGGATTTCACCCGCATTAGTATGACTTAGAATAATCTTTGAGAGCTGAAAGAAATATGGGATCAATGAGATGATGAAATCAAGCAGTTATGCTACCATAAATATGGTGATTTGACTTATCTACTCGATGTCAAAGTGGATAAGTACCTATGCTGAGCTCTTACTCAATATTGGAATCCCGCCTACAGCTGCTTCACTTTTGGGAAAGTAGACTTGGTGCCCACCGTAGAAGAGTACACCACTCTGCTCCATTGCCCGAGGATCCAGGTTGACAAAGCCTACTCTAGAGCCGCCAACGTCCTGACTTTCTTAAAGAGACTAATAAACATAATTGGGATGAGCAAGCAATGGGTCACGGCCCAAATTAAACAAAAAGGAGATAGTAAATGCATCCCTTGGAGAAGTCTGCGAGATTTGATCATGGTACATCCGGATACTAGAAAAAGGGTCGACATCTTCGCCTTGAGTATTTATAGGTTGGTCATCTTCCCCAAAGCACTAGGGCATATAGATGATGCAGTTTTAGATCTATTTGACCGACTTGACAAAAAGGTCACTCCTGTCCTGGCAATTTTGGCTGAAACTTTCACATCTTTAAGTGCATGCTGGAGAGTAGGTGAAGGAAGATTTATCGGATGTACACAAATCTTGCTAGTCTGGTTCCATAGCCACTTCTGAAAGGTAAAAAAAGTCTCTTATCGAGTGTTCTCCAAAGACTATTCTCCGTTGAAAGAATTTGTGGCTATACAATGACAAGACAACATTTCTAAAGAAAAGTGGATGGCAATTCGCTAGAGTCTTAAAGAAGAAGATGTTGAATGGAGGGCTCATTGGATAATCCCTGATGAAATTTTGTGTCAAAGTGGAGACTTTGATTGGGTCCCTCTACTCAGGATATGGAGAGTTATTAGATATGCCCCTCTACTAGTATTGAGACAATATAGGTTGAGGCAGTTTATTTCGGCAATGCAAGGGTTGGCTCAATGTGAGTTTGCATATAAATGTGACAATTACAAAAAGAAGGTTCGTGAAATTTTGAACGCATGGAACAAAACTTAAAAAATGAAAAGATTTGTCACAAATCCCATGACGACCCCAGAATACGATTAGTGGTGGGGTAAAAGAATCAGCGACAATGTCCCTTCATCAAGTCAAGAAAATACTCGGTCGATAGAAGAACACTTGCAAGTGATCCCATCTGAATTAAAGATCGTAAAGCAAGACTTCGAAAAGAAGAGTTTGGAAATGGGGAAAAGGATAGAGAAGTTGGAAGAGGAAAAGATTCAGCTAGGATTAGATGTTGACGTCCAAAAGTTGGAAGCCGAAAAAATGAGAAAAGGAAAAAAAACAAGGCTGAGGAATACTTGGACAGCTTAAAAACGGATTATAAGAAACTGCATTTTTTGATAAGGATTGTCGGGTTGGCTAAAACATCGGAACAATGGCGACAGGAAATCCAAGAAGAAAAGATTAAAGTCGATCAGTGGGAAAGGAAATTCCAAGATGCTCGAGTCTGAGAAGATGCTCTAAAAAGGGAATTGTTGGAAAGCCGATATGAAAAAGTTGGCTGAGAGCCCGGTTAGCAGACTTGGAAAGGTCTCTACATCAACACCGCAGTCGTAACTCTGTGATTGAGTTGAAAGCAAGCATGATTAAGATCGAAGAGTTGAAGAGAAAGCTAAAAGAGCTCAAGGTCACATTTCAAAATTGTGAACTCTGAGTTGAGCTTCTTGAAATGAAAAATGAACATTGGAAAGATCAAATCCAACACTCTCAGGGTCAAATCAGGGATAGAGACCACATCATGAGCGAAGCTTTGACTCAAGTACGGGAAGTAGCCGACCATTTGCAAACCTTAGCGGTTCAAGCAAACATGCTGAGCTTAAGATATGAATCAGAACCAGATTGGGGCCAAGAATTAGCTTGGCTTCTTAGGAAAGTCAAGGCTTTGAGTATTAGAGCAATGCCGTATATATCAAATATATCCGTTTTATGTAAAGAAATTTGTTTCCTAGTAAAGTTATTCTAATGGAGTTGAACTAGAATCAATGCCTTTTTTTTTTTGCATTTATTCATTAGCATTACATTTCATTACATGCATTAAATTTCATAAAAATACCCTAATTAATATGACAGTTACCCTGGAAACCACCAAGAATCTGCCAACCAAATATCGTTACGGTATCCGCGGTAAAACCAAATCCATGGATCGAAGGTTAGAGAGACTAGAACAAATTCAGAAAGACATGCAAGCACAGCTGCAGGACCAATTAGCTAAGGTGCAACATGTAACAACCCAATTTTGGTGAAATCGGAACAGTGGTCTCGGAACCACAAATTCGAGCCGAAAAATAAAATTTATTTTTATTTTATTATATGATCCATAGTACACTAGAAATGTCACGTGAAAATTTTGAAAAGAAAATTTTATCGATTATGTGCTTAATTACGAGAAGGACCAAATCGCATAAAATACAAAAGTTGGATTTTAGTAACTAGAAGGATAAAATAGCTATGGAATTCAAAAATAGAGGTCCTTATATGGTAATTAGAACATTAAGAAAATTATGTAGATTTTTCTTGGTGACTCGTCCATGGAAATATAGAAAAAGGGCAAGAACTAAATTGGATATAGCAAAATACTTATTAATTAAAAAGATGATAAAAGATATCATCTTATTTTATGTTATATTCTTCCCCAAAATAAACATGGAAACCCTAAGAGAGAGAGAATAAACTTTCATGGCCAAATTGGGTAAGTTTTCTTGGCTCATTTTTTGTAATTTTGATATTTTTGGAATCGGGATAGCCTAAACTATCTATTTGGGGGATCAATTTGAAAAGTTATTCAGAGTATAAAAATTGGGTCAAGGATGTATATGCTGGAAATTTGAAATTGATGGTAGAAAATGAAAGATTGATGATAGATAAACAACTTTTACAAAGTGATTTTTCATGAAAACTTGATTTAGGGACTAAAATGAAAACTGGTGAAAATCCATGGAAAATGCTAAAATTTGTGAAATGTATGTGCTGTAAAAGTTGTATGTATATTTCGGCTAGGCTTGGGTAGAGGGTCGGATTTCATGAATTTCATTTTCCGAGCCTAGGGACAAAATGGTAATTTATAGATAGGATAAAAATTGAGTCAAAATAAGTGTAAAATGTGATAAATTGACATTAAATTTACTCATATAGATCCGGATAGACCAAATTCGGAGTTAGAACGAGGAAAATGTCAGATTAGTGGATTTATGTACACGAACATTTGTCGAGGTAAGTTCGTGTAACTAAATTGTAAATGTTTTTATGCTTGATGTAAATGTTGTGTTTGTGAATTTTATTAATGTCATAAATATGTGAAATGATCACCTACTCGATATAGCCCGATAAATGAAAATGCTCGATAAAATGGTAAATGAATAAAATGTTACTTGTATGCTTGACATGAATGTGGAATGTGTTTCATTCGAACTACATAAATGTTACGGAGGTATGAAATAATCAAATGCCCGATAATGCTTGAAAAGTGTTTAAATCCATGTTGAATAAATGGAAAATCGATAGATATGTGATTTCTAGAAACGAAAGAGGTCATGCATTTGTTAGGGATAGGATTTAGCTCGGATGAGCAATCCATCGACCTCAATTCTGATAGGTTTTAGCCTAGATGGGTAATCCTGATATTAGCCTCTCGAGCATATGTTATGGATTGGATTTAGCCGGACAGGTAATCCAAATCAAGCTTTCTAGAGCATATGACGTAAAAAGGATTTAGCCTGGACTGGTAATCCTATTGTTTACATATATGTGGCTCAAGAGTGTACTCTCTGAAATTGTACCATATGGGTACCATTGGACAAAAATTGACGGATTCTGATTCGTACACCTCGAGTGTACTACCTGTGTATCCATCGATATTTCGAATAAATTCAACGGGTAAAGCTCTGATAAGGGCAAATATGAATTTAAGACAAATTGACATGGAATGATATATATATATATGATATGAAATATGACATGAAAAAGGATATTACATGAAATACAAGGAAATGATTATTTATGACTAGTGATATATGAAAATATGAAAAGATGATAATTGTACATGGAAATTATTTGATGAGAGTGTTCATCATTGATTATATATTTGTACACCTTGAGTGTATTACTACTTGGTGACTTTAATACTCGGACAAAATGAGTAAAGTCCTGACATGAAACGATCTAGACTCGAAACGAACTACTATGAAACTATAATTGTAATAATAAGAGATGATATATACATGCTTAATGAATACATGTTGTGGAAAGCATAAATGCATGGAAACTTGATTGTTGATTGAGCTTATACATGTCTTGATGTTATCATGGATTATATGACTAACAACGGCAATGAGGATGTGTGTAGGGCTTGAGGTCAAATTAAGTGAATATGCCTTACATAGTTACCTTAAAATAGGATGAATGGTAAGTTAAGTACCATTTTATACAAACTTACTAAGCCTTTTATGCTTACTCCATTTTATTTTTCCGCTGTTTTAGAGTAATCGAAAGTTCGTTGGATTGGAAACTCGGCAGAGATCACTCACACTATCCATCGGCCCATGTCGGTATAGTATGGTAATTCAATTGCGGTTGTAATGGCATGTATAGGATATGTTGGCCATATTGGCATGTAAACATAAACAATTCTTGTAATCTAGCCATTGGAATGGCTAGTAATGATTGTTTTGATATACTTATAATGTCATAATATGTTAGCCACATATATGATAAGTAGTTGATCAAAATATGTTTAACATGAGGACATAACCAAGGTAATATTGTAAACATGTATGCATGAAATGATATGCCATGATGATGGATGGAATATGCTTGATTAGAATGATTGATATGGTTAGTAATTGTATGTGATGATATATCATGATAAATGATAGAATTAACTTGAATAAAATGCTTGGATTTGCTGGGTTATGAATGCAAGATTTGGTGTAGGATTATGGCAAAGATTTGGGTGAGAAATGAAGCTAGGAATGACTTTATTTTGTCCACACAGGCAGACACATAGGCATGTGTCTAGACCGTGTGTGACACACGGCTTGGTAACACGAGCATGTGGTTAGGCCGTATGTCCCCTGCACCTTAATTTTGAGAAACAAAATGCTCAAAATTGAGCACACAGGCAGAAACAAGGGCGTGTGTCTCAGCTGTGTGTGCCACACGGCCTAGCACATCGGCATGTGTCTTGGCCGTGTAAAACCTGCACCTAATTTGAATTGAATTAATTAACCACACGGCCTAGCACGCGGGCGTGTGACATGGTCGTGTGGCGCAAGTCAGAGAGCTACCTAGTTTTAAACACGACCTGCAACACGGGCGTGTCCCAAGGTCACACAGGCATGTCCCTTGGACTACACGGGCGTGTAAGCCTTGTACCTTGGAAAAATCTTGGAATTTTTCGAAAAATTCCCTAAGTTCCCGATTTAGTCCCGACTTGATTCTAATGCTCGTATTGGGCCTCGAGGGTCCATTTAAGGGATATTATGAATTACCTTGGTGAATGAATAGTAACTTGCCTAAATTAATCGATAAATGTTCTGAATGTTCTGGTAACGCTCTGAAACCCTATTCCAGCGATGGATACGGGTTAAGGGTGTTACACAATAAGACATGAAGGACCAAATACAAGAGTCCCAAAAAAGCGTAATAAGCCAGTTGACCCAATTATTGGCATGCAGACTTGAAAAAAGGAAGAGAGCTATAAACTCTAGATATGATAACGATGACCCTATATATCCCCCGAGCTTTACCCCAATGAACGTCCAAGCCCAACCGAACACATATCCGCAACGAGTACCCGTTACCATAGGACCATAGCAATACCAGACCAGCACCTCAGGACCGGTGAATTACCCAATAGGTTCAGGTTCCAACCTCGGGGATAATCCAAGTAACCCCATTGTTCTAGATTTGGATGACATGGCAAAAATGGAGAGGGCAAGAGTAGAATTGTCAAAATAGCTGGAAGATCGGTGCAAGTGGTTGGAGGAGAAATTCAGATCTATGGAGACTGCTGACAACCTTTGTGGGGTCGATGCCAAGGAATTGAGTTTAGTCCAGGATCTAGTACTCCCACAAAAATTCAAAACTCCAGAGTTCGAGAAATATAATAGGACTAGTTTCCCTGAGGCCCACATCACAATGTTATACCGAAAAATAATGGGGTACGTCAATAATGGCCAATTGTTAATCCATTATTTTTAGGATAGCTTGATCGAGTCGGCTGCCAAATGATACAACCAGCTGAGTCATGTCAAGATCAATTCATGGAAAGACTTGGCACAGGCTTTTGTGAAACAATACAGCCATGTGACCGATATGACACCCGATAGAATTACGCTGCAAAACATAGAGAAAAAGAAAAATGAAAGCTTTAGACAATATGCTCAAAGATGGAGGGAGGTGGCAACACAAGTTCAACCACCTCTTCTGGAAAAGGAGGCGACAATTCTTTTCATAAACACTTTGAAAGCCCCATTCATTAACCATATGTTGGGTAGTGCTACCAAGAGTTTCTCACATATAGTCATGTCCGGAAAAATTATTGAGATTACAGTAAGGAGTGAAAAAATAGACGCGGGGGAAAGTGCTAAAAGGTCCGCCCCGAGAAAGAAAGAAAACAAAGTAAATACTGCAAGTAAGTATAATAAGAGATATTCAAAACTGGTCACTATAGGCCAACCAAGGACCAAGACAACCAGCCATCAAAGCCCTTTGAGGCAAGAATCTAACTTAAGGGCAAACACGAAAAAACTCCAATTCACGTCTATCCCGATGACATATGGCGAGTTATATCAGAATCTGTTTAACGCGCGTGTAATATCCCTGTTTTACTTAAAGCCCATGCAACCACCATTCTCAAAGTGGTATGATGCGAATGCTCAATCCGAGTATTACGCAAGAATAACGGGACACTCGATTGAGAACTGCACTGCATTCGAGAAATTGATCGAGAGGTTCATCAAGATGGGGACTGTAAGATTCGATGATCCCTCAGGACCTAATGTGGAAGGAAATCTGTTACCCAGTCATCCTGACCAAGGGGTAAACGCGATAATCGAGAGTGGGGACAAGAAGACCAAAACTGATGTTGATGAGGTGAAATCCCCACTAAAATGGGTTTGGCAAAAAATGATAGACGTGGGATTAATCATTCAAGATTCAGAGGAGATACCCAAAGGAGTCCCATGCTAAAGAAGGTCATGAGATCCAGGAGTGCACCGAATTCAGAGCTCTAGTGTAAAGTCTGATGGATAACAAAGAATTGGAATTCTTTGAAGATGTCAAGGGCTCGGAGGGAGGAGATGTTTGCGCCTCAGAGAAAGGATCAATGGAGAAAGTTTACAAGGTTAATCACCCAGTGATGATTATTTCCCAGCTGAAAAGCAATGAAATGGGAGCACAAGCTACCCAAGAATTATAATTCAAAAACCCATGGCTTTTCCTCACAAGGACAGCAAAAGGGTTCCATGGAATTATGATTGCAACATGATGATCCCGGGAGAAGAGAACTCCGTTGGCACTTCAAAAGGGGGCCAGGATATTGGTCTCTTCACACGCAGTGGGAAGCGTTATGATCCTACAAATGCAAGAACCGAACCCTTGAAGGAAATATAAAAAATATAAAAAAACGAAAAGGGAGTTCTTTTTTTTTACTTGTTCCACCGCGCCTCTGTCGTGGGGTGCCTCTTTTCTGACTTGAGAAGGCTCCAAATCCCTTAAGATTCGTAGGGAGAAATCAAAAGGTTTTGTTTCTCTGCCTTTGGTCAGATTTTGATCGAGTTTTTGGGGATTCTAACCCTAGATTCGCGTTTTACGCATTTAAAAGATCAAAAAGGGCCTTTTTGGGAAATTTTCGACCAGCAAAGGCGGAGGTCACCGTCGCCGATGACTGGTGGCTATGGCAAACTGGCGACACCCCTTAGCCGGATTGAGAGGAGGGATTGAGAGAGAATAGAAAGTTTTTTTTAAAAAAAAAAAAAGAGGTTACAAATGATTTTTTTAAGATTTTTTTTACTTATATAAGCTCCCCAAAACGACGCTATTTTGGGCTTGGTTTTAGACGCCCAAAACAGCGTCGTTCCAAGCATAGCCCGAAAACCCGACCCAGATCCTTCTAGGATCTGCGCGTTTTTAAAAAAAGGTTAAATTGCCTCTTAATTCCTTTCGTCTTTAAGCTCTTTTCAATGTGGTCCTAATTTTGCTCTTTTTCTTTTTTTAAAAAAATTATACCACTTGATTTTGAATTGTTTCATCTTAGTCCCCAGACTATCGACCCTTTGGGGAATTATGTGTACTGGGTTTGGGTTATTTGCCCTTTTGGTTCCTACACTCTATTGCATTTTTAATCTACCTCTTTATTTACTGTTTTTATTATTTTATCCCCTAAAATTTTGTTATGGTTTTGATTTATTCCTTTTTTTTATTTAATATCTCCCTTTTTTTATTTATTTAATTTTTAACATTTTTAATTCCCTATTTATATTTTATCCTTTAATTTACATAACTTGCATTTTTATCCTTATGTTTCTTAATCATCTCATTTTAGTTCTTTTTTTTTTTTAATGTTGATGTTATTGTTAAACGATTATTTTTGCTAATTAATATTTTATTTTGTCATCACTAATATTACACAACCATGATCATAGCATTATCATATTTCTTATTATTTTACCATTTTTTGTCATTACTAATGTTCCACTTATTATTTTACTATTATTTCCATTATTAAATAGTATTATTAATCAGCTAAAAATTATTCCAACTACCACTTGTTATTATTTTGTTATCATTTTTTCACCACGTAAGCTATTCTATACTATTTTTGTCATTTTCATATTATGCAACACGTATAAATATCCGTTTATTTTTGTACCAACGCTTGAATATATTAATCGCATATTGCATTAAATGTTATGTTTATTTTTATACGATGTATATTTAGTAACTTGAATCGAGGCAATGTTCTTTATTCTGAGGATTCAAGAAATTGTGCCCTAACTTACGGGGTACGATTCTCCCCTTCAACCGAAAATAATTGAACGTCATTCCCTTTTTCAATTTTTTTTAGATTTAGGCAATAATTAAATGGCGATTATTCTTGTTTTCGAGGATTCGAGACATCGTGCCCTAACTTAGAAGGCATGATCTTTTCTTCTCGATTAACTCAAAATAAAAAGGCCTTTTTCCATAAAATTTAATTTAGGTAGCGATTTTTTAATCACATAACATCATGCAAATAGGGATCATATTTTAAATTCTCTTCGAATTTTCAATTTTTTACATCAAAACATCGAATAATCAACTAGGTACCAATTTTGGGCGTTATGAGAGTGTTAATCCTTCCTCATACGTAACCGACTCTCGAACCCATTTGCTGGATTTTGTAAACCGAAAATTATCGTTTTAGTAAATCTAACATTTTATTAAAATGACCAAGTTTTGAGGTGATCCAATCACACCTAAATAAAAAGGGTTGGTGGCAACTCCATTTTCATTTTAAAATAAAAAAAGTCGATTTCCAAAAAGGTTTCGATACAGACAAGTAGGGGTGAGCGTTTAATCGAATCGAGTAAAAAAATTTCGAGTTGATTGAGTTGACAAGTCCTATTTTATCATCCTAACTCTTTCAAATCGAGTTAAGTGAAATGAAATTCAAGTCGAGTCGAATCGAATCGAATCGAGAGAAATTATTCAAGTTAAATTAAAAAATTAAACATGTCAAACTAAAATCTTGTTACAGACTAAATAATTTCATGTTAAAGCACATAAATTTGAAATCATATATATTTGGAAAAAAATTCAAAGTAAAATAATAATAATAAAAAAATACTTTAGTACGACAGACTTGAATCATTAATTAACTTATTTTAGGTCTCCAAAATTATTATTTTAGAAATTTTTAACTTTCATTATATATTTTTTAGAATTTTTTATATTTTTTTAAAAAATAAATTTAGGAATTTTTATAAATATTTTGATTTTGAACTTTTTTGTAATTTTTTGTTGAGAGATAGACCAATTTGTTTATTTTCAAAATTGACAAGGACCTAAAAGGTATTTACACCAGTCTGTTATTCGAGCTATTTAAATTATTTGAGTTATTCAAATTATAAAATTCAAATCATTCAATTATAATTGATCTCCATACTTTCTCATCAATGAATTTGATAAAGCTATAACACCCTAAAACTTTTGGTGTCCGATTTGACAAAATTTTGATAAATTATCAGAAGATTTTATCAAGTTTTATTTTTGTAAAGAGAATTTATTATCCAAAACTTTATTTTTGGAACTAGTAATTTTTATTTTATTTTAGAAATGATTAGGTACTAATTTGGATTTTTAATATTTTTTTAAATTCTATTGGGACAATGGTTAAATTGAACGAAACCTTAATTTAAGTGTGTTTACAAAATTACGAACTAAAGTGAATAGGGACATTATGAGGGAGTTTTATGCGGGAATTATACCAAGGACACTTTTGATATTTTCCCAAGGAAAATAAATTTATAAAAGAAAAATTAAGAATTTCAAAATGTGTTGATTGAATCTTAGCTTGATTATCACGGATATTGTTGTCAATGTATAAAGAAGTGGGTTCGAGTAGGTTAAAAAGTATTATCTTCCTTTTTATAGATTAGGAAAGATTATAAATAATTTTAAGTACTCTATTTCTTCTTTAAAATTATTTATGAGAGTTGCCTTCCAAATCAGCCACCTCTTTACATTAATTAGATTACAAGTCCTTGTTGCCGATGTCCAAAATTGATTGTGTGCTTCCAATGTTGCTTTTTAAATCCCTCCGTTATATGGTTGCCATTATCGTCCCTTACCAGCGGACTGCTTGCTGTCCCTTGCTTCATTAATTGCTAAGATATGATTAAAATTTTCTGCTTTTCGCCGACCATAACAGTTTCTTTGTGGCTGCCCAATTTGTTGTTGCCTGCTTGCGGCCTCCAATTGCTTTTAATTGCTGCTGCCATAAGCGAAAATCTTTTCCATGGGCTGTTCAGTTTTACATCATAGTTGCTGCCGAATTTTACCAATTGTGCCGCCTACTTCGATTCTTTTTGCTGGTGGACGATTGCTTGCTTTAAATTTAGTACTATTAGTCTATGAATTTTAATTTTCTCCGTTGCCAAGTGCCGATGATTACTTCCAAAACATTGCTCCCATTAGCGGGTTGGACGAAAGACGTATGCAAGCATCGAAAGCGAAGGTGGTTAAAGCTTGATCGTTTCTAAGCAACGAATACTTAGAATTATAGTTTGTGTTCTTTAATTTTTTTTGTATTTATTTTGTAGTTTTTGCTAAATCACTTGGTTGGGTGATTGAAATACATGGTTGATGTTTGATTTATGATATGTTGATTATTAATGATTTGATTTGTAAGAAACTTTTATTGATTTGTTTGAAAATTGTTTAAATAAATATATATTATTAAAGAAAATAATTAAGAAGATTTATTTGTATTAGTTAATAAATAATTGAATCGATAATTGTTAATAATAGTCTTTTTGAATGTTATCAAAAAGTCAGTCGAGTACAATTGACATGTCAGGGTATATGAGCTCATATAGTATTATGTAGGTTGCTTGATGCGTCTAAGAGTATCTTATTGTAGCACTTTGCACATTCATAGGGTTTGGTTGGTTAAATTGTGCTTTGCATGCACTAAAGTATCGTTAAACATTTTATCTTATCGTTGTGTATTGTACAATTCACAGGATTTGAATGGATATCCACATAATCAGCATGATTTTTCATAAATGATTATTTAAGCTAAATCACTTAAAATTTTAAAAAGTTAAAATATTAAAGAATAATATTCCAAATGTTTGAAAGGACTATCAAATGAAATGTTGTAATATCGACTCATATGTGAGTGGCTTGTATCTTTTTATTTATAAGAGTTTATATACAAAGATGGACTAATTGCAGGTAAATATTTGGATTATGTATGTTATGAGTTGGTTCATTTATATTTTAATTATAAAATCTATTTTGTTGTGAAATTGATAGTATGAATGTGTTTTAGCTTTGATTACATGGTATATTAGATATTAGCAAAGTAGCTTAGCTTTAAGCTCAGCGTATCAATTAAATTTTTAGTGTGCAGCTAAAATTTTGATTGTAGAGTTCGTGTTCTAGCAGCAACGCCAAAGAATCTCTGCAATCCATATTCTGTATAGATTGTTTTCCCTTAACATAGAATTGACATGTACTTAAGTCTACTAGATTAGTTAGTTATTTTTTTATGTCGGTTAATTCCGAATATATTGATTATTTGATTAACTTTTATCGAATGATTTTATTTTTATTATTTGTATGTTTAAAATTATGTTTTAAATGTATGTAATTGATTGATTGATTGAGCGGGTTGCTCCCACCACCACTATGACACTCCAAATCTAACCAGGCTTTTAGGTCGAGTTTGGAGTGTTATAAACTCTCATCTGTGCTTTCTAATAAATATAATTAAATCCATTTAAAAGTGATGGGCGTATAATTGAACTGCCTTCATACCTTCCATTGCATGACTACTAGATGTAGAATCTTACCATATACTTTAGGTGTTGCTTGAATACCAATTGAAAAATACGAAACTAGTAGAGAGGTGTGGCAAAAGATTTAGGTACATCGCGTGGCACACTAGCATGCTAACACAAAAAGAATAAAAATTCTAAATAGAACCATATAGTTGTTAATATAATTCGAACTTAACCTACGTTTGCAGGAATTGATCCAAGAAAATACCATTATTAACAATAATTTAAACTTAATCTATCTCTCAAATAATTGTATCCTCATCCAAATATGCTTAGCTCAAAATCTCCCCAAAAGTGCAATAAAAACACATTAAATGTTCCTAATAAAATGAACTCAATTTCTCTGTCAGTCGTGCACTTACACTTTTTACCCAATCTGTAATAGCTTGAATTTTCAGTGGTGTCGGAACGGTGATTCGAGGTCACTAAATCCGACAAGTGAGTAGAAAATATTATTAATTTAGTGAGTATAAGTTAAATGTGAAGTTAGGAAAAAAATTTAAATAGTAAATAGTGTATTAGAAAAAAATAATTAGAATAAAAAACGAGGTATCGAGACCTCGGAGATTTTTAATCTAGCCATAAATATTTTATAAACATTTATGGAGTGTTAATAAGTTAGTATTAAAGTTTCGTTAAGAAATTTTAAGGTTTCGATAGTTAATTGAACAAAAAGGACTAAGTTGTAACAAATGCAAAGTTATGAGAAATGATTAAATAGCTTAAATGATAAAAAAAGAGGGCTTAAAAGGCAAATAGACCCAAGGTCTATTTGGGCTGGACGGCAAGGGCATGAAATCAGAAAGAAAATAAGGAGAATTAAGGGCAAAATTGGAATATTGCAAAATTTACTTAATTAAGCTAGGACTAAAGTGGAATTATCTAGATTTCTCTTTATTTTTCTGCATTCTCATCAGCAAAACACCATAGAAGGGTTTCCTTAAGCTGGTTTTTCATACTTTTACTGCAAGTAAGTTCAATTCTTGATTATTTCTTGAAATTTTTGTGTTTTTGTGACTTTTACAACTAGGTCCACTTGTTGAATTCATTAGTTTTAGATTTTAGGAATGAAGTTGGAAGTTGCTATGAATATGTGCTGGATGTATATGATGATTTAGCAAGGAATTAGAACTTTAAATTGTTTATATGCTGATTTTATTGAAAGAATTGAATAGAAAGTGAATGTTTGGGACCTAATTTTAAAAGAATTTGAAGTTAGGGTTTTTATGTGGAAATTCTGAATTCCAATAATTTTGAAATAACTTATAATGACTAGGTAAAGTATTAATTTAGAAAAATTAGCTTAATTGAGGGGTTAATTGATCAAGGACTGAATTGTATGAACTGTGAAAACTTGGGACAAAATGGAAATCAACACTTTGCACTAAAACAGTTTTGGACAGCAGCAGTAGTCTAACTTTGAAAAATCACCACAAATTTTAGAAATCGAATTAGAAGATGAATAAAATATTAAATTAAAGCTTATTGAGTCTAGTTTCTTATAGAAGAAACGGTGTAGGCAATGGAATTGTAAATTATGAGATATAATAGGTTTTATGAGATAAGGTCAGAATGATTTCGGGTTCCCCTATTCTGACTTTGAAAAATCATAAAAAATTGTATAAAAATAATTAGGGTCTTAAATTTATATTATTAAAATCCGGAATGAGTCTATTTTCAATAGAAATAAACGGTAACATCATCCGAATCCTGTACAAGGAGATAATTAATTTTTAGTGAAGAAGGGTCGGAACTGTCAGACAGCAGAACAGGGGTAAATTTAAAGAATAAACTGTACTTATTGGCTAAACCAAAAATTCTGAAAATTTTATGGTAATAAGATATGTGAGTCTAGTTTCAAGGAAAATTAGCGGATCTTAAATTAAAGTTCTGTAGCTCAAGATAAAAATAATTTAGTGACAGTGACACAGATGGACAGCTTGAATATCCATATAAGTAAATAGTGAAATTATAGATAATGTTACTTATATGTGGGTTGTAATAATTAAGGATGTGAAATAGAGTAAACGTGAAATCAATACTGATAAGTGAATGATTTTACAATGATAGATCGAGAACCCGAAGCAAGTCGAGGAAAAGAAAAAGTACCTGATTAGTCCCTGAATTTTCTCAAATTCTGCAAATCGACTTAGGTAAGTTCATATGACCAAAATTTAATGATTAAATGTTAAATTTTATGAATTATATCATGTATGATGAGATATAATTGCTGTTGAATTGAGAATAAAATGACAATGCAAAAAATGATTAAATGATCAAATTGAGTGGAACGTCGGATTTGAGTACTTCTGATCAGTGACAAGTGATAAGTAGTAGCTTCAGCTACACTTATCTGATCTGTGACAAATGACAAGTGATAAGTGGTAACTTTAGTTACACTTATCTGATCAGTGACAAGTGACAAGTGACAAGTGACAAGTGATAAGTGGTAGCTTTAGCTACACTTTTCTGATCAGTGATATGTGACAAGTGATAAATGTGATCCGTGTAAGACCTTGGCAGGGCTATGGCTTCGAAAAGTGATAAGTGATCATACGTAAGACCATAGTTATACTATGGCAAAATAGAAGTGAAGTACTCAATTTTCCGTAACCGTTCCCCAATTTGATTAAGGATGGTAAGTGACAAAAAGGGCCCAAAAGAGTTAAAGTAAATGGATAAATGGTATGTTATCAAAAAAAATGGATAAATGGTAGTGAGATTATACAAGAGCACTTACCAAATTGTGGCTGACAGGTGAATTTAGTAATTGTACATGATGTATAAGTGTATGAATGTTTGGTAAGATTTATATTTTATGCCTATGAACTTACTAAGTTTCTATAAACTTACTTAAGTGTATTCAATGTCTCATGTAGATTGACGTATAAATGTACGGAAGATCGGATCAACACTGAGATCACACTACCAAGATTACCTCCGGTAGCTTTTGTAAATTTCCTTTTTGATTTATATGGCATGTACATATTTGATGATTATATAAATACTAAAACTTGTTTAATGAGTATGTATTAAAGTAAACAGTGATGAATATGCTAAAAAAATATAACTATAGTAGAAGTATAATTTGGTATCAAATTGGATTGAATTGGATTGGATTGGTTGGTTTTAAAATTGCAGGGAAGATTGAATATTTATAAAGAGACTATATTGAATTCATAATAAAAATAATATTAACTCGTTAAACTTAGGTAATGCCTCATACCCTATTCAGGCTACGAATACGGGTAGGAGGTGTTACACAATCTCATGAATACGATGCTTGTCTAAGCTTAAAGACTTCAGCTTTAAGAAAAAGATAAAATGGATTTACTTGTTGATTTTTCACCAAATCAAATTATCAATCAGGTAGACTTCAATTATTATCAGAGTGATCTATAATAATCTTACCTGAAATACTCACACTTAATCACCTATAGTATATTAGAAATCCATGTGAAGAGATTTTACTAACAAAGACTTTGTGGTTAATGTTTCCTTACTTAACTTAAAATCTAGTTTTGATATGAATTAAGGGTTGAGAATGATCAAATAAATCAATGTAAATTTGCTGCTAATCTTCTTTTTTTATCAAGGACTCTTATAAGGACGTGTTACACAAGTCCTTAGCTGATTGCCTGATTTAGGACTTCTCCTAAGTTTATTTTAATCCCTTGAGAGTCATCTCTTCAATGTCCTGATAATGGTAAGTCTCTCTCTTGATTTTTGATTCTATATATAATAATAATAATAAATTCAAAATTGCCAACATAAAAGACTTGCATATATTAGCTGCGATGTGTGGAATGAAGTTTACCAAGTCTCTGAATCACATACCAAATTGTGCACCAAGTAAAGTTTACCAAGTCTCTGAAGCACATAGCAAATTGTGCACCAAGTATATAATAATAAAAATAATAGATTTGGGCAGGCATGCAAAAGCTTGATGTTGCCATTTTTACTATTTTGGGCGGCGCATCACTTTCACCCTTCACTCACCGGTGCTCTGAGCGGTATGTGTTCTCTGCTTGTCTAATCAAGGTAACTTCAAACTCAGCTAAAACAAAGAAAATTCCAAGGGGACATCTCCATCCCATCTTCACCGTCTTGATTGATTGATGGGTTTACAATGCATTGTCAAAAATAAGTTTCAAAATTAACTTAATCTATTTATCTAATGATTTTAAAGTTTAAATTTTAACATCACTATATTCATAAACCACAGTATTGATTTCCCAAAGTCTTAAAAGGTCTTAGATTTTTCCTACTCAACAAAAAAGGTGAGATGCCATTTTTTTTCCTGGCCCTTTTTAACTCTCACAAATTGCATGGCAGTTTTCTGTATAAATATAAATCCATTACTTAAAATGTGATTTGATATGTGAGTGTCCATTATGGACGTTTACATCAACAACCTATATATGTGTTAAAGAAAAAAAAGGGTTTCCCTGTCATCTCTTCAAATTCAATAAAAAATGAAACTACAAACATAGTTTGACCAAATATATTAGTTAATGAGAATCGCATTATTTCAAAGAATTAGGTGATTAACAAGAAGTAAAGCCAAATTCATAATTGAATTGAAATGTGTTCATCTTATTACCATATTAATTGCTTGACTTGGAATTTGGTCCATACCACAATAAAAACAATGGGCTGAAACGCAACCAAATTAAAGGGGCGGGAGGGGAATTATCGCTTCTTTTTTGTGGTTATGTTTTCATCAAATGGAGCAAGTCTCCATCAACATTATTTGCTCACCATAAAGCTTCTTAATTAAGTGAATTAGGCGCCAAGTTGTACAAGCCAATGGCCCTAATGCACATTTTTAGGCTTTGATATTTAAGTTGGAGAGGATTGATGAAAGCTTTAATCTCGTTGAATTCTACGCCATGAACTAACCCTCCTAAGCATTTATAATCTTTAAAAAATAGCATTTCACCACTTAACTTTTTTTTTTACTCAAATATTTTAAATTCGATTCAATTTGATATGTGTATAAAAAATTAATACTTCATATTCAATCAACCAAATCTAATTTAATATAAATTAACTTAAACTGTAACTTAAACAAGTTATCTAAAATAATTTTAACATGAAATGGTCAAAATCAATAATGATTTAATCTAAAAAATCTAAATTAAAAACATAAATGATTTAAACTTAAAATAACCTAAACTCGAATAAACTAAAATGAAATAAAATTTTAAAGCAAACTATATAAAATAAACCAACCCAAAATCAACTTGAGTCGCCCAATTACCATCTCTAATTGTGATAAAAACCCGCCTTAATTGAAAAAAGAAAAAAAAAAGTTCAGTTGCTACTTATTGTACCACTCAACTTAATTAAATAGCCTTTAGCTTCTACGTTAAAGTGCAAAATTAGGAACATTTCACTCAAAAGTTTTCAAATATGATTTAATTGCCAATAAAGTTGTAACTAATTCACCTAAAAGAATTGAAGTTTACGCATTTTTCATAGCCATGGCAATCTAAACTTGGTTTATCTCGATTAATCCTTTAGGTTTTTAAAAGTAATTTTAAAAAAAAAGTAAACTATACTAGATGTCATTGTAAAACAGTCGTTCCTATTTTGATCATTTTAAACTTTTTGTCAATTTAATTATTACAGTTAAAAAAATTTGACCAAAATGATCACTCAGCCGTTAAACTCTTAACTAATCGATGACTGGACCTGCAAAAAAGGAAAAAAATATTCTTTTAATCCCTTAAAAATTACAAAATTTTTAAGTTAATCCATTAAATCTCCATAAAAAATTCATATTAAATAACATAAAAAAATGCTAAATCTAGCTTCCGATATGCTTTCGCTATCGTCTTCCCCCGCTATCTCCTCCGATCTCACCACTAAGGTATATTTCTTAATTACCCATGTTTTCCCGTTTATTTATTTTTCAATTAAATAATTTAGTTACACCATTTTTTCAAATGCACCATAATTATCCATGTTTTCTCATTTATTTATTTATTTTTCAACCAAAGTCAATGATGACATCAATAGTAGAGGAGGAAGGTATTGAATAAGTGATGACAGTTTTGAGGGCAAAAATAATGTAGTTTTCTTGTTCAGGTGAAAGACGACGAAGCAAAGACTGTGACGACATCATAAAGGGCAAAGCTATGGTAAATCATTGTATTTTCCTTTTCCTAAAAAATTAAAATTTCACAGGTATAGCAATGGTGTTAACTGAATTTTTTTTATAATTTTTAAAGAGACTAAAAAATAATTTTTTTCTTTTTTTTAATAAGTCTAGTCAACATCCCGCTAAAGCTTTAACGGTTGAGTGACCATTTTAATCAGTTTTTCTAATGGAGATGACTAAATTAATAAAAAAAACTAGAATGACCACATTAGAAACAATCCTATTTTAAAGTGACTTTCGATATAATTTACCCTTAAAAAAAACTTCAAATAATGAAATGAAAATAAACTTAATGTATAAGGTTATCCCTCTTCTCTCTTCCTTAAAACTTTCTCGTACATTCTAAAAACCAATATGTATATTGCTTATGTTTTCAAAAAGAATATAAGATGAGCCCAAAAATCTATTGGAGAGAAAATTATAATTGTTTTATATGTTTCGGGAAAAGGAACTTTATTTGTCGACTACTCATGTTTTCTTCTGTTTCTTCTTTGGCACAAATATAATATTGATGCATATATATAATTTTCTAAGATATTGAAAACTCAAGTAGGAGAGATGCTATTTTTAAAAATATAATATAATATTTATATTATTTATATATTATTTATAAATAATTATGTATCAATGCAGTATGAGTCTTAGCTTGATTGGCATAGGTATGACAAAAGAGTGTGGGTTCAAGTGCGATGAAACGCATTATATTTTTATTTATGGGTTGAAGAGGGACTATGAACAATTCTAGATATTATATATATAAAAAAAGCATGTATCAATTTATTGTATTATAAAAAGAAAGTTGAAGAGAGAAAAGTTTAATGTGCAACGTATCAATTTTTAAAGTTTTTTAGGAATATGATCTCCTATAAGTTTAAAAAATTATGAAAATGATCCAACTTCAAGATTAATTATGAGAATGAACTGATTTGTACAGTAGACTTGGGTGTCACCACTTTCCCAGGCGGCACCACCCTAAAAATCCCCCAAAAAAATATTTTTTCTGGTGTCGCCTAACAAATTGGCGGCATCGGGTTGAAGCGTGCAGGGGCAAAGCATTCAGGGACCTGATGAAGTAATTATCCTATTTAGAATGGCTGGAAAAAGAGTGCAACATGAGAGTATGGCGGCACCTAATTAAACTTTCAGTCTATTTGCATATGAGGTTTGCCCCTTTTTTAAATTTAATTTAGATAACCCTTAACAGATATAATAATAATAATAAACCCTTCTTAGTTTTTTTAAAAACAATAAACTTAAAAAAACTATATAAAATTCTTATTTAAATTACCCACTATGTCCCTCAAAAAATTTCATCAAGTTTATTTAAATTCAAATATGTTAGGGAATGAACTGAAAATGTTTAAAGTTAGATAAATTTGAGGAAATTTTTTGAGGGACATATCGGGTAATTTAAATAATAATTTTATATAATTTTTTTAGTTTATTGTTTTTTAAAAAAAATATGAGAAGGGTTTATTTTTGTTATTCTTATATCTTTTAAGGGTAATTTAAATTTAATTTCAAAAGGGGATAGACCTAACATGTAAATAGACCAAAAGTTTAATTTAAGTGCTGCCATACTCTAATATGCGAAACTCTTTTTTTAGGCAAACCTCCTGGCTGTCTCTGCACCCCTACCTCCTTTATCACTGAGCGGTCATTTATGGGCCTTCGCTGGTGATCCGGGCTGTTTCCCTCTCGACGATGAAGCTTATCCCCCATCGTCTCACTGGCTGACCTCGACCCCCGTTATTTTGAGGTCATATCTAGTATTCAGAGTTTGCCTCGATTTGGTACCGCTCTCGCGGCCCGCACCAAAACAGTGCTTTACCCCTAGATGTCCAGTCAACTGCTGCGCCTCAACGCATTTTGGGGAGAACCAGCTAGCTCTGGGTTCGAGTGGCATTTCACCCCAGCCAATCTAAAAAGGTTAATTATTTCATCATGTCCTTGAACATTTTGCCCCTATATACTTTAGTCCGGTGCTGCCAATTTGTTATGCGGCACTAAAAAAAATGATTTTTGGGAGGATTTTTAGGGTGATGCCAACTTGAAACGTGGCGGCACTCAACTCTACTGTAGAAATCAGGTTATTCCCATAATTAACCTTGAAGTTGGGTCATTTTCATAGTTTTTTTAAATTTATAAGATCAAATTCCTAAAAAATCTCATTTTTGAATAATTATTTGATACATATACGGTGAATTTTTTAATTTTACAAGCGAGATTAAGAGGCTGACAAGCATCCTTAATTGATATTTTAAAAAGTAAAAAATATATAAATGAAAAATGTGGCGGTCTTTTAACTCTGTTTGTGGAGTTAAAAAACTCTACCATTTTATGTATCAAATAATAATTCATCACTTTTTATAGTTTGCACAAATGCTTTAATGATGATTAAGAATTTTTTATTAACATTATATTTGATTATCAAAATAATTGATATATTTTAATTATGTTTATTAGTTATTATTTAGAATATTATTGTAAAATTATATTGTACATTCGATATGGTACAAATGCTTTAATTATTATTTTAAAATTCATAATTATATTTGAATTTTTGAATAAGTTAATATATTTTAATTATGTTCAACCATTCAAATAACTAATTAAAAAATAACAATAGTAATTAAAAATACATTATTTAAAAACTAATCAACTATAAAATCAAATGCAATGCACGTGATATTAGAAATTAGTATAATTATATTATGTGCGTTAATTTATTTTATACAAACTTTTTAAAGGTAGAACCCATACCAAAGGAGTGACTAACAAGAGTTTTAATCTTCACTCTATTCAAGTTAAGATTGTATTTTAAATTTTAAACACAAATACAAAATATACATGTATTAAACATATGATAACAAATGTATTTAAACATGTTATATCATACTTATTACATTATTCTGTATTTATTAAATAAATATTTATAATCGATGCATTCACAATACAAACTATAACTGAACGAAAAGATGTGACTAATTATAAAATAGTATTATGTGAGTATGTAATTTTAGTATTTATTCACAATCTCCCTTGTTAAATATCAGAATTATAAATTAGAAAAAGAAAAACCTAGCCATTTTTTAGTTAAAAGAATCACGTGTTGTATATCCAAAAGGTTTTACTTCTGACTCTCTGTTGCTATGTTTTATATGATCGGATCCAACCTACTAGATCGTGAAAGGTTGGTGACTAATATTCATTTTTGTCTTCCTTTTTATGTTTTGGAATTTGGAGTCGAGTCAGATGTTTTTCTTTGTATAATCTGACTCTTTTTTTTAGGTAATTCTTTGGTTTTTAATATTTTATATGTATTTTTTTTAATTTTTATACCAATATACTGAAGCCTTTCATTTGATGGTAACAATTATCTTTTTTCGAAGAGAAAAAGGGAGAGGCGGTGCTGAAAACTGTAAAAGGGGTTAATTCAATGTTTAATAAAGTACATTTAGTGGTCAAAGGCTAAACCAAATGAGGCATGCAGTTGCAACCTAGCTAATTAACTTTGCCAATTCAGTTAAATTTTAAGATGATAATCAAGAATTTGTTTTGTGGCAGAAAAGTAATAATAAGAATAATAGTTTTTGTCAATTTTGTCTTAATTTGGTTGGTTTGGGATATGTTGAAATGTATTATCATCCTATTTGTGTATTGGAGAGGAATTAGGCATTATGTCAAAAAGAACAAATATAATTCGACCTTATAATGATTTTATTAAAATATTCTCAAATTGATAAAATATGTTTTAAATAGGTGATTGCAGTGTAGTGCTACTAAGTAACTTATTAGGCAGCGAAAACATGGAAAAGATGGTGTGGTCCAAATTCATGACGGATAGCTTGTAGACCGGGGACTAGTTTTACATAAACAAAAATGTAACCCGGATTTTACTTACTTGTGAAAATTAACCACAATATTTCTCATTCTTTTTTTTCTGGTTGATTTAAAAGTATGTTAAAAAATGGATGCAATGTGTCATCTTATTGGTGCACTTGTGAAAATTGTTTTTCAGTTAATGCATGCAATTGAGTTAATGCTTGTAGTGTTTGACTATGGTGAGAAAAACCCTAAACCCTAATTTTTTCAAAAAAAAATGGGGGGTGGGACCTTTGAACCAGAGTTTGCAAGTGAGGAGAAGTGGGTTTGATTGGGCCATTTCATTATTTTATTAATCAAGAAGAGAATGAACAACATCACACAATAAATAAGTAACAGCAATGGAATTGAAAAAAGGAACGTAAAGTTAGGCCTAATGATATGGCAGAGTTGGTCTTGGATACAACCAGATCTTTTGTGCATATATATACATTTGACTTCACCTTGTATCACATGCGTGTTCCCATCAGTTCCCCCATTTATTGACCCCTTGACAGTGACTCCATCCCTCTTTATATTGCAGCACCAACTCTTATCATCTTCATTCCCTTCTCTCTCACTCTATCACATCGTTGCTTAACCAACACAACCAAACAAAACAATGGTACAGTGAGTGAGCAGACAGTAAATAGAAGCAACATATCTTGGGTCACCACCCCATATATTCTTTAAACAATGTTTTTAATTTAAATTGCTTTATAAAGGAAAAAAAAAAACTTTGGGTACCTATAATTTTTTTCTCTCAGGAAACCCATTTTTTTAGGCACACTGAAAAGAACTAAGATGGGACATTTAGCTCTACTATATGAGTTTACCCTAATATGGGAAGGTGACATATGGCCTATACATTCAAAGAAAGATAGTAATTAATTAAGTAATAGTTAAAAGAAAGAATGTAAAGGCAAGATTATGTTGTTTGTTGTATATTGTAAAATGATCATGTTGGATGAGTAGTGAGCGAAAAAGAGTTCGTTAACTTTGGGATTTGTAGCGTATGATATGTTTTTTTCTGGGGGAGGGGGCTTTGCGCTAATTCCCATTCATTCTCGCTTAAAAATACAGAATCGAGAATGGTACTAAACTAGAGATGAACCATGGCAAATTGGGAAGGGCTGATTCATTCATGGATTAGGAGAAATTTTAACGCGTTTTCTTTTTCATTTTTTTCTTTGTTTTACAGTCTTTTTTACGTATAAACATTAATAATATTAATAAATAAAAAAGAGTATAAAGAAAAGTTTGAGTGAGTGATAATTATATAAAATGGGGGGGGGGAATTAAAGTAAGGTCAACCATGGGAACAAACACAGGGCTCGAGAATCAGAGACAGAGGAGAGTGATATAGAAAGAAACAAAGAGGGTACTACAATTATTGGGACTCGCACACATCATTCACTCCTCTCTTTTTTCCCTCCCAATAACACAAATAAAAAGAAATAATATTATCATTTCATTTAACCAGTATTTCCCTCTCTCCGCTGCTGAAACCGCGTGGCTGAAAACAGAAAGCCAGAAAGCTTAACTTTGCCCGTGTTTTTTCTGCATCCATCAAATTACTTAACTCGGATTACATTTTAAATTTTCTAAGGTAGTTTTCATTTTACTTTATTTTGTATTCCAATTCATTTGTGTTAAAACTGATTCGCAAATTAATTTAAATTTAATCTATTTATTCACTCAAATTTAAATTTGAGTTTGTTTCACTTCAGATTTTTTTAAATCTAAATTAAATTCAATTTAAATCCAATTTCGAGATAATATTGACATATTAATTTATATCCTCTGTATATCTTTATTAGGTTGATACGCGTTTCTTATATAAAAAAAATAAATCTTTTTTTTTCATTTTATCTCTTTATAAATAATTTTTTATTTATAAAATATTGATAAAAAATATATAATATTTCGGTTGAAATGGCAAAATTAAAATATTAAATTTTATAGTGTCTTAATTTCAATTTTCGTAATATATATATTTTTAATTTTATACTAAATTGAGACCTTTTAATAGGTGATAGCGGTATCCATGGCTGAGCTGGACCCAATCAAAATTTTAGGCCTGTTTGCTAGGCCTGACCCGAAAAATGGGACTAAAACTTTGTCCAAGTCCAACCTAAATAAAAATGCTAAAACTTGGGCCCAACCTGACTCGGTCGTATTAAATTTTTTATTATTTTTAATATAATTTTTAAAATATATATAATACATCAAAAATACTAAAAACATTAAAATAAATGTTTTCCAATAAATTGAAAATACATTAAAAAATATGTATACTTAAATAACACTAAAATATGTGCAACTTAACAAGCAAATGGCTCTAAAATAGTAACAAAAATTAACAATAAAATAAGAGTTATACAATATCCAAACAATAACAACATAATAGTGAAATGGTAGCAGAATAGTGAAAAAACAACAAAATGGTAAAAAACAGCAATAAAACAGTAAAAAAATAATTTTTTTTGCATCGGGATGGGCTAGGCTCGGGCCAAAAAAGCCTTACCCGAGGCTCATCTTATTTTCTAAATGAGCCTTATTTTTTGCCCAAGCCCATTTTTCAGGCCTATATTTTTATCCAAACCCTCTTACTTTTCAAGTGGCCCGACCCATGGACAGGTCTAATAAGTGACACCAACTTAATGAAATACCTTAGTGCAAGTGATAATGATATGGTTCATATCGGTTTTGGGGGGGGGAAATGCATTTATCTTCGGTAAAAATACCATTGAGGCCCTTATACTAGGAATCAGATTGCGTTTTGCCCTCTCTAATAAAAAAAATGGACAAATTAGTCATTGTATATTAAATCAAAAAGTAAATCAATCATTCTGTTAAAAATTTATTTTTGCTATTAAAAATTGGTCACTATATATCAGCATGAGGTATACATGGCATACCACGTGTCACTGTCTGATTATTTTTCAATCACATCAGTTTTTAAAAGTATAAATGGATTATTTTTTAATAGAATGATTCAATTTACCCTTTGATCTAATGTATTAGGGTTAATTTGTTCATTTTTTTAGTAGAAAGGGTAAAAGGCAATCTAACTCCTAGTACATTAGCCTCCATGATACTTTTATCTTTTATCTTCCAATATTTTGATTTTTAAAAAACTAAACCAAATATCAAAGGTAACCGAATCAAATCAAATTCCACCTATTTGAATTGGTTTGGTTCAAAATTTTTTAAAAAAATATTTACTTTTAAAAAATATTTTATTTTTAATTAATGTCTTGATGATATTTTTAATTATTTTTATTTTTATTTAATGTATTTTTATTTTTAATTATTTTTATAAGCATATTATTTTTCTTTATTTGATTAAGAATTAAAAAATAAAAAAACATTTAATTAAAAAATAAAAATATCATCAAAACATTAATTAAAAATAAAAAAGCTTGAAACAATATGAAATAAAAAAACATTAATATGCTAAAAAAATAATGGAACCTCGGACTCAAGGATATAATCGCAATTATCTAGCTATTTAACGGAATGAGCTAATATGTTAAAAATATTAATTAAAAATAAAATAAAAGTTTGAAGCTTGAAATAAAAAATGCAAATGTGAGTAGGAGAGAAATTAAACTCAAGAGTCAATGATGTAATTGCAACTATCTAACCAAAGAACTAATATGTTAAAAAAATTAATTAAAATTCTAAAAATTTTGAAGCAACATGAAATAAAAAAAAATACAAATGTGAGTAGGAGAGGAATTAAACTCGAGACTCAAGTATGTAATTGCAACTATCTAACCAAAGAACTAATATAAAAAATTTAATTAAAAATTTAAAAAGTTTGAAGCAACATAAAATAAAAAAAATACAAATATGAGTAGGAGAAGAATTAAACTCGAGACTCAAGGATGTAATTGCAACCATCTAACCAAAGAACTAATATGTTAAAAGAATTAATTAAAAATTTAAAAAGTTTGAAGCAACATGAAATAAATAAAAAAATACAAATGTGAGTAAGAGAAGAATCAAGCCTGAGACTCGAGTATAAAAGCACTAACATTTAACCATCTGACCAAAGCTAAAAACGCGTCCAATTGGAAGTATTTTCCTGCCATCTCCACTGAAAATGAGCCCAGCTGGTCACATTTTCCCTTTCTCTCTCCAAAATTGGCCTAATCTGGTAAATTTCGCAAAAACCAACCTAATCCGGTAATTATGGTTAAAAATCATCATTTTTTTTTTTTTGGAATTCACTCGCTTATGTTGGCTATAAAGAAAAGGTACAAAGTTCTGGGTTTTTTATTTGATTATTGTGATAGTTTTTATTATTTATTACAATATGTTTTTGTAAAAGTTATTTATTAGAATACCTTTTTTCAAGCTATCTTAACACCTATGAGTATAGAGGTTAGTGGTTTGCCAAATCACCATAAAAGCTCGTGCCTCTTATGTCAAGATGGATGTATGTAAAGGCAGTCAACAATACCTCTAGTACAATAGTTGTCGAGTTCAAGATTGTGAAGATTAACTAGGGAACTTGTTTTTCCATTAGCCTAATCAATCTATTTAATGCGAAGAAGTCGACAACAATTGGAGTCAACTTCTACCTCTATAAATACTTCAGCTCATTTCTCTTTTCTTTCCACCTAAAATTTTCAAACTCTAAAATGTACCTTTCTGAGAAAAATCACCACATTAAGATTTCAAGAAGAACACATAGCAAACCATGCCATCAACATGAGAAAAATCCCATCTCATTTTTTTTAAATTGTTATATTTGCAAAAATATTTTTAAGATTTTACAAAACTAAATGTTCTTCTTTGGTGACATTTTGAATAGCAAAAGTGTTGAATTGTTTGTGCTCGACATAATCTATAACTCTCGGAGGTCGATGGATGTCTATAAGATGCTTGAAGATTACTAGTTTATATGTGGTGTCTAAGATGATAAAGTTTAATATGATATCAAAGTTGCTTGTTACATTGTTGAAAAGATAACAAAAAAAAGTCGAAAACTCATACATTTCATTTTCCATATAGAAAAGTGACTATAACGCTAGAAGGATGTCGCTTTAATTATCAACCTTCCAATTGACGGAGATGAAATAATTAGAGATAATAACGTAAATATAGACTAGAGTGCCATCGATTGTTGAATGTCGTGCCATCTAAGGATAAGGACAAAAACAAATTAGATGAGAATATAGTGAAATGCACATAGTTGGAAAGGCTTGTCAAATTGGCCCCTTGCACTGTATGTAGTTGTGGAGGAGATGGATCGATATGTTAGATCTTGAATGCTTTGGATAATATGAGGATGTTGTCAAGGTCCACACATATATCTTCCTCTATTGAAGTCTCTTCAAATGATTAGTATATTCAGTTGGGGTTCAGTGATTTTGACATATTTGTACGACAATCCGAGAATCGATCGACAAAATAAATAGTTGTCACATGATTTAACAAACATGGGCATAGATATGAATGTCATGATTTGCTCTAATCCTTTCCAAACCATGGGAGTTCTCTCTTAATAGCACGTAAAAACGTAATCATGTATAATATCTTAAAATGTATTCAATTACCAATATTTATGATATTCTAATATGCAACAAGAAATCAATTGACAAGTTAGTGAGCATGTATGCAGATAATGTATTTGCATTCAATGCAATTCATTATTCCCGTTAAATGAATATGATTGTATTTGTATATATTTGCAGTTTCTATTGATGACATGCCTAAGAAACATGGTGTTTTTTATCATACTCGAGATAACTTTCGAGTAGTTTGCACTATTCAAAGTGTGGGTGCCAATTATTTGTTTCCACGTCATGGAGTTGTAGCACATTGACCGGGTGAAACAACAAATTGAGTTCATGCAAGATATTTCATCAAAGCCATAACACATCAATCCACTTCATAAGATATATTTGAGGATCGCATAAAAGGAGGGACCACAAGCACACTATGAAATTACTTAGAAGAAAAAAATAAATTTGCTTCAAAAAATATGTGGAACTAAAGATTGGATGTAACACCCAATACCAAATCGATCATCGGGACCGAGCTACAAGATGTCACATTCATTATTGGATCAACCACAACCATTGACAACACAATTCAACTATTTCAGTATACTGCCAAGTATGGATTACATTCACAATACATTATTTAATCATTTTTCAGGTTTTATACAAGCTTATAAGAGCTCTTTTACTAACCCAAAATCGAATTGGGATGAAATTATAAAACCTTCAATCTGTCGGCTTGACGTTGCGACTTTGGGGGTTCTAAAAGCCAAACATAACTCATCAATTTTCCTCGTCTCAATGCCATGGATATCACGTCACGACCTTAGCAAAACAATGAGTGTTATCGAAACTTCATGATCATGAGCTAGGCATAAATTAGGCCTTTTCCAATCTTAACATACAAATCAACCTTAACATTCATTACATGGATTACCCTTACTTAGAGAAAGACGCCCTATATATATGCCACAATGTTAGGTGTAACACCCCAAACTCGGCCCATTCACTACGACCGAATTTGAAATGCCACTGTGGAAGAACAGTTGAAAAATATTTTTTGACTTGAAGGAAAAACATATAAATTTATTGTCTTTAGAAAAACATTGTGTATTTAAAGGCCCATTAAAATTAAGTTGTTATAAAATATTCCGAATTAAAAACTTTAATATAAAATTCTTATGGTATGAGGTGTTAAAATTAAAACATAAAAACATTCCCAAATAATAATGTAAATGTCAATCCACCTTAACATAAATAAAATTCCCAAATACTTTAAATGAGCCTTATCACAATAAATGATTTAAACAAAAGTACTTAATAATAAACTGAATAAAATAGATGAAATGTCTTCTTCTGCATGGCCACCTCGTATCCACTCCAACCCGGTCCAAAATTTACGCATCACCTGAAATGGTTAAGAAAAATTGGGTGAATCCATAGACTCAGTGCATAATCATTACACATGTTTCCACACGTATGGGCTTAACCCATATCCACACAGTCCATGTAACCAGTCATGCAAAATGTATCCCAGCCCAACCTAAAATCCATCCGTTACACCAACCTTAGCAGACTCCCTGCCCAAGGCCGTGGCTAATCCACCGATCACAACCGAGTGTTCCCACATATCTTACCTCGGCAGACCTGCTGCACAGGGCCGTGGCTGAGCTACCGATCACATAAGTGATCCCAACATTAATCCGTCTACGGTGATGCACACAGCCATCAACCGCCGAGATGGGCACCTAGCCAACACCTCCCTTGATGAAGCACACAGCAAATCATCAAGCGCTAATGTAGCACGAGGCTAACATTAGACCACGTACATAAATATGTACTCCCCGTCCTTCTTTGATCAAATCCAACCCCCATGCATATGTGCAAATGTATCATGTCAAATCATCTTATCGAATGAGTATACATCACATGCTCATTATTATATCACACATGCGCCATAAATGATTTAATATCACAATTTACTAACCTGTTAACCGATTACCCCAAACATGGGTATCCACCACTTTAGCCTTTATTGTCGGCTATCACACATTATACACAAGTACATATATATATATATCAATAAACAATTAACAGGAGAAACAGTGCGATAATTACGCACCTGATTAGCACACTCGATTAAATCCCGAAAACACCACTTGATTATGACCCCTTATTAACTAAATCCCGGAAACCACCTCGTGAATATGGGTTGTCGAAATCCCTTGACCACTACAAATCCCGAAAGAATCCTTCAAGGCCCCCTAACGCTGGCTACACACCAAAGAACACGAGATTATGGCATTCACACTCATTTGGCCAACCTTAGACCACAGCACACTCACTGATTTCGGCATACTAAAAGAGTAAGGAGGAAACCGATTAATGGTAAAAGAACACTTACCATCCACGTGCTTTGAAGAGACTAAAGAAGAGTAGGTTCGGCTACTCCTCAAGGATATTTCGGCTTCTAACACTTGCGACAAAAGTAGGAGAATAAAACACCCTTGATATTCGGCTATGGCTACCAATGAAGGTAAAACATTCAACTATCATAAAGAATCGGTGGGAGATTGAAGTGAGGAATGGAAGAGTGTTGGAGGAAATCGGCAATGGTGAAAGAATGGAGTTTCGGCCTTAGCACAAATAAGTGAGGAAAAGAGAGGATTTTTCTTGATCACAAATTCGGCAATGAGCATTAGAAAAAAAAAACAAGTAAAATTCGGCACTTATCCCCCTAAATGACCGAAATTAAGCACCACCAAAAGACCTTTGGCCGGCCACTATTTCCTTTTTAATTATATCCCAAATTCCTCTCCTATCTTATCTCTTAATCCATTTCATTCAAAATAAAATAAACTAATATTTATCCCACACTCCAGCCGAATTCAAAATCAAAAATATTAAGCTTATCTTTTATCCCATCCTTCAACACCCCTTCAATAATTAAAATAAAATAAAAATAAAATAATAAAAACCCCACTCCTCCAGTCGAATAACAACAAGGTTCATTGTTATCAAATTAAGTCCCACGTGCAGGCCATGCCGTAAAATGAAAATAAAATAAAACACCCCATTATGCTGCCTTTACGCCTCGAACCCGCGACTTCCTGGAACCATAAACTGCAGCTAACGTCCCAGCCAATTTGCCAAGGCACTATTTGTGATATGATTCACCCAAAACTTGTTTTAACACCTCTTTCCCTAGCTCCCTTACCTCAACGCCAAAACCAAAAATAAAACACACCAGGCGCTTCCCTCATGGCTCGAACTTGAGTCCCTTCGCCAAGACCCTCAAGTGGCGCCCCAAGCCACTCCACCAACCCGTCTTTCTTGTCCACCAATGCCCACAAAATCCTTTAAACCCTCCTTAACTCAGCCCCTTCCTTTCAACGCCAAAACCCAAAAAAAAAAAATAAAACACCACTTGCTGCCGCCGTGCTTCGAACCCAGGCCCTTGTTGGCGTTATATTCAGCCCCTTAAGTGGCGCATGGAAGCCACTTTACCAAGGCATTTCTTATGCCATAAACCCCCAACAACTTTTCTTAAAGCCCCCTTAGCCTAGCTCCCCTTAATTAACACCTAAAAATAAAATTTCTCCTATAGCTCGGGCCTTCTCTTAGCTTATCATTAGCGCCTAAAATACCTCAATTTACACCATGATAACCACACTTATGCAAAATAATTTAATAAAAAAATTTACCCCTATTTCAGGATATTACAATTCTACCCCCCTAAAAAAATAATTTCGTCCTCGAAATTACTTACTATCGTTCAATCGTGCATCCTTAACTCATCATACTACGCTACTACTGCGCACTCTGATCTTAAAGAACTATCATGCTTTCTAGACACATTCTCTAAGTTCCTAATCAAAATTCCATACACTTTACTTAGCAACATAAGAACGAACTAACTTAACCACAAACAAGACAATTGAAGGTATTCCAAAAATAAGAACTTACCCGTTGGCACATCTCCACCCTCGCGACGGCCGACTGCGTAAACCAACATTGGCTGCCTTGCATCTGCACCTTTAGCCTCTCTGTTTGGTGCTCCACTACCTCGGCCTGAACCATTTCCTCCATGGTTCGGACCACGACCTCTTGTCGCTTGCTGACCATCTCTACCCGGCTGCACATAACCTTGGCCTAATGTCCGAGCCCTACTCGGATCCTGAGAACAGTCCTTAATCAGGTGAGACTTAGACTTACACCTAAAACATTCCCGTTCCCGGTTCCAGTACTTGCCAACATGATACCTTCCACACTGAGCACACGGACGATCCGGATTTTCTGTAGCTGGCTTAGCAACACGAACAGAATTTTCAACCCTCGGTCTTTTCTGAAGACCATCAGAAGATCCAGACGATCCAAAATTTCTCCTATCCCGGTTTCTATCCTTTTCTCTGTTCTGCCTCACAGAGTCCTTAATTCCCTCAGCTACCTTAGCCTTTTCGACTAACACCGCGAACTCCCGTTCCTGATGATGAGCTATCAACAGTCTCAGGACGTCCCTTAATCCGTCCTCAAACTGGACACATCGTTCATGTTCTGTAGCAACTACTCCTCGAGCATATTGGCTTAACCTTATAAATTCAGCCTCGTATTCTGCTACGGACTTGTTCCCTTGAACCAGCCCCAGAAACGCCTTCCTCTGCGCATCAATATAATGAGTTCCAACATACTTCTTCTGGTACGCCGCCTTAACGTACTCCCAGGTAAGATCCTCAGCTGTAGCACCATCCCGAATTGTGAGCCACCACTGATACGCCTCGTCGCGAAGTAGCGCCACCATTCCTTTCACTTTCTCCTCCAGAGTTAAATCGAGCTCGTCCATAATTCGCTCAGTTGCTTCCAGCCAATATTCAGATGTACTGGGTGCCACACCCGATACGCCACGGAATACCTCAGCTCCATTGGCTTGGAGTCGCTCGGGTACGAACTTCCTAGCTCTCATGTTCCCACCTGCTCCTGCCACCATCTCCAAAACTCGCAGCACCGCCTGCGATACTGCATCATCCCCCGTCTGCTCTTGCTGCTCATTACCAAAGGCTGGTGGTGGAAGTGGTACCTCATTTTCAGATCCTTGACCCGATCTAACGAGTTCCGATACAGCCATTCTTCCTCGACCACGTCCACGACGACCACGTCCTCTCGAACTCATTTCTAGCGCCTCGACTTAGTCTGATTTAAGAAATTTTATGCATTAGAAATTTTGTTCCACTATTTATCCACGAGCAAAATTTTATGAAATGAAGTTTTCAGAAGTTGTTCTTTCGATCAATCAGAGTTTCAGTTCGAGTTCACTACTCTAATTCAAAGAATCGCCTTCACAATCACATTCATAATGGAGGTATCTTCATTTCTTAACAAGGCCACATTCTTTCAGTGGTATCCACCACCCACATTCCCTATTCGAACATTTTTGTCCGTTTCTATCCCAGGGTATTTTCGTCATTTTTTTTCTTACAGGGGTATTTTGGTAATAAATCGGGGTCGATTAAAAATCTTAATAAACCAAGATATTTTGAAATTTCAAAACTCCAGGGTATTTTTGGAATTTTTTTTTGGAATTCAGGGTTATTTTGGTAATTTTGTTCATCAGGGGTAATTTTGTAAATTTTTCAAATCAGGGTATCTTGAATTTTCGCAAAACTAGAGATTTTAGTATTTTTGTAAAGTAAAATTATTTTAACAAAAGTTGAGGGTAGTACGGTAATTTTACAATACAGGGGCATTTTTGTAATTTTGCCGCTAGGGGCATTTTGGTAATTTTGTAAATCGAGAAAACATCTTTCAAAAATAGTTTTAGGGTTTACAAACCAAAGGGGTAAATTTGAAAATTTTAAAACTAAAGGTTTTAAAACAGTAAGGCTAATCCCTTTCGGGTTTTAATAATTGGTTTAGCCTATGAACAAGTCCTCTTGGTTAAGGTGAACCGTAGCTACGCACCAGGTAGGATTCGAGTAAAGAGGAGGTGAGTCGCTAGGACTGCTTAAATACCAAGCTCTTACTGAATACCACTCCTAGACATGCGTACAATGGTTGCCACACCTTAACTCGGCGACTTGCTTCACAGGTTTGTTTAATAGTCCTTAAGTCTTATGCATATGTTTGAGTAGACTAATCCTAGGGTCCAATAGCCCTAACATTCTAATCTACGAGCCCAAGTAAATCCATAACAATTCACATAAACAGATTACTTTAATAGCTAGAAGTACTTACCTGGTGGACTTCGGGCCGGAGGTATAGGTGCCATACTAGAATAACCTGAAAAAGTTCTTAAAAGTCCATATTTTTGAAAAGCCCATTCTTGAAAACATTTTGGACCCAAAACCCTCAAAGCCGAGTTTTGAACCGGGCTCTGATACCAATTTGTAACACCCCAAACCCGGCCCATTCACTACGACCGAATTTGAAATGCCACTGTGGAAGAACGGTTGAAAAATATTTTTTGACTTGAAGGAAAAACATATAAATTTATTGTCTTTAAAAAAACATTGTGTATTTAAAAGCCCATTAAAATTAAGTTGTTATAAAATATTCCGAATTAAAAACTTTAATATAAAATTCTTATGGTATGAGGTGTTAAAATTAAAACATAAAAACATTCCCAAATAATAATGTAAATGTCAATCCACCTTAACATAAATAAAATTCCCAAATGCTTTAAATGGGCCTTATCACAATAAATGATTTAAACAAAAGTACTTAATAATAAACTGAATAAAATAGATGAAATGTCTTCTTCTGCATGGCCACCTCGTATCCACTCTAACCCGGTCCAAAATTTACGCATCACCTGAAATGGTTAAGAAAAATTGGGTGAGTCCACAGACTCAGTGCATAATCATTACACATGTTTCCACACGTATGGGCTTAACCCATATCCACACAGTCCATGTAACCAGTCATGCAAAATGTATCCCAGCCCAACCTAAAATCCATCCGTTACACCAACCTTAGCAGACTCCCTGCCCAAGGCCGTGGCTAATCCACCGATCACAACCGAGTGTTCCCACATATCTTACCTCGGCAGACCTGCTGCACAAGGCCGTGGCTGAGCCACCGATCACATAAGTGATCCCAACATTAATCCGTCTACGGTGATGCACACAGCCATCAACCGCCGAGATGGGCACCTAGCCAACACCTCCCTTGATGAAGCACACAGCAAATCATCAAGCGCTAATGTAGCACGAGGCTAACATAGACCACGTACATAAATATGTACTCCCCGTCCTTCTTTGATCAAATCCAACCCCCATGCATATGTGCAAATGTATCATGTCAAATCATCTTATCGAATGAGTATACATCACATGCTCATTATTATATCACACATGCGCCATAAATGATTTAATATCACAATTTACTAACCTGTTAACCGATTACCCCAAACATGGGTATCCACCACTTTAGCCTTTATTGTCGGCTATCACACATCATACACAAGTACATATATATATATATATTAATAAACAATTAACAGGAGAAACAGTGCGATAATTACGCACCTGATTAGCACACTCGATTAAATCCCAAAAACACCACTTGATTATGACCCCTTATTAACTAAATCCCAGAAACCACCTCGTGAATATGGGTTGTCGAAATCCCTTGACCACTACAAATCTCGAAAGAATCCTTCAAGGCCCCCTAACGCTGGCTACACACCAAAGAACACGAGATTATGGCATTCACACTCATTTGGCCAACCTTAGACCACAGCACACTCACTGATTTCGGCATACTAAAAGAGTAAGGAGGAAACCGATTAATGGTAAAAGAACACTTACCATCCATGTGCTTTGAAGAGACTAAAGAAGAGTAGGTTCGGCTACTCCTCAAGGATATTTCGGCTTCTAACACTTGCGACAAAAGTAGGAGAATAAAACACCCTTGATATTCGGCTATGGCTACCAATGAAGGTAAAACATTCAACTATCATAAAGAATCGGTGGGAGATTGAAGTGAGGAATGGAAGAGTGTTGGAGGAAATCGGCAATGGTGAAAGAATGAAGTTTCGGCCTTAGCACAAATAAGTGAGGAAAAGAGAGGATTTTTCTTGATCACAAATTCGGCAATGAGCATTAGAAAAAAAAAAGTAAAATTCGGCACTTATCCCCCTAAATGATCGAAATTAAGCACCACCAAAAGACCTTTGGCCGGCCACTATTTCCTTTTTAATTATATCCCAAATTCCTCTCCTATCTTATCTCTTAATCCACTTCATTCAAAATAAAATAAACAAATATTTATCCCACACTCCAGCCGAATTCAAAATAAAAAATATTAAGCTTATCTTTTATCCCATCCTTTAACACCCCTTCAATAATTAAAATAAAATAAAAATAAAATAATAAAAACCCCACTCCTCCAGCCGAATAACAACAAGGTTCATTGTTATCAAATTAAGTCCCACGTGCAGGCCATGCCGCAAAATGAAAATAAAATAAAACACCCCCTTATGCTGCCTTTACGCCTCGAACCCGCGACTTCCTGGAACCATAAACTGCAGCTAACGTCCCAGCCAATTTGCCAAGGCACTATTTGTGATATGATTCACCCAAAACTTGTTTTAACACCTCTTTCCCTAGCTCCCTTGCCTCAACGCCAAAACCAAAAATAAAACACACCAGGCGCTTCCCTCATGGCTCGAACTTGAGTCCTTTCGCCAAGACCCTCAAGTGGCGCCCCAAGCCACTCCACCAACCCGTCTTTCTTGTCCACCAATGCCCACAAAATCCTTTAAACCCTCCTTAACTCAGCCCCTTCCTTTCAACGCCAAAACCCCAAAAAAAAAAAAATAAAACACCACTTGCTGCCGCCGTGCTTCGAACCCAGGCCCTTGTTGGCGTTATATTCAGCCCCTTAAGTGGCGCATGGAAGCCACTTTACCAAGGCATTTCTTATGCCATAAACCCCCAACAACTTTTCTTAAAGCCCCCTTAGCCTAGCTCCCCTTAATTAACACCTAAAAATAAAATTTCTCCTATAGCTCGGGCCTTCCCTTAGCTTATCATTAGCGCCTAAAATACCTCAATTTACACCATGATAACCACACTTATGCAAAATAATTTAATAAAAAAATTTACCCCTATTTCAGGATATTACAATTCTACCCCCCTAAAAAAATAATTTCGTCCTCGAAATTACTTACTATCGTTCAATCGTGCATCCTTAACTCATCATACTACGCTACTGCTGCGCACTCTGATCTTAAAGAACTATCATGCTTTCTAGACACATTCTCTAAGTTCCTAATCAAAATTCCATACACTTTACTTAGCAACATAAGAACGAACTAACTTAACCACAAACAAGACAATTGAAGGTATTCCAAAAATAAGAACCTACCCGTTGGTACATCTCCCCCCTCGCGACGGCCGACTGCGTAAACCAACCTTGGCTGCCTTGCATCTGCACCTTCAGCCTCTCTGTTTGGTGCTCCACTACCTCGGCCTGAACCATTTCCTCCATGGTTCGGACCACGACCTCTTGTCGCTTGCTGACCATCTCTACCCGGCTGCACATAACCTTGGCCTAATGTCCGAGCCCTACTCGGATCCTAAGGACAGTCCTTAATCAGGTGAGACTTAGACTTACACCTAAAACATTCCCGTTCCCGGTTCCAGCACTTGCCAACATGATACCTTCCACACTGAGCACACGGACGATCCGGATTTTCTGTAGCTGGCTTAGCAACACGAACAGAATTTTCAACCCTCGGTCTTTTCTGAAGACCCTCAGATGATTCAGACGATCCAAAATTTCTCCTATCCCGGTTTCTATCCTTTTCTCTGTTCTGCCTCACAGAGTCCTTAATTCCCTCAGCTACCTTAGCCTTTTCGACTAACACCGCGAACTCCCGTTCCTGATGATGAGCTATCAACAGTCTCAGGTCGTCCCTTAATCCGTCCTCAAACTGGACACATCGTTCATGTTCCGTAGCAACTACTCCTCGAGCATATTGGCTTAACCTTATAAATTCAGCCTCGTATTCTGCTACGGACTTGTTCCCTTGAACCAGCCCCAGAAACGCCTTCCTCTGCGCATCAATATAATGAGTTCCAACATACTTCTTCTGGTACGCCGCCTTAACGTACTCCCAGGTAAGATCCTCAACTGTAGCACCATCCCGAATTGTGAGCCACCATTGATACGCCTCGTCGCGAAGTAGCGCCACCATTCCTTTCACTTTCTCCTCCAGAGTTAAATCGAGCTCGTCCATAATTCGCTCGGTTGCTTCCAGCCAATATTCAGCCGTACTGGGTGCCACACCTGATACACCACGGAATACCTCAGCTCCATTGGCTCGGAGTCGCTCGGGTACGAACTTCCTAGCTTTCATGTTCCCACCTGCTCCTGCCACCATCTCCAAAACTCGCAGCACCGCCTGCGATACTGCATCATCCCCCGTCTGCTCTTGCTGCTCATTACCAAAGGCTGGTGGTGGAAGTGGTACCTCATTTTCAGATCCTTGACCCGATCTAACGAGTTCCGATACAGCCATTCTTCCTCGACCACGTCCACGACGACCACGTCCTCTCGAACTCATTTCTAGCGCCTCGACTTAGTCTGATTTAAGAAATTTTATGCATTAGAAATTTTGTTCCACTATTTATCCACGAGCAAAATTTTATGAAATGAAGTTTTCAGAAGTTGTTCTTTCGATCAATCAGAGTTTCAGTTCGAGTTCACTACTCTAATTCAAAGAATCGCCTTCACAATCACATTCATAATGGAGGTATCTTCATTTCTTAACAAGGCCACATTCTTTCAGTTGTATCCACCACCCACATTCCCTATTCGAACATTTTTGTCCGTTTCTATCCCAGGGTATTTTCGTCATTTTTTTTGTTACAGGGGTATTTTGGTAATAAATCGGGGTCGATTAAAAATCTTAATAAACCAAGATATTTTGAAATTTCAAAACTCCAGGGTATTTTTGGAATTTTTTTTGGAATTCAGGGTTATTTTGGTAATTTTGTTCATCAGGGGTAATTTTGTAAATTTTTCAAATCAGGGTATCTTTAATTTTCGCAAAACTAGAGATTTTGGTATTTTTGTAAAGTAAAATTATTTTAACAAAAGTTGAGGGTAGTACGGTAATTTTACAATACAGGGGCATTTTTGTAATTTTGCCGCTAGGGGCATTTTGGTAATTTTGTAAATCGAGAAAACATATTTCAAAAACAGTTTTAGGGTTTACAAACCAAAGGGGTAAATTTGAAAATTTTAAAACCAAAGGTTTTAAAACAGTAAGGCTAATCCCTTTCGAGTTTTAATAATTGGTTTAGCCTATGAACAAGTCCTCTTGGTTAAGGTGAACCGTAGCTACGCACCAGGTAGGATTCGAGTAAAGAGGAGGTGAGTCGCTAGGACTGCTTAAATACCAAGCTCTTACTGAATACCACTTCTAGACATGCGTACAATGGTTGCCACACCTTAACTCGGCGACTTGCTTCACAGGTTTGTTTAATAGTCCTTAAGTCTTATGCATATGTTTGAGTAGACTAATCCTAGGGTCCAATAGCCCTAACATTCTAATCTACGAGCCCAAGTAAATCCATAACAATTCACATAAACAGGTCACTTTAATAGCTAGAAGTACTTACCTGGTGGACTTCGGGCTGGAGGTATAGGTGCCATGCTAGAATAACCTGAAAAATTTCTTAAAAGTCCATATTTTTGAAAAGCCCATTCTTGAAAACATTTTGGACCCAAAACCCTCAAAGCCAAGTTTTGAACCGGTCTTTGATACCAATTTGTAACACCCCAAACCCGGCCCATTCACTACGACCGAATTTGAAATGCCACTGTGGAAGAACGGTTGAAAAATATTTTTTGACTTGAAGGAAAAACATATAAATTTATTGTCTTTAGAAAAACATTGTGTATTTAAAAGCCTATTAAAATTAAGTTGTTATAAAATATTCCGAATTAAAAACTTTAATATAAAATTCTTATGGTATGAGGTGTTAAAATTAAAACATAAAAACATTCCCAAATAATAATGTAAATGTCAATCCACCTTAACATAAATAAAATTCCCAAATGCTTTAAATGGGCCTTATCACAATAAATGATTTAAACAAAAGTACTTAATAATAAACTGAATAAAATAGATGAAATGTCTTCTTCTGCATGGCCACCTCGTATCCACTCCAACCCGGTCCAAAATTTACGCATCACCTGAAATGGTTAAGAAAAATTGGGTGAGTCCACAGACTCAGTGCATAATCATTACACATGTTTCCACACGTATGGGCTTAACCCATATCCACACAGTCCATGTAACCAGTCATGCAAAATGTATCCCAGCCCAACCTAAAATCCATCCGTTACACCAACCTTAGCAGACTCCCTGCCCAAGGCCGTGGCTAATCCATCGATCACAACCGAGTGTTCCCACATATCTTACCTCGGCAGACCTGCTGCACAAGGCCGTGGCTGAGCCACCGATCACATAAGTGATCCCAACATTAATCCGTCTACGGTGATGCACACAGCCATCAACCGCCGAGATGGGCACCTAGCCAACACCTCCCTTGATGAAGCACACAACAAATCATCAAGCGCTAATGTAGCACGAGGCTAACATAGACCACGTACATAAATATGTACTCCCCGTCCTTCTTTGATCAAATCCAACCCCCATGCATATGTGCAAATGTATCATGTCAAATCATCTTATCGAATGAGTATACATCACATGCTCATTATTATATCACACATGCGCCATAAATGATTTAATATCACAATTTACTAACCTGTTAACCGATTACCCCAAACATGGGTATCCACCACTTTAGCCTTTATTGTCGGCTATCACACATCATACACAAGTACATATATATATATATATCAATAAACAATTAACAGGAGAAACAGTGCGATAATTACGCACCTGATTAGCACACTCGATTAAATCCCGAAAACACCACTTGATTATGACCCCTTATTAACTAAATCCCGGAAACCACCTCGTGAATATGGGTTGTCGAAATCCCTTGACCACTACAAATCCCGAAAGAATCCTTCAAGGCCCCCTAACGCTGGCTACACACCAAAGAACACGAGATTATGGCATTCACACTCATTTGGCCAACCTTAGACCACAGCACACTCACTGATTTCGGCATACTAAAAGAGTAAGGAGGAAACCGATTAATGGTAAAAGAACACTTACCATCCACGTGCTTTGAAGAGACTAAAGAAGAGTAGGTTCGGCTACTCCTCAAGGATATTCCGGCTTCTAACACTTGCGACAAAAGTAGGAGAATAAAACACCCTTGATATTCGACTATGGCTACCAATGAAGGTAAAACATTCAACTATCATAAAGAATCGGTGGGAGATTGAAGTTATAGGAAAGAGAAGAGGAATGGAAGAGTGTTGGAGGAAATCGGCAATGGTGAAAGAATGGAGTTTCGGCCTTAGCACAAATAAGTGAGGAAAAGAGGGGATTTTTCTTGATCACAAATTCGGCAATGAGCATTAGAAAAAAAAACAAGTAAAATTCAGCACTTATCCCCCTAAATGACCGAAATTAAGCACCACCAAAAGACCTTTGGCCGGCCACTATTTCCTTTTTAATTATATCCCAAATTCCTCTCCTATCTTATCTCTTAATCCACTTCATTCAAAATAAAATAAACTAATATTTATCCCACACTCCAGCCGAATTCAAAATCAAAAATATTAAGCTTATCTTTTATCCCATCCTTTAACACCCCTTCAATAATTAAAATAAAATAAAAATAAAATAATAAAAACCCCACTCCTCCAGCCGAATAACAACAAGGTTCATTGTTATCAAATTAAGTCCCACGTGCAGGCCATGACCCCTTCCAATCTGCTGCAAAATGAAAATAAAATAAAACACCCCCCTTATGCTGCCTTTACGCCTCGAACCCGCGACTTCCTGGAACCATAAACTGCAGCTAACGTCCCAGCCAATTTGCCAAGGCGCTATTTGTGATATGATTCACCCAAAACTTGTTTTAACACCTCTTTCCCTAGCTCCCTTGCCTCAACGCCAAAACCAAAAATAAAACACACCAGGCGCTTCCCTCATGGCTCGAACTTGAGTCCCTTCGCCAAGACCCTCAAGTGGCACCCCAAGCCACTCCACCAACCCATCTTTCTTGTCCACCAATGCCCACAAAATCCTTTAAACCCTCCTTAACTCAGCCCCTTCCTTTCAACGCCAAAACCCAAAAAAAAATAAAACACCACTTGCTGCCGCCGTGCTTCGAACCCAGGCCCTTGTTGGCGTTATATTCAGCCCCTTAAGTGGCGCATGGAAGCCACTTTACCAAGGCATTTCTTATGCCATAAACCCCCAACAACTTTTTTTAAAGCCCCTTTAGCCTAGCTCCCCTTAATTAACACCTAAAAATAAAATTTCTCCTATAGCTCGGGCCTTCCCTTAGCTTATCATTAGCGCCTAAAATACCTCAATTTACACCATGATAACCACACTTATGCAAAATAATTTAATAAAAAATTTTACCCCTATTTCAGGATATTACATTAGGTACCCAAAATGAACATACTTTTTAGGTCTTGTTGATTGTGTGATATTTGCATTGATTCAGCTTTGAGATTTCTAACAGTTAGGGATCTACAGGTAAGGAAATCAATGATAGGTAAGCATTTAATACTTAGTAAATTCAAATGGAATTTACAACACTTGCCTTGATCATAGGTGAGCATGTTAACTACCAAAAGAACTAGGTAATATCTAATTAAAATAAGGCACATCATGTTACAACATACTGAGCATAGGAAACATAAATACTCATATGTATTAAACATTATACACATAACCAAAATATCATCAATTTGTACCAATTCACATAAGGTCATCACAATCTCACTTGCATTCATTAAAATACTAGATTATGCCAATACAATTATAACCACATACCTTTATAGCTTATCAAATCCAATTCATTTTCATTTCCCAATTTCAAGATTCAATTTTAACATTTCACCCAGTGCAACCTTATTAAGAATGGACTCAGAAACGCGGGTTAACTACACCACACGAAGATAGCTTATATGAGCATAAACTACATCACACCAAAGTATCGAAGTGCCAAGCTCGTAGGCATCAAATGCATATACGTATGTATGTAAATACGTCCCTCCACCACACCAAGGTCTCCGAAGAGACAATGAATACTTGAAGATCCACAACAAATGTTGTATCTCAAATGACATATCGTAATCTCCACATCATCAACAAAACCGTACATAAGTGCGTGCATGACCCTATTGGTATGCCAATTGTATCTTAGCTTTTCTACTAAGTTTACATGTGCATCAACCATTCATATATGTATACACATAAGTAGTGACCATCACATTTCAATTTTCGTAATTCATCGATTAAAGTTAAGTACGATCACACATGAAATCAATGATACATGTAAATATTTTTTTTCCATTCTTATAATCACAATTCAATATACATAACATTGTTTAACTTATCACAATTCATCCTTATTCATTTATGTTTTCTAACCTCATATGTCAAATTCCATTATAATTTTAGCATAATTACAAGCATATATGAAATTAACAACGAAATCAAACACAAGCACACCTATCAAAAAATGAAAGATAGCAAGTTCCATGAGAACTTACATTTCAAAACACAAAATGAGTAGATCTTTCAAGGCTTATTCCACAACTTTAGCCTTTCTTTTACAAGCTCCACTTTTATCCAATTCTTGCTTTATGCAAATGTACATATACGTACCAAATCAATATCATAATTCAACATATAATAGCTATTCAATGGCTCACTAACAATGATGCCATGAGATGCAATACCCTAATTAATCCTCTCTTTGAATACACTTATATTTTGTATTTTATTCATTTTAGTCCCTATATTCGGCATATGCATATTTTTCGATACTTAGCTTCAGATCAAAATCTGATTTCACGTTCTTTCATTTAGAGACTCTATACTTTCTATTCATGACTAATTTCATGAAAAGTTTTCCATTTATTCAATTTATTCCCTAATATTACAAAGTTAACAAACAAGCTTATTTAACGTTACAATTTAGTCCTTATCATGATCTAAGCTTAATAACTACCAAATTCAAGCCTAATTCATCAATTTCTCTATAATAGTAACTTGTTAAAAGCTTAAGAATTGAACAAATTGGTACATGAACTAGCTAAATCAAGCTCCCATGATCATAAATCTATAAAAATTAAAAGAAAATGACTTGATTTCCTTAACTAAATATTGGTTGAAAGTGAAAGAAAATTTTTTGAAGCTTTCATCTCTTTTCATCCATGGTGGACAATGGAAGAGTGAAGAAGATGATGAAATTTTCCACTATCTTACCTATTATACTTTAATTAGGCTTTAGTTAATCTAGATTAATTAACTTAATTAAGCTTTAATATACTAATCTTATTATTAATTAAAGCTAGTAGAAACACCATCAACATCCATTATTTCATGCTATGGTTTGGTTTATTTACCATTTTAATCCTTTGAATAATTGTTATATATGTCCTCAAGCCTTCTCTTAATTAAAACTCAATAGCGATTGGACTTTTACAATTTAGGCCCTGAGTTTTAATTAACTATCTTTTCGAATAAATCACTTAACCAATCTTTATTATATATTTATATTAACTTTTTAAATATTCCTGTTTTATATTTATAAACTCGATTTACAAAAAAAGGAGTTCCAAAATCGTGTTTTCTGATACAATTGAAATTTGGGTTGTTACATAAGAGTCAAAAGTTAGGATAGAAGTGATGTACATGATTGAGGGTGGAATCAAACTCAAAGGTAGAGGCACCAATGATACGATCATAATGCCTCACCATCATGAATTAGTTTCAGCAACGCCTGCACTTTCCGGGCAAGTTCGAATTTTCCTAGTTGTATCTAGATAAAAGAGGGTCATTACTTCCCAATCTAGCCCAACCTTAAACATGATGGAGGGTGGTAATAAAAAGGGCTTGACAATCACAAGACACCATAAAGCATCCTAAAACAAACAAACAAAATACCATAAAAACCTAGTTTAAAAGGAGGAGAGCTCTAAGCCACCGTGGTAGGCACATAGGGCAAGTAGACAATCCATCCTCACTCATCTAGCTAACATAAGCTATAACATGGAGATGTAAGGCAGAACTCAATAACCAAAAGACAAAAAAAAAATGGTGGAAGCAGGAAGGCCAACAACAAAAGCAATCATAAGATGAAGAAGAATGAGGGAATGACGAGGGTAAGTGGTGTTAGCCTGATGATTGAATGATTTCTCACCCACTTTTGAACTCTTTCTTTTTGTGACAGATGAGATAATTTTTTTGGGTGATTTACAACAAACATGGAATTCAACTATTTGAGTTATGCAAAAAAGAAAAAGAAAAACTCTTAGCTTTTATAGCAACATCTTTTAATCTCATTCATATTTAATATTGATACTTGTTGATTGAGTTTTAGCTCAATTGACATGGGCATTGTTTGTAAGAGGACGTGGATTCGAGTGCGCTAAAGCGCATTATCCTCCTATTTATGGGTTGGAGAAGGGTTATGTGTAGTTCTAGGCATTGTGTCAAAAAGAGTAGATATGATTAGAACTTATAATGAGATTGTTCAAAAATATATATTGATACTTATAACACCCGCATTTCTTTCACTCTCTCCCTATAGTTTGAAGAATATCCATTTAACATTTTCAGGTTTGAAGAAAATCACATAACCCCTTAAAGGTATTTATCAAGCAAATTTAAAATAAAAAAAGACACTTAAACCGTTTCTATCATTTATCTATGTATTTTATGTTATTTTTCTTTATTTTTAGTTACATAATAAAAAAATATTCACATTTTAAAGTACTATAAAATTAATATATATGACTTGTTTCATAAAAAAAAATATTTGACTTCAATTAAAATGAAGTATTTTAAATTTATATTTATTTGAATTATATATTAACATTGAGATAAATTTGTTAAAATATTGTATAATTTTTTTAGTTATCATTATTTAGAATGGTTTAATGAAAAAATAAATAAAATATTAAATTAAAAGATAAATAAAAAAATTATTTGACTCAATGCTAATATATATAATAAATTAAATTAAATTTTTAAATATTTAACATATATTTACATAAAATTTTTTTAAAAGAAACAAAAAAAAAAAAGTAAAAGAGAAGCAAAAACAAAATATTATCATTGATAACTTTTTTTTTAAAATAAACTTACAGTCAACCATACCTTGTCATTTTTTAATTTTTCTATTTGAAAGGTGGAATGTTTTTTTTTTTAATAATAAAGTCTTAGTTTAATGGTAAGGTCAAGGCTTTAAGAATTTTAAGATCTCAAGTTTAAATTTCACTACATGTAAATTATGTATAGGTTTTCGGTTTATATTTTATGTCTCATCATGTATGAATATTGTATAGATTTATTTTTGTAAAGGTTTGGATGTACTCTAGTTATTAGTGAGGTCGTTCTTTATAATGAATAATTTTAGTTATAATTAGTGTCAAATTTTTTTTAGTTATAATTATTCAAAAATATTCATTGCAATTGAAAATTTGACACTATTCATAACTTCCATAAGAGAAATTAGGGTAAACTACATTGGTAGTCACCTAATTATTAATAAATTTATTTTTTAGTCACCCAACTATGAAAAGTTGCAAAATGTTTACTGACTATTAGTAAATTCCTTTTATGGTCACCCAATTATAAAAAGTTATAAAATAGTTTATCTAACTATTCAATTTTATCTTTTTTGGTCAAGCTGGCTAACAGTGGCAGCTTTTAAAATTGATAAAATAGCAATTTTAACCTTCAACATTCACAAATTATATCAATTTAGTCTTGATTCTAAAAAAATTAACCCTCAAGATTTACACATCGTGTAATTTAGTCTTTTTTTGCAATATTACTTTTCTTTGTTACATTGAGGGTTAACTTTAAAAAAAAAAAGAGAAAATATGAAAATTATTATCTTAGAATTTTGGATGTTTCTATTCTTTGTATATTTCCAATCAAATTTAGTTGATAAATTAGTTTTTTTTTTAACTTTTTAGGTGAAAGGGACACAATGAAAAGCAAAACTGCGAAAAAAAAAACTAAATTACACAATATGTAAATGTTAAGGTTAGATTTTTTAGAATTAATACTAAATTGACACAATGTATAAATATTGAGGGTTAAAGTTGCTATTATGCCAATTTTAAAAGCTTCTACCATTAGCCAACTAGTGACCAAAAAGACAAAATTGAATAGTTGGGTGACTAAAAAAGAAATTTATTAATATTTGAATGACCATTTTGTAATTTTCATAGTTAGATGACAAAAAAAAAATAGCTGGGTGACTATTAGTGTGGTTTACCCAAAAAAATTAATAAACATACAAATATTAATTGAAAATTACATTATATTTAACATATTATTATATTAGAATACAATGCAATTTATAATTTGATTTAATAAAGAATAGAATATTTTACCTTCAAATAAAATAATTTTATAACTAATTAGATTTTTTTTAATTTTAATTGAAAATCACCGAATATAAAATTAAAATATATCCTTTTATAAAATTTATTTAATAGAGAGTTAGTATTTGTTAATTGTTATCAAACTCTTCATTAACCATTAATAAAGCATTGATTTAGACCGTTTAGATCACCTAAACAACCGAGCCTTTTCTTTTAATTCATTGTTGTGTTGTGTGTTTTTTTTTTTATATATTCTTTAATATAAATATTTATTTTTAATAATATTTCTTTATAATTAAAGCGGAACACATTTCATCACTATAATTACATTGATCTAATCTTATCTATAATTAAATGGCTTTAGATTCAACTTTCTTTCTCTTTCCAATTTTTTATTATTGTGTTGGTTCCGTACTAAAAACGAATAAGAAAAAAGGTCATGCCTCCTAATTTCTATCAATTACTCCAGACCAATTTTTAAAGTCAAGTAAAATTTCCCACGTCAGCCGATGACATGGATACCATTCAATGACGTGGATCTCTAATTAATAATAATACCGAGTGGCCAAACTGCCCTATTAATAAAAGTCACATCAAGTATAAGTATAATATTTAAAAGGGTAAACTACCTGGTTAAGTCATCCAACTTTTAGGACACTTTCAATTTGGTCACCAAAATGAAATTCTTGCAATTTCATTACTCAAATTTTAGGGCACTTTCATTTTAGTCACCTAATCCTTGAATCTCTAACGGTAGTTAACTTTTAAGTCCGTTTCATTTTAGTAAAAAAAAAAAAATCCTTTTCTAAAGTATTGACTTGGGTAAACAAATAAGAATTAAAGTGAAAAAGTGGTAAATACTAAAATAATGCATTAAAAAATTGTCAAATTATACTTATTTATCATGTTGCGTAAAATTTTAATTTTTTTCAATATTGAAACTTTAAATTTCAAAACATAAAAATCAATTAAATAAATTGTTGAAATTTTGTTATCCCATGATAATATTAACCAATTTGTTATTGTAATATTGCAATTAATTAAATTAATCTCCTTCTAAATTTTAAAAATTTATTTTATGTTTCCATATTATTCTTAATGATGTTAACTCGATAACTCATACTAAGCTAAAAGCATAAAAAATAAAAAATTGCAATCAATTAAATTAATTGCTTGTTCTTTGTTTGGGTAAAGAAGTGATTGAAAAAATTTTGGGTTTTATTTGGCATGGAAGATATATTTAATTGATTTAGCTAATTGTAAGGATTTTTCTTTACTTTTAGCTTAGTTTGAAAGACTTGATATCATATAATCTAAAAAAAAATTGAGTTTCATGTACAATTAGTAAATTAATTAATTTATTTAATTTCAATATTATAGTAATAATTCAATTGATACTATCAAGGTATAAAAAAGTTTCAATAACTAATTTAATTGATTTTGATGTTTTGAAATCTAAAATTCAATATTGAAAAAGAAAAAGAAAATTAGAACTTCCGACAAGGGGTAAACAAGTATAATTTGACAAATTTTAAAGCATTATTTGAGTTTCTACTGCTTTTTCACTTTAATCCTTAATATTTTTTTACCCAAACAATATTTAAAAAAATGATATTTTTTATGTGATCAAAATAAAAGCAACGTAGAAGTTAGGTGACCAAAATGAAAGTATGAACATGATATAATGTGTACAAATTAACTATTGTTAGAGATTTAATAATTAAGTTACTAAAATGAAAATATCTTAAAAGTTAGGTCACAGACATGCAAGAAACGCTTGTAGTCTACCCTTGTTTAAAAAGAATTCAGGTATTTATTTATTATTATCTCTTTTGATTAAAAAAAATAAAAACGTGAAACATTTTAGTTCTATTTTTATTATATTATTTGCATGACTATTTAGTCAACCCCACCTCTCTTGCCTGCATAGCAAATAGAAAAATGCACGTCATTTAAGAAAAAATAACGGTCCCAAAATGACTTAATTACAAAAAAAGACTTTTGTTGATTAACCATTCATATTATACAATGATAAAAGAAAAATTGAAAAAAAAAGGTAGAGGGTAGACATGCAAAGTTGCTCTAACACCACAATTTATACCTCACTCACTAACATGATTAATATATTTCTATATCACATTGCCCAAAACTTTCCATCTTAATAAACTAATCCCAAATTTATTTACTAGGAATAAAATCTTAATAACACATTACTAAATCAAATCCAAATAAATTTGCTTTTCAATATTTTAATGTCACTATAAAACATTTCTCCATATTTTTGAAAATTCTCTTTCACACCCTGAATTTCTTCATCATTTACAGAAAGACCCATATCCCCGACAGATGTTCCAAAAACAGTGGATGAGCAAATGCTTTACAGCTACAAAAGTTGAGAGAATAACAATTAGGAGGACCTAAAAATCCAAGTTTAAGGCTTTTTTAAGCAAGCAACCATTTGGGTAATTTGAAGCAAAATCCAAGCCCTAGCGGGCATAACTTGGAAAAGGCTGGTGGGACGACACGTGGAAAATCATTGACCCTTAGATGGGAATGAGAAGGTGGGCAGGCAGCGGTTGATCCGTTACCCTTTTAAGGGCCATAGCCAACGAAGAGACACAGGTTCTTAAAGAAAAGGACAGAAACTAAACTGTTTATTTATAGTTTAATTTTTTTCGTTTCGAGTTTTTTGTTTGTTCATTAAGAAACACACGAGAAAAGAAAAGAAAAGACCCTGCAAGAAATCAGAGAAAGAGAGAGAGATGGGGTTATGGGAAGAGACTTAAATTGGGTTAATAACAGTTTACAGTAGAGAGAGAAAGGGGCATGGCGGCGTTGGCAGAAAAGAGTGCTGTAAATTCTTGTATCGTGTCTTAAATGCCTTTGCAACGACAAGAAAAACAAAGTTTGTTCAAAAGCCAAGCCAGCTGCCGCAGCACAACGAAAAATCGTTGAGGAAAGTGAAAGGGGAAGCAAGCAAAGCTTTGATTCGAGTATAAACGCTGCGCTTTTCCTACACCACAACCGCTTGGTTCTTTTTTTTTTTTTCTTTTCTTGTTTCCTTTCTTTTCTTGCAATTAGGGGCGCACCGACACCAGCCAAAAAAAACAACGAATAAATTACTATGTACTGATTAGCAACAACAACAACAACTGCTCACTTTCACTTCTTGTTTTGTTAGATAGCAGCGTGTGCTTAAACACGTGCAAAAGGAGAAGAATTGGCAATAGCGGCTGTGGGAAACAAAAAACAATCGGGTTCTGAAAATCAAAAGAGAGAGGTGGGGAAGCTTCTGATATGGATTGTCGGTCACAATTGAGGTCTGGGAGAGGTTTAGAGGAGGAACAATGGCGGGGTTTTTTTCACTAGGAGGAAGAGGGAGCAACAGCCAAGAAGACCAACGAAACAATCCACCGCCGACCGATATCCAACCCGAGAGCTGGTTTTGGTACAAAAATGAGGATGCTTCTTTCAAGGGTTTCGAATTGTGGCAACAGCAAGAAGCTTTCCAACGCCAGTACCAAAGCATCGGCAACAACAACAACAACAACAGCAACAACAACCAGCAAGGCCAACAGCTACAAGATCTTTATTCGTCAGCAGCTGGATTAGGAGTTGGACCTAGCAGGAGCTCGATCAACATCGCTGATGATTCCTCCTCGAGATCGGCTTTTATGATGATGGGTGGTGGAGGTGGAGGCGTAAGTTGCCAAGATTGTGGTAATCAAGCTAAGAAGGATTGCCTTCACATGAGGTGTAGAACCTGTTGTAAAAGCCGAGGATTCGACTGCCAAACCCATGTTAAAAGTACTTGGGTTCCTGCTTCCAAGCGCCGTGAAAGACAACAACAACTTGCTTCTTTACAGCAGCAGCAACAACAGCTTCGTGGAGAGAATCCCAAAAGACAGCGAGAGAATCCAACATCTTCTCCTCTTGCCTTCACTCGTTTACCCACAAACGCGTCAGGTATAGTTTTGTTTCTTGGGGTGTGTTCTTTCTTTAACTATTACACTTTATGCCAGCTCTCAGTGACACTCACACACAGTCTCGAAGATTGACTATTTTTTGTAAGAACTTAAGAGGGGAAAGGAAAAAAAGGGAATGAGAAAAGTTAAGGGAAGCACACAAACATCAATTGCGTGCAATGAAATCAACCTCCATAGTTAACTCTCCAGCAGCTTTCTCTCAATCATTTCCTTTTCTACATACTGTTTTTTTTTTTTTGTAATAGTGACGAATGTTTTGACAGGGAAGAAACCTTTCTTTTTCCTCCCTCTTTCTACGCGTCATCTCTCTCCTTTTCTCTCTGCATACCCCCGTGTTTATGGTTTTGTGTTAACCCCATTGTGCTTGCTTGCATTTCTCTCGGTTTTCACTTATAAATCATTGAAAACAGCAAAATTCCATTTTGTTTTGCACCTACATCCATGCTATTGCTGTTTTCTTTTCTTTTTAGGGTTAGAAGTGGGGAATTTTCCGGCAGAAGTGAACTCTGAAGCGATGTTCCGGTGCGTGAGAGTGAGTGGCATTGAAGATGGTGACGATCAGTATGCTTATCAGACGGCTGTGAACATCGGAGGGCATGTTTTCAAGGGAATTCTTTACAATCAAGGCCCCGAAAGCGGCTACAACATGGCTGCAGCAGTTGGTGAGAGTTCTTCCGGCGATGGAATCCAACAACTTGATCTTATTACTGCTGGTCCCACCGCCGCCGCTTCCAACACGGGTACCGTCGCAGGCAACGCCAGTTGCAGCAGCGTTACAGCCGCTGCGTCTTCATCAACCGTCGCATTTTTAGATCCTTCCTCTCTTTATGCAGCTCCACTCAACACTTTCATGGCTGGTACGCAGTTTTTCCCGAACCCAAGATCTTAAAAACACGTCCATAGTCTTTTTTTCTAGGTCTCTTCTTCTTCGTTGTCTACTTTCTTGCCCTCGATCATAATGAAGTACTACAACATTTGACACCCACCATTGATGAACTAGGTAGTTGTTAAGAAAAAAGGTTTAAGAAAAGAGAGAGAGAGAGAGAGAGAGATGTTTGGTATTTTTGTTGTGAAAAAATTTGAATGCTTTTTAGTTCCAAATCATCAATATAAATTCTTCTTCTGCGCTTCTACTACTGCAACTATATTTGCTGCTTCTAAATCTAAAGCTGTTTTTGTACGAAAATGTGCACAGCATGTGCCGTGTCGAGTGAGTGTTTGTAAGTTAGAGAAGTATTTTTAATATTTTAGTGAGATAGTGGGGTTGAAATAATATGGAAAAAATTTTAGATTTTCTGGCTGGTTTTTTTCAACTTGGGGAAGCTGCTTTTCCCTGTTGCTGTTTACCCGTATGCTTACCAGTTTCAATGTGGGACGAATATTGGTTTCTTCTTTGGTTGGACAAACTACAAGGACAGCATCTTTTTTTCCTTATCACGGTATGGGCGGTCCAGCCATCCATGAAAGCTTAGCTAGCTTCCTTTCAAGTTCAAAAGGTGAAACATAAAATTCTTCTCTCTTTCTCTCTCTATGTATATATATATTCATGTGATAATTATCATCACCATCATCATTTATCATTTCATTCATTAGAATAGACGTATGCATAACATAGATGTGACTTAACTTCTTGATAAAATGGGAAATATATCTTATCATCTGTTCGTTTTTTCAATGTTTTTTTCTGCAACATTGTCTGTAACGACCAAATAAGATGCATGGTTGCATACAATTACTGTTTCATATTCATGTCTGCATTATTTGAAAAGTCGGGAAAATTGCCAATGCATGAACTAAACTAAAAGATTGCGAAACTTGTCCCTTAATGGACCTTTTCTTTCCTTCGGCTCGACACTGTTCCCTTGTTCTCACCTCCCGATGACAGGAAATTTAATTACAGGGTAGGGTTTCTTTTTTGTCATTACATGCTTTTAAGACACGGTTATATAACATGTTTCAATTACCTCAAGCACTCAATTACAGCTGCTGTGTACTATGTCTCTTTGTTTCATGGCTAATTACTCATGGTCTGTCAGAAAACCACTTTATCACATTCTAGCTTAATTTGGATTAAACTATAAGGCCATAGCTAACATGTTTTTAAGTTTCCTGGGGGAAGAGTTTTATGCCCTTTAAATTCGAGTTTTGTGCAACATTGGGAGAGTTTGCCCTCAAAATGTGGTTTGACCTGGCTCCATTAGGGATTTAGTCGGGTCCTTGTTGCTTAGTATGGGAATCTCAGAAAATAATAGTTTTAACTTAATTTTGCTTAAAGTGTTGGTGTAAGGCACATTGCATTCTAAAAAAAACACAAATTTTAAAGAGACAACATTGTTGGAAGAGACAGTTATGAACCTTGAAGATAAACCGGACATAGAAAATACTAAAAAGCAATGGTTTATTGTTTTCTTATAATACCAAATATGGTTAAATGGGTGAAGCATCTTGTTCCCTATATGTAAAAGGGATCTTACTTGATCTATGAACATCAAACAATCTAACTGATCAGTAAATTAAGCATAGAAACTAAGTATTAAGTCAGTTGCATTTGCAAGTAATCTTCATGTCATTTAATTAAATATGTATGTCAAAAACCTGCCTTCTCATGGAAATTTAGCTTCACTTGACATTGATAAAATAACTGAACTTAAAATTTTTTCAGAAACAAACTATCTATAAATGGATCTTTCTGGCACAGTGTACTAAAATGGATTAAAGTAATTTTTTTAGAAATAAAAATTGAAAGGAGCTTGAAACATGCATGTAATTCAATATATATAGCAAGTGTTTTGTTTTCTTGTTTTCTGAGCAGTTTCATTTCCATGACTTCTTTCAATTGTGACATTAAGAGTATTATTGATAACAATCTTATACTGTAATATTTAAAAAAAATCAATTTAAGTTCTTAGTGTTTCCCAGTATATATGCACTTTGTTTGTTTAGACATGGATGTTCAAGCTATTTGTAGAGTAATGGTTAACAGGAATTTGCTGGGAGCATGCAAACCCAATAATTAGCTTTTGAGTGACCCACTGGAGCCATTTGTTTAGCATGTTTGGGACATGAAGGGATTGAAATTTAATAGGCTGTATATGACGACGACAGAACAAGAGGGTTACAACATTATTATTTATTATTATCAAGAAAGAGTTCAATCATATGTCGTATCTGTGTCTGGTTTTAAGAACAAAAGATAAACGCTAATGGACCTATTGAAATCGAGTTGTTTTTTTTTTCTTTGGGGAGAATACAAAAAGGTTCTTGTTTAGGGTTGAAGTGGCTATTCTGGGCATGTTTTTGAGTTTCAACCGGAACAACCACATGGAAAACTTGGATCTTCCTTTTGTTTTTATTATTTATTTGGTGCAATAATTGATGTCCTATTATAATATCATCAGGTTCAGTTCATGCTTCATTAAATCCTTGGGTCTATGCTGTGATCTTGCCATGAAGGGTTTTTTTTTTTACCTGTTTGTTTTCCTGCAATTAGTTTCATCTGTCCAGCCAACATTCCTTGAATTGCACTCAGGAAACTTAAGAATATTCTTGGTACGGTTTTCCCTAATATAGTAAAGTTTACTCGACATGTTGGGTACTGAAAGACTGAAAAACTAAGATTTTCGATCATTCAATATTGGTTATATCATCCATCTGATCTCATCTTTGTGTGTTAATTCGAAAGGGTATTTTTTTCCCCCTAGCGTCCGCTGTAAGCAAACACAGTGTTCGATCACATCTTTTTTTTTCCACCGAAAGGACATTTAAAAGAATTGAAGCCTTAAACAAAATTTAGTTTCTGAAAATCATCTCTTTTTCCCATTGCCTGACTGAGGTATGTTCTTTTTTCTTTTTAACACGGATGGCAGTTTGGGTGATGGGATGTAAAATTATAATGCTATTTTAGCTGTTGAGTTGTCGAGCATTTGAGACTGTTTCCCCATTGCTCAATGCTCCTAAAAACCTTCACTTTTTGTCGGATTTGTCATGTGATGACTGCCACTTTTGCATGAAACTCAGGTGGATTCTCCATCAACTTTCATTTTGTTCCCCGGAATTTATAACTATCACTGAAAAATGAATAAAATGGGAAGGGGGAATCACTAAATTCTCCCCAGTTTTATTTATTTATGCTCATATTTTATCCATCGGACTATGTACTGCACTTGCCACCAGGAACCCCCACTTTCATTTTCTATTATAAATCTTAATTATTATCCTACCCCAATCTCCTGGTTTGGATAAAATAATAAAGCAAAAGAAGTAAAGATGAGTGAAAAAGCTTTGGCAGTTTGCAGTTTGGAGTTATCTGAAAGAAAAAGAAATCAATGATTACGCAAATAAAAAGGATTTTTGGTTGAAATGCATAACCCAGAGAAGGGCCAAAAAACTCATTTAAGGCTACTGGGATTCTATTCTGGCATTAAGAGATGGTGAGGGTGCGTGGGGGGGATATGTCGATATCTGCTGCGTACGTTGTGGCCACTGACCAGTGGGCATCTGCAGCAATAATATTAAGTTTAATTTGGAGTTGTGGGCATAAATTAATGTGGTCCCAAAACAGGCTTTTGCTGAGTTTCTGTTAGTATCTCAGCTAAACGCTGTTGAGCCTGTGAAAGAATTCATGGTGGATCTTATGTCTGCAATGAAAGGGTTAAGTTTCAGGTCTTTTAGGACCTTTCTGAGACTTAATTACTGCAACAAAGTGGATTTATAGGAACATTTGTGGTTTAGGGTCCCCAATTTATTTATTTATTTTTTGTCTCTTAAGACAACTTTAAAGCTTAAAAAAGAGTGCCACCTAAATCTGCATCCGGGTCTTTGAAACGGCAGACATTTTAAATAGCATTATGTTGCTTCTTCTCTGGACCAAAAGTCTAGACACCTTTTATCTCCACCCCATGCTTCTGTCTTTGCTCCTTCATCTTCCAACATATCTAAACTCAAAAAAATGGGTCCAAAATTTCTTCGGGTCCATCTACAACTAAGCTTATTGGATATATGCCTCCATCTTAAAACCCCTCTGATCAAAAAGAAAATATTCCATTTCAAGTTAATATAATATAATGATTCAATCATAAAGCAAAAGATCCAATGTTCATACAATGTCACATCCAAGTCATTCACCAAGAAATCAGATAAAGAGGGCCAAGGGGCCTGATTCTTTAAATGCTAACCAATTTTTTTTTTTAAAGGTTAATGCTTGGAAATGCTGTTTTAAAACTAAACAAATCTTGCAGTACTGCACTAGAAACCTGGGAACAGAATGCAATTTGTTTCAAGTATAACTAATTATATTTTCAAAGGTTTTAATGTTGTTTATTGTTTTGGAGTGCAGTAAATACAAATCTTTTGTTGATAGTTCTGGATTTAAGCACTATATACATCCACCATGAATTTATATAGTGACATCTTATTTACAAATTCTTTCAGAAGGAACACAATTATTTTCTAACAGGTATTTAGGGATGAAATCAAAAATAAATTTTGTGTTGAGTAGTCAAGATTTTGAGCCTAAAGTTAATTGTTATTTTGGTGTGTTAAGTTATGCTAAAATATTAATTTTAGGGTTTAGGGTTTAAATTGAATTATTATATTTAAGAGAGGTACAACTAGAGTATTTTAATAAAATGAAGAGAAGCTAGAGGTGACATCGTATAATGTTTTAAACCAGGCCGGGCCTGGACTTGAAACCTTTTTTGTCCAAGATCTAGATTGGGTTTTAAAATCTGGATCCAAATGAAAGGTGAGGTGGGCTTAAAAGCAAGATTGGTATAATAGTAATTTCACAAGCGCGTGAGACCCTTCCCCCAGGGACGTCGCGTTTTCGAAAGCTTTCGTTTCTGATCCGTCCGTTTCTCAGACTGACGAAAGACTACTGAAAGGAGCTTTAGAGACCTCCCTCTCCAAACACACACAAAAAATCAAACCTCATTTCCATGGCGGATCCCTAAATTCAACAATCCAAACAAAAAAAATGAACCGTTAACCGTTAAATCTTTATTATTTTCCTCTTTTTTGAAAATTTCTATTTTCATTTTTCATTTTTGTAAATCCAACCACTGCATTTCGTTATATATATAAATAGCAAAAAAAAAAAAAAAATTCAAATTCCATGTCAGCTCTGCCTGCTTCAGTTTCTTCTTCTTCCTCTTGGATCCCTGAAGACGATCTCTTATTAAAGAACGCCATTGAGGTAACCTCTTTTCTTCTTCCTCTTACTAATTTTCCTCATAATGTAATTTCCTATTGTACACTCTCTAAACGAATCTTTTGCATTTCTTGACCTAAAAGTCTACAACGAGAAAAGATAAAACCCCTAAGGTTAGTGGAAATATATGATTAATTTAAATTTTGGTAATTACAGTCCGGTGCTTCATTGGAAGCACTAGCAAAAGGTGCGGTTCGATTTTCACGGAAGTTTACTGTTAAAGAATTACAAGATCGATGGCGTGCTTTGCTTTATGATCCTGTTATTTCCGATCAAGCGGCGGCTCGTATGATTGAGGTTGAATTATCTGCTTCTAATTTATCTTCTAAATCAAGTAAATGTGATAACTCTGTTGAAAATGGAAGTGCTAAAAGAAAATTCGAAAGCGTTAGAAGATCGTATTATGCTATGAGGAAGAGGGCCTGTAATTACCATGTGACGAACTCAAGTGGTGTTAGTTTTCTTGGATCACCAAATGGCAATGATTGCATGCAAAATAGAGGTGGCTATGATGAGCTCGTAGAACCTCGAGAAGATTGTGTTCAAAACCAATTTGGATTCTGTGATTTAGGGATAGGTTGTGTAGATAAACGATCACAAGACAATGACCTGAAAGTAACTTTGAAGGAGGATTGCTTTAGTGAAAAAGTTGAGAACCTTGAACAGAATAATGTGTCTAGCGGGTCTCCTCATGTCATTTTTGAGGCTTCAGTTAAATTTGGGCATCCATCTGGTGTTGAGGAAATCAAGCCTTTCTCAGTGGGATGTTCATCGCCACAACCAGATATGCCGCTGTGGAAAACAATGGAAGATGTTCCAGCAGCTGTAATGCCAGTAAATGATGGCCATCTAGATAAAGGCCAGGACGTAGAAGGTGAAATTGTGCATCCTGAAGATGTGGATGGTAAGAAAATTTGTGCATCTGGATATGATATTGTTCCTTCAGATATGATGTTAAAAGATGGCTATGAAATTAATAATTCAGTTGTTATCTCAGGTGGTGATTTAGCTGAAACAGATGCTTTATTAAACTTTGATGGTGATGCTATTGATAAATCTTGCTATGAGAGTGTGAATTCACTTTTGCTAAATTCTCCTAATGATGTTCACGAAGATGATACATCAAAGACTAAAGAACATGAGACATTAGTTTCAGATGTGTGCCCTGGTACTTTAGAAGCTGCAACTTATTCTTCAAGGTTGGATGAAGTTCCAGACCAACAGTCACATTCTGGGCACACTGAACAGTTATATTCTGGGCATCCGGAAATCAATGTGCCTTCATCTGCATCGGTGTCAAATCCTCATTCTCCCGAACTTAATGATGAAGGTTGCTGCATGTTGAACAGTGAGGATCCTGAAATCCCATGCAACGATGATGTTCTCTTAGCTAAAGCTTTTGCTCCACAAGAGTGTCATAAAGTGGGCAGTGACCAGGCCTCATCCTTTGCAAATCAAAATGATATTAAAGAAGAACTGAGCTTGATGCAGACAGAAGATAATCTTGGTCAATGTTTTACTGCTCCCAAGATGGTAGGACTGGTCGTTTTGTCGGAATCTAGTCAAGCTGCCAAATCTGAGTTCCATGATGGTCAATGTCATGTGATTTCCAGACAGGCTCAGAATTCCCTGGTTGACCCATATAGGTTCAAAACCTCCCACGCATTTCCCAATTCTGCTGCAAATGGTGCAACAAAGGAAGAGCCGTCAGATGAATGCAATACCAAAGATATTTCTACTTATGCAGAAGCAAGTTCCATTGTAGATAGTGTTTTGGAACCTGAAGCAAACAAGACAACATTTGATCAGATAGAATACGAAAGTGATGATGATGTTCCTAGCTTTTCTGATCTTGAAGCCATGGTAAATCTTGGGAATTGTGTTCATTATGAGGACTTTTTTATTTTTTGTTGTCAGTGGTATTTATTATATCTGGGTGTTTAAAGAACAATTATTTGATGTTCACTTCAGATACTTGAGATGGATTTATGTCCAGATGAATCTGATTCTTTCATTAGGAGCGAAGGTATGAAGTTCAATTTTCACTACCAATGGTTTAGTCCTGGTTGAACCACAAGCAGTGTGGAATCCATGGACTGTTGACTTTTTGAGTGTTTGCACATGTTGATTTGTGTTCTTGAAATTTCTAGTCTCAAGATATCAAGATGAGCATTCAAGGAAGACACTCATTAGGTTGGAACAGTGTGCTCGGTCCGCTATGCAAAGAGCTACTGCATCTCGAGGGGCACTTGCTGTTTTATATGGCCGTCATATGAAACATTACATTAAAGAAACTGAGGTACTCAATTTATCCATGCTTGATATATATTGCATTACGCTAACAATCAACCTGCTCCCATCCATTATTGGAGAAAATTTCTTGATATGGTCAGGAAAGGTACTTAATGGACTTTTGTTTTCTCAATTCCTTTTACAAACTCTTTGTTTTTCCTCTTGTTTTTGTTATTCAAGTTTTTTGGTTAGATAAGTGGTGGTTATGCGTGTGTTCTTTCTATATTTCAATGCATGAAGGTGCAGAAAGTTTGCACTGTATTAAAATTAGATGTGAGCTTTTGTATGTATCAATTTCAAATTGCCTGGTTGGGCAACTGATTTCTTGACTTGTGACACAAAAGATGAACATGTTACTAGTGCAAGTTCTCCATGCTTTGCAGGTTGTACTTGGCAGGGCAACCATGGATGTTGATGTTGATATTGACTTAGGAAGAGAAGGGCGGGCTAACAAAATATCTAGACGACAGGTGTGATATTTTGATTTCCTTGACATGGTTACTTGCATTTTTTTGTGACTTATGGACAGTGTATAGAGGAGGATGGGGGGACTTGAACCTTGAGTCTGCATATCCCTGCCCCTCATGGGGGAGGTATCTGACCACCTTGCTAAAGGCTTTGTCGACACTTAATTTAGATGTTGAATTGTTAGTTGTAGATACTTCGCCTCTTATAAATTATCCATGAATATATTAGCATCAGTTGCCTTATGCCATGGATGCGGTTATCATTTCAAGGTAGGTTCTAATGTGTTGATGAGGTCTAGCACTTTGCTGACCGGAATACTTGGAGAGAGGGAGGAATGAGAGCAATAAACTCATTAGCAATTTACTATTACTACTGAAGTGGAAGACCACTAGAACTACAGGCACTCTTTTTATTTAAGAATGGATGGTATTTAGTGGTGCTCCTGCCCTTTTATGTGAATTAAATCCTTAATTAAGATATAAAGAACCATACTTTTAGGAAGTTTCATTAATCAGTTTAGAAATACTGGTTTTAGACACTGTTATTAGCTTTCTGAGCTTGTTCATCCAGTTTTTATTATATTCCTACGTTTGTGCTATATGCACTTGTGAAATTGAACTGTATGTTATTGATTGTAACTGCTTAGCTTCTCAGATATCCTTTTTAGATTCCTTTGCTCCTATACTGCTTGCAGATGTACATGGGAATAATTACTCTCCTCATTTCTGCTAGGCAATTATAAAAATGGAGGGAGATGGTTCCTTCTCTTTGAAGAATCTGGGCAAGAGTTCGATATTCTTAAATGGGAAGGAAGTTTCTACCGGACAGCTGATGGGTCTTGTTTCAAGCAGTTTGATTGAGGTAGGCTTGCTATATGTTCACTCGTCCATCTTTTTTGCAGTTTCGAATTCTAGAGATAGTGTAATGTTATATGTCTGTCACTAATTGACATTTTCCTTTTTCTTGCAGATTAGGGACATGGCTTTTGTCTTTGAAATAAACCAGAATTCTGTGAAGCGACATCTGGCAAAAATCACCCCGAAGAAACAAGAAAAGAAAACTGCATTCGACTTCCCGGAAGAGCCAAAGAAGGTATTGCATGAATAAGTAGAGGATCTAGAAACACCCTACCTTTTGTTTCTGCAAATTCAATTTGTATAATTCAGTTAGTCTTTAGGGCTTTACACCTTAATGATAGGAGCAGAGCAGATAACATATGATGTTGTACTGTTTTCATACAACGGCCCGTATGTATAGACACTTGTTGACTTAAATATATAAAAGTAGCAGTTCATTTCTCAATTATAAAACGGGCAGAAGGATAAAACGAAACAAGCACTATGCATCCATCATCCGTTTCGGAGAGTGGGTTTACAAACAATAATAATAGTAATGACGATGCAAATGGGACCCAAAATTAAGATGGTGTCCAAGCAAAGCAACTAAGATAAAAAAATTCGCTAACAGCAATAATGTGACAAATCGTGTTGGGTATGCCTAATGAGATGAGAATCTTTCCACCTAAAAGAAATGAGATAAGAATCTACATATTCTGGAAGTTGCAGACCTGGAAAGGTAATAATAATAACAACAATAATAACAATGTTATAAAATAAAGAGAAAGAGGAAAAAAAAAAAAAAAGAGAGCAATAATAACAATGTTATAAAATAAAGAGAAAGAGAGAGTAAAAAAGAAAAAAAAATAAATATAGAGAGCAAAAGATAATATATTTTATTGATTCATCACGATTTTACAATACTTTTCCATAGTTTATAAATATAAGAAGTATAAATAATATAAAACTCTGCTTCTGATGAATATTAGATTTCTAATGTATATCAAAATTAACTTAATCCTGGACATCCTACTTAATAATAAAACATTCATAACACTCTCCCTTTGTGGTCCATCAAATGAAAAATGTGCCTCGTTAAAATCTTATTAGGAAAAACCCTATGGGTTTAAAATCTAATAAAGGAAAAAGAGTACACAATTTCCTATTACAAGTTGTCTCGTTAAAAACCTTTACCAGGAAAACCGGGTGGGACAAAACTTTGGTTAAAGGAAAAGAGTACAGCGTGTTTTAGACTCCCCCTAGTGGCAACATCACATTACATCTTTGAGTCGACGCATTCAATCTTGTATACTAGTCTTACAAACGTTGTGGTTGCAATGCCTTTGATGTAACCACTCTTCAATTGAGCTATACATATATTATATTCGTATAAGATAGTTGACTTCTTTTCTTGTCAAAGGCAATCTTCTGGATATGTTAGGTCAATAACCTTAGCCAAACACATTCTCGGCTTGCCTCATGCATTGCAATTATTTCTATATGATTTGAAGAGGCGACAGTTAATGTTTGCTTTATTGAACGCCATGATATGATAGTGCCTCCACATGTAAATAAATATCTCAATTGAGATCGACCTTTATGTGAATCCGATAAATATCCAGCTTCAGCATAGTTGACCAATAGGGATTTTGAATCATTAAAATAATCCCATATCAATGGTCCTTCTAAGGTATCCGAATACATGTTTAATTTCATTCCAATGACTACATGTTGGAGAGAACTAAATCTTGCTAACAAGTTTAGAGTGAAAGATATATAAGGTCTTATTTTATTTGTAAGATACATCAATGCCCCTATGACACTTAGATATGATACTTTAGGATCAAGAGACTTTTCATCATTCTCGCAAGGACGAAATTGATATTTTTTGTATAAGTTGACTGATGGACATGAATTCCATATTTTAAATGCTTGATCTGCAGGCCAAAACAAAAAATTATTTTTCCAAGATATTTCATCTTAAATTCTTTTTTTTTTTAAAAAAATAAATTTGTCACACCCCAGGATTTACGAATCCAAGTAAGGGGTGAGATAATGTATGTTAATTCTATTTTGGGCGCACCATGACAGCTCAATCAGCCACTCGGCTGGTTGGTTGGCAAGTTAGAATATTGGTGCATACTAACGTTAAAGCATTCGCCTGTTGGCGGTACCTAAGGAATTGATCATAAGATGTTTTCAGGAGAAGAAAAATTACGTCCAAGAAAATGCGCGCCTATGAAGGGGGTACGCCCCAGGGTTTGTCTGAACACTAAGAGACTGTCAGATGTATGAGCAAACTGTAGGAGACTTAATTGTCTGTAAGACCACGCTAAACAATAGTCTCCACCAAGACATAGTACGCCCGATTTGTATGCTTATTGTTCAAATTGAATCCCATATCGGGTTAGTTGGGAATTGTTGGGATTTTACAACAACAGTAGGCAAAGATTATATATTAGAGCAAAGAGCAGAGTAACAAAATGAATGAGATATTACTTGTACACTAAAACAAGCCAACTAAAAACATCCTTATAAGTAGAATGGTTGGTTATTTCTCAACAGAAGTAAATTAGATTGATTTGACCTCCTCGTGACTAGTCAACAGTGAGGATAATCTTCGCCGGATTTTTTTTCACCTATCCTGGAATTGGTAAGGAAACCAGGGGTCTGAGAATATATTTATAGGAAGTGTACATTTCGAATTGTTTTGGGGGCTATTGACTTAATGTTTAGGTTCTTCTTTCTAACCTCAACATCCTCTTCAATAAAGTCAAACTAAGATAGATGATTCAGTATGTAACAACCCAATTTCAGTGAAATCGGAACAGTGGTTTCGGGACCATAAATTCGAGCCGGAAGAAAAACTTATTTTTATATTTTTGCATGATTTGCATTTAGATAAAAATGTCATATAAAAATTCTGATAAGAAAATTTTATCGATTAGGTGTTTAATTATGGGAATGACCAAATTGCATAAAATGCAAAAGTTGAATTCTAGTAGCTAGAAGGATTAAATAGCTATGGAATTCAAAATTTGAGGTCCTTATATGGTAATTAGACCATTAATCAAAAGTTAGTAGATATTTTTTGATGAATCATCCATGGAAAAATTAGAAAAGGTCAAGGACTAAATTGAAAATAGAAATAATTAAAAGATGATAAATAATTAAAATAGAATTAAAATCATTTTATATCATCTTCTTCCCCAAATATTCCATGGAAACGCTAGGAAAGAGAAAACAAACTTTCTTGGCTTAAATTGGGAAGTATTCAAGTCCCATTTTTAGTAATTTTTTTATATTTAAAACCGGGGTAGTCTAATTTTTCTATTTGGGTGATTAATTTGAAAATTTATCAAAGTATAGAAATTATGTCATGGATGAATATGCTGAAAATTTAAAATTTATGGTAGAAAATGAAAGGTTGTTGATAGATAAACAACTTTTACAAAGTGAATTTTGATGAAAACATGATTTAGGGACTAAATTGTAAAGTTGTGAAAATTGAAGAAAAATTTTGAATTTTATAGAATACATGTGCTGTAAATTTTATATTGAAATTCCGGTTAGGCTTGGAATAAGGAGTAAATTGCATGAATTTCATTTTTCAAGCCTAGGGACAAATTGAAATTTATGAAAAGTTTAGGGGCAAAATGGTAATTTTGTCTTTTACCTAGGATGTAAATTGAGTTCAAATGAATATGAAATGTGAGAAATTGATGATTAAATTCATTTATATAGATCCGAACAACTCAAATTCGAAGCTAGATCGAGGAAAAGAGAAAGTCTCGGATTAGTACATTTTCTTGTACGAACTATTATCGAGGTAAGTTCGTGTAACTTAATTGAACATGTAAATATGTTGTATTTGTATCGAATGTGATTTATATTTATGTGAATTATTTGGATGTTACAATATAAGAAATGAATACATGCTTGAAACTGTTTGAAAAGGGTTAAGTTCCATTTGAATATTGGATTTCGATGGATAAACGTGATTTCCCTTATTGAATGAGGTCCTGCATTTGTTGTTGACGGGATTTAGCTTGGACGAGTAATCCTATTGACCTCATTACAAAAAGGATTTAGGCTGGACTGGTAATCCTGATGTAAGCCCTCTTGATCATATGTTACAGATAGGATTTAGCCCGGACGAGTAATCCTGATTAAGCTCTTGTGAGCATATGTTGGAAACAGGATTTAGCTTGGACAAGTAATTCTATTATATGATACGTGGCTCGAGAGTGTGCTTTCTGATTAAGTTCCCTAATAGGTACTCCTGAATACGAATTGACGGGTTATTGAATTGTACACCTTGAGTGTACTATTTGAATATCGATAGGAATTTCAATGATTCAATGGATAAAATACTTGACATGATATGAGAATTATGAGATGAAATGAATAATGTCTTGAAAGAATATAGCATGATGAGCTCATTAATGATTATTGATGTATATGTGAAATTTATGTAACTAATTTACTTGATTGAGTGTATTTTGTTTAGGTAAATTTGCCAAATTGATGAAAAGCATGTTATTTAATGCTTAATGTTATTAAATGTGATTAGTAAGTTTTAGTTCCTGTTATACGAACTTACTGAGCATATAATGCTTACTAGGCTTTATTTTCTCTGTTTATTGTGCTCGGAAGCTCGAGAAGGTTGGTGATTGGTTGGAGCACCATCACACTATCCACTAGTTTGTTTTGGTATAATTAGTAAACTTATTTTAGGTATAATGGCATGTATATGTTAACTTGGCCATTGTTGGCTTGAAAATGATGTTTGTAATCTAGCCATTGGAATGACTAGTAATGGTATGTTTTGATATAACTATAAGGTCATACTATGGTAGCTATATATATGTTAAGTATGGTTGATTAAATTATGTTTAACATATAGACTAAACCAAGGTAAAATTATAAATATGTGTGCATATAATGATATACCATGTTAAATGATAGAATTAGCTAGATTATAATGCTTGGATTGGTTGGTTTATGAATGTAAGTTTTGGTGTAGGTCATTGTCAAAGTTTTAGGTGAGAAATGAAGCTAGAAATGGCTTTATTTTGTCCACACAAGTAGACATACGGGCGTGTGTCTTGACCGTGTGTGATACACGGCCTGGTACATGGCCGTGTGGTTAGGCTGTGTGTCCCCTACACTTTAAATTTGAGAAACAGAATGCTCACAATTGAGCACACGGGTAGAGACACGGGCGTGTGTCTCAGTTGTGTGTGCTACACGGCCCAAAACACGGGCGTGTGGCTTGGCAATGTGAAACCTTGTAACACCCCTCACCCGTATTCAATACCAGAATAGGGTTACAGAGTATTACCGGACTTATCATATAATTACACATACAGTTCTCAAACATTTTCACATTTCATGTAATCATCATTCATCATTCATCATTTATCATGATGTCCCTAATACGAGCTTACGAGGCTCAATACATGCTTTGGAAGTGGTTCGGGACTAAACTGATAACATAAAAAACTTTTACAAAACTTATAATATTTTTCAAATTGCAGGGGTCACACGCCCGTGTACCCTGGCCATGTCACTCACACGGCCAAGTGACAAGCCCGTGTGGACAAAAATAGGCTATGTTTCAAGCCACATTTCTCACCTAAACTTGCATACACCTACACCAACTCAAAACACATATGACCATATCATCAAATGACATTAAAACTCATCTAAACCAAGTTCAATTCATGATATATCAATACCATCAATCACAAGACACACAAGTACCATAATATGCTATTAAATCTCATACCAAAATCACATTCTCCATTCATCAATATGGTCACATTCATTTATGCATCAATTTACTTACAACCACAAGCATACAAATCCCAAATTCAATCATTTGGCACCATCATTACCAATTTACAACAAGACATTCACAAGCGAATATAAACCAGATCACAAAAAGTGCTTTTACACATATATACATATACATATGAAGATAAGCCAAATCACATGGCTATTCACAAACCAAAATACACATCATATACAAGCCAAATCAAATGGCTAAAAACATAACAAAACAGCTAATCTATCATTAGCCAAATTGACCTATACATGCCATTATAACCAAAAATTTATAAAACCACAATACCAAAATAGCCGATAGATAGTGTGATGAAATCTCCGTCTTCTTCTAACCCGAACGAGCTTCCAATATCTAAGCACACAACGAAATTAACACAAAGTAAGCATGAAATGCTTAGTAAGTTCGTAATTCAAGAATAAAGCTTACTACTTCAATTATAAGCGTAATCCACTTTAGTTAATTCAATATATCATGGCCTTGGTCTAAACAACATTAACCTCTCAATTTTAATTATCACATAATTTAGCCACCCATCTCAAAACAACATAGCATAAGTACACCCTACTTAGTGTATTCACCTTTTCAAGCATGTGTATAAGCATATTTTTACCATCTAATAACTCATACTTTTTTCCATGCTTTCATAGCAATTCTAATTGAGACATTTTCCGATCTTTCCTTCTATTTATACCAATTTAACCACAACTGAGTTCATCATGTATTCATATGTCATAAATATATATACCATTCAAATAATGTGAATATGATAATCATCAGCACATTAATCACAAAGTTAACGTAAATTCAATCACATAATTACTCAAAATGTTCACAACTTCTTTAGTTTTAATGCTCGTATAGCCTTCCGTACATACCTATATTGATATGTATCTATGTAACACCCCAAACCCGGCCCATTTGTGTGACCGAATTTGAAATGCCACTGCGGAAAAACGTTTGAAAAACTTTTGACTTAGATTTTAAAACATAAAAGATTTGTTGTCTTTACTAAAACAATGTGTAATTAAAGTTCCAAATAAAATTAAGTTGTTTAAAATAAAACATTTTCAAATAATAATATAATCGACAATTTAACTTAAAACATAATAAAAATCCTTAAATACTTAAAATGGCCCTTATTACAATTATTAAATACTTAAAATACTGAAACATAAATTGTATAAAGAAAATCCTCTTTTGCATGGGCCACCTCGTATCCACTCCAACCCGGTCCGAGCATCACCTGAAAGGTTTGAGAAAAATTGGGTGAGTCACACAGACTCAGTGTGAAATTAATCCACTGAATTCCACCCACATGTTAACCACATATTAACCCATATAACAGATAACAAGATATCATTTTCACATTTTACCACATTCTGGGCTTGGCCCACATTCATATCACATTATCAGGTAACAGGGTAATTAACCCCATAATTTCACATATCGGGCTTAACCCATTTCCACACTGATCCACATTTATAAACTGGGCTTGACCCATTTTCACATTAATTCACATATCCATTGAGATTATGCAAAATGCACTCAACCCAACCTAGGTCCATCCTCTACACACCCCCGTATCCAGCCACCACACACCAGGGGATTATCAAATCACCCTCTCCTTTTTACTCCAAAAGGCAATCAATGCCATCTACGTGCAATTAAGCACAATAATCCACAATGCGACCTCAGTCAGCGCCAATCCACGATGTAGCCGTAGCTAACACCGAAACCACGATGGGACACATAGTCACTCATCAACCACGATATGGCACATAGCCGATATCAACCACGATGAGGCACACAGCCACTCACCAAGCCACGTGAACTTAATCGCAAATAAATCCACAACGTGACCTCAGTCAACGTCAATTCACGATGTAGCTCAAGGCTAACATCAAACCACGTACTCGAAGTACACCCGTGCCTTCTTTCATATCATATCCCAACCCATGCACATGTAACATAAGTAATGATATAATATAATGATGCGTGAGCATGTTCATCAAGCATAGTCCTAACACATATTCATATTAATAATCACATATCATCAGGTTTGGTACTTACCGGATTATCGACATACCCCTTTAAGGGTATTTATCTCATAACTTTTACTGCACTTGTTAGTACATAATCAACACATACAAATATAGCAAAAACCCAGAAAACGGTGGGTTAATCACACACCTGCCTATTAGTGAAATCCCGAACTACTCGAATCTAACACGATCTCGAAACGTGGTTCTTCCTTCTCCCTTAAAGCCGATTTGGTCTCCTACCAAATCCCAAATCACATCTGAGTTCCCTTCCTTTAGCTACACACAAAAGAACACCTTTTATGGCACTAAGAACATTCGGCCATGCCACAAAACTATAAACAAGGCCATACAGCCACACCAACAAATCCCGAAGGGTTACCGAACGTAATACCAAGTCTTACCTATTGACTTACCCCAAAACGGTTGTCAGAGAAATGAGGCTTAGAACGATTGCTTCCAAAGTCCCGAGGAGTCTATCTTCCAAAACCGATTGAAGAAAACCAAATGAAATCCTTCCCTTATTGATATTCGGCCAAGACAAAGACTTAAAGAGAGTGGGAAGTTTCGGCAATATGGTTATGAAAGAAGAAAGATATGTGTATAAAAGTGAGAAAGTATGTGAGTAGAAAAGAGAATGAAAGAGAGAGAGAGTGTCCGATTTTAGTAACAATGGAGAAAAGAAAAGGGAGTTTGGAGAAGAAAGAAATTCGGCCAAGAGAGAATTAAAGAAAATGTGATTATGAACCAATCTCAAGAGAAGAAAAGAGAGAAATATGGGAGAGAGGTTCGGCCAAACACTTCTTTGCCAAAAAGAAAGTGCACAAAAATGCACAAAGTTCAATTGTAGTTTCGGTTTCAAAAGAGCAAATGAAAGAAAGAAAATGGTATTTGGTTCAAACAAAATAAGGCTAAAACCAAAGGCAAAATTGTACCAAAATGCACAATAGACATTCGGCCAAGGTGGGAGTTTTTGGAGAGAAAGCAAAACAATACAAAAGATGCACAAAAAGCAAAGGTTGACCAACTATCCCCCCCAAAACACCTAACAACATTCGGCCAACCCCCTAGACACCCATGCCGTCCACATACATGCACTAAAGGCCTAGGATTACTTTCCAAAACATCCCCCATATTCCATGCCTTTGTCCCCTCATCATACCATAACTTTAAGATTCTTATCCCCAATTCCATGCTTTCCTTAAACATATATTCAACTTACCAAAATTAATAGTCCAACCTATCATAAATAAAGGTTGACCGTCCACCCATGCTAGAATGTACAAAAATAAAATCCTCAATATTCTTTCCATGCTACTCGAACCACTTCCCTCAAGCAACCCTTCATGCATCTTAACCACCTTACCACTAACTCCTCTTGTGCTAGATTTAACACTTAAATTAACTTAAGTGTCAAGTTCACTTAATCCACTTCACTAAATTCTTCAAGCTAAAAATTATTCTAGCCTCATTAATAAAATCAAGCCTTCACAAGACTATGCTAAACACACATAATTCATACCCAAGCTAACACAAATAATAAAATAATACTCAAATTTTTCCTAAAGCCCAAGGCCCAATCCTACTAGGCCCAATTTCGGGATATTACAATCTATTTCTCCCCATTTCACATCTTCAATTTACCCGTTGAATTATTTCAATATCACGAAATATACCCTACCTTGGATTGGTACTAATAATAATAATACTTTATATATTAATTCCATAATTCACTTACCAAATCACTCTGGATTTATAAATGCTTACGGTACGAGTACTTCGATTTTCCGACGCCATAGTCCAACTATGGTCTTACGCATACATTGCCATGGCCCTGCCGTGGTCTTACATTCAAATGCCATAACCCAGTTATGGTCTTATTTTCCGATTGCCATAGCCCAGCTGTGGTCTTATTTAACAACTCGTCTTATTTAAACCATACTTTTAGGGCTAGTTCTTCATTGCTTTTCAAAAGCACTTCTGGCTCCAAAAGCACTTATGGAAGAAAAGCTGTGTAGAACAAGCTGCTTTTAGCTGGAATTTTTGGCTTTTCAGAAATGCTTTTAAAAAGCACTTCTAAAAAGGAGAAGCTAAAATTTTTAGCTTTTCCTCTCCCAAAAGCACTTTTAGTGCTTAATTACTTTTTCACCCTTCTAATAACATAGTACTTTCTCTTTTTTTTCCATGGTGCTTAATTACAAATGTGTTAAAATCATTAATTAAAAATAAAAAAATAGTTTTTAAAATATTAATTACAAATATTTAATGGTTATATCTAAATATTTAAAATGTAGCTTATATATTCTAATTAAATTTTATAAGTAATTAATATTTATTACTTAAAAATATTTAAAATTTATATTTTATATATTAAAATATTGACAAGTTATAGTAATTTTTTTATATTCTTACTAAAATATAATAATATTAACTAATTTAAATTTTATTTAAATGTATATTTGTTACTTGATAATAACATGTCTAAAAGGGACATTTTATTTCTCAAAAGTACTTTTTGACAGCAATACTAAACACTCAAATTTTAAAGCAAACTTTTCAAAGCACTTTTTCACAACACTTTTCAAAAGCACTTTTTAAAAGCATTGCCAAACTAGCCCTTAATTTAAGATCTCCAAATTTAACTAATAGGATAAATACAATCTCAATTCCTTCATCAATTAAATAAATGCACATTTAAGTTCAATTATACGAACTTACCTCGAACTCGTACGACGAAAAACGATCGTTTAATCGATAGCTTTGTCTTTTCCTTGATCTAATTCTGTACGTCATTTTTCTTGATATGAAGGACTTTTCCCAAGCAAAAATTTCAAGCTTCCATGGCTTCTAAATGCTGTAATTTTCAGCTGGAAGATGAAACAATAGACGGTCACTTTGTTTTATTTTATTTAATTTACCTTTAATAGCCTTTTTACCATTTTACCTTTACCTAACTTTAAAAATTTCAAAAATACCAACTATGCACATCCACTACCTCAAATAATGGTCTAATTACCATATAAGGACTTCCACTTTAAAGTTCTATAGCCATTTAACACCTTTAGCTAATAGAACACAACTTTCGCACTTTACGCGATTTAGTCATTTTTCACAAATTAAGCATGGAAACGGTAAAATTTCTTAATGAAATTTTTATACCAACCTATTATCATGCTGTAAATATTAAAATAATAATAAAATAAATATTTTGACCTTGGATTTGTGGTCCGATTTGACTAAAAATGAGATGTTACAACTCTCCCCTTTAGGAATTTTCGTCCCCGAAAATCTTTCAGGAAATAGATTAGGGTATTGTTTTCTCATAGCTTACTCAAGTTCCCGAGTAGCCTTCTCAATCACGTGACATTGCCATAAAACTTCCACTAAGGTTATACTTTTATTTCTCAACTCTTTAATCTCAAGTGTCATAAATCGGATCAGTTCTTCGTTATCTGTCATGTCGACTAAATCTCAACATCTGTCAGAGAAATTATATACAAATGGTTTGATTGATACGCTATTGGCTCTATTCTCACATTAATCTCATATTGTAACAGCTCAATTTTGGGGCTAGTCGAAACAGTGGTTTCGGGACCACTAATCTGAGGTTGAGGAAAATTATTTTCATATTATTTTATGTGTTATAAAATGTTTATAATGATGCATGAGAATTTTGGTGCTTTAATTTTAGCGATTGAAGGCTTAATTGAGAAAATGGACTAATTCGCATAGTGCGAAAGTTTCAAATTTCAAGCTAGAGGTGTCTAATAGTTAAAGGATATAAAAAGGGAGGTCCTTAAAGTGAAATTAGGCCATTAGATGTGTGTTGGACGGCCATAGAGACAAGGAGACAAGGGCATTAAATTTTTGGTCAAAATTTGGTGAAATTAGGTGATGAAAAGATGAATAAAATAAGATAAAAAGAAAAGATATCATCTTTCACTATTCACCCTTCTTCTTCCACAGAAAATTGAAGAGAAATAGAGGTTTTTGGAGTTCAAACTTTCAGCCAAGCTATCTCCTTACAAGTAAGTGATTTTGATGGTTTTAGTTGATAATTTTTGTACTTTTAGAACCCCCAAAGCTTAAGCTAGCTAATGAGGGGACTAATTTGCAATTTGGTTGAAAGTTTAGGGACTTTCCATGAGAGTGTTTATGTTGTTTGCTGAGTTTTTATGGAAGAAAATGAATGTTAATGAGATGAGAAACAACCTTTATGAAAGGTGTTATCATGAAAACACCTAAATGGGACCAAGTTGTAAATGTTGTGATTTAGTAATAAATGCATGAAATAGTTGGATTTGTGAGTAGTTACAAGAGGAACAAATGTTCAGCTAGGCTTGTTTAATGAGAAAATGTGATGAAAAAAATGATTTACGAGCCTAGGGGTTAAATCAAAATTTTGCCATAGTATAAGGGCAAAATGGTCATTTTTGCCTAAGTAGAGATTATGATGTATTATAATTATAAAATGATTGAATGAGTGAATTTTGTTATTATAGATCAAGAAGAGCGCGGAATTAACCTTGACTGGGGAAAAGGAAAGGTTTCGGATTATACTGCAACTTAACACACTTTGCACCGAGGTAAGTTTATGTGTAAACGATGCATCTTAAATACACATGTTGTTACTTATTGGTGCATTGTATGATTGAGAACATATATGATTCAAGTGGATTGAATTTGGTAGATAATGAATAATTTCTGTATAAACATTGAAATAGATATGTAAGTGTGGAATATTACCCGTAGTAATTAATGGTGGGCTGTGTGCGATACCACCTTAATAATTCTTGTTGGTGGTCTATGTGCGATACCCCCGTAAATATTCTCGATGGTGGGCTATGTGCGATACCACCCTGATAAAGATTAATGGTAGGCTAAGTGCGAAACCACCGAGTGTTTGGTATTACTAGGAATGGCTTATTGTGAAATTGTTAAGTGTTGTTTCATGTGATCATGTGGTGATAAGTGTAGGGATGTATGTTAAATAATGTGAGCATTTGGCTTGTGATATGGATGGAATGTGGTAAGAGATGAAATGAGTAAGCATGATCATGGAATGTGGTTTGTTCTTGCTTAGTATGAAATGCTATTTATTGATTAACACATATTATGATGTTTATTGTTTACATGTAAACTTACTAAGCTTAAAGCTTACTCCCATTCTTTTCCCTTGTTTTATAGTGTCAAAAAGCCAGGTCGGGATATGAAGATAATTGGAAGATCACCCACACTATCAGCTCATCTCGGTATACCTAGACTTAGTGTTTTGAGTATGGCATGTATAGGGACTGGACTAGGTGAATTGTTTTATTTTTTTGGCCAAGTATGTATTGGCACCTTTAAAGATGAACCCTTTTGTATATTGTCATAGTTGATGGCTTATTATGATTAATTTATGAAAATATGAGGTTATTCAAGAAAGTGTTTGTTGCAAAAAATTTGACTTACTTGGTGATTTGTTGTATGGAGTTATGTTGTGTGAGCTAGGGTGACAAAAAGATCTTGGCAAATAGCCTTGTTCATGTCCACACGGGTAGGCACAAGGGTGTGCGTCTAGGCCATGTGACACACGGTTAGTCCCATGGGTGTGTGACCAGGCCGTGTGTCCCCTACATGATAGTGTTGCAAGTCAGTGTCGACCACGGGCTAGCCACACGGGCGTATGCCTAGGCCGTGTGTCCCATATGAGGTTACTAACGTCACAAATAGAACACCCATGTTTTTACACACGGGCGAGGACACGGACGTGTCTAGGCCGTGTAGAACACGGGCGTGTGTCCGGCTATGTGAAAACCCTTGTAGGTTCGAAATTAAAATAAATCCCACACAGGATAGGGACATGGGCGTGTGTGACAACACGGCCTGCCCACACGGGCATGTAACAGTCCGGTTTAGACCCTAGTTAGAACAGTGGTTTCGAGACCACAAATCCGAGTTAGAAAAAAATATTTTAATATTATTTTTTTCCATGCTTATGATATGTGAATTTGTATATGTGAAATTTCTGTGAGTTAATTTGCCCGTCTGTGTGCTTAATTTGAGCAAATGATTAAACGCATAAATCGTAAAAGTACCTTTCTATTTGATTAATGGTCAAATGGATGTGGCTTTTAAATGAGGAGGCCTTATGAGGCAATTAAGCCATTAATGAGATAGTGGATGGCAATGGTCAAGAATGACCTTATATTATATGATATATAAATATATTTTGTAATAAGGCTAATATGGTAAATAGATTACTAATATGATAGTAAATAAAACAAATGAAAATGTTAGTGGATGTGTTCATCCATTCTAGCCAAATTTGAAGAAAAGGAAAGAAGGAAAATTGAGCTAGGGCATTTGGCCATTTGTGAGCTTAATTCAAGGTATGTTTTTAATCGGTTTTTGATAATTTCTACGTTTTTGCAATCGTTGCTTCGAGAACTACAAAACCCATGTCTTAATTTTGAGAATTGATGATGATTTTGAAATGTGTCTTTGATGAACACATGAGCTTTGAAATATTTGATGATGAAATATGGAATATATGTGTTTGATTAACATATTTTGTATTTGGATTTTTAATGAATTTGAGTATTTTTGGGGTTAATTGTGGAAATAATATTTTGAAGGACTAAATTGTGAAATAAATGAAATGTATGGACTTGTATGAGCTACATGAAAATTTGGCTAAGCATGGGTGACATGGAATTTTGTGTATTTTGTGATTTTGTGAAATAGGGACTAAAATGTCAAAATGTAAAAATGTGAGAGCTAATTTGTAAATTGCCCTAGATGTGTGTTCTTGGATTGAATTGAATGAGTTGTTGAATTAATGGGTTAAATTTGAATATGTATAGATTAACAACCGAAGAAAACAGATTTAGATCGCGGAAAGTCTAAAGTAATCGAGTAGTCGAAATCGCTTGTTCATTTTGAATCCGAGGTAAGTCTATATACAAATAAATGTATTTGTATTAAATTATGTATATTCATATGAAACTACATGGTGATAAATGTGTATAAAATGATGAATATATGAATTCCAAGAAAGTATCTAGAAAAGATCAATATCCGAGAAGTCCTGTACGAACCTAGGAATAGATAGGAATTACGTATATCATGACATAGGTGTCCGATATGTGATATCATGTAAGACCACGTCTGGGACATTGGCATTGATTCGAGATTTTGTGTAAGACCACGTCCTGGACGTTGGCATCGATATGAGATTTCCGTGTAAGACCATGTCTCGGACATTGGCATCGTATTGATTCGTGTAAGACCTTGTCTGGGACAGTGGCATCGACATTTGGTTACTTGTAAGACCACGTCTGGGATGTTGGCATTGTACGACCATTCCGAGCATTCTGAATATCCTATTAGATTCCAAATAGTTCAACGGGCAAATCCGAGATGTGAATGGCTACGTGAAATGTATAATGATTCAGGTATGTTTGAAGAGTACACCATGTATGTGTACAAAAATGTAAGTTATATATGAACTCACTAAGGTGAATATGTGTATTGAAATGATAAGATGATATGTATTATACATGTTTGAATGAGTTATGAGCACATGTGAGATATGAGTTGTGGAATATGAGTAAGTAATGGCTAAATAATGAGCCAAGGATGATATTATGAATTTGCAAATGAGAAATATAAATGTCATTGCATTTATGTGGCTATATATATTTCATACTAAGTTTATTTGTATATGGCTTACTAAGCTTTTGGGAAGCTTACTCTGTGTGTGTGTTTACTCTATTTTATAGGTCGTCAAAGCTACCAAAGGCTCGGGAATCGTCAAGGATCATCACCACACTATCAAACTCAACTTTGGTACTTTTGAATGTGTATATAGCTAAATATGGCATGTATAGGCTAGTTGTTTTGGAACATGTTTGAGATGTGTAAATAGCCATGTGATGTGGCTAGATAAATGTTGGTAATATGCATGAGTGATTATGGTATATGAATTATGTTTTGATATAGCTTGATAGTAAATGGAATGGTCTTATGAACAGTAAGCTTATTGATGGATTGATGCCTTAGTGAATTAGTGAAATTATGGATGAATCATGCTTGGTTTTACATGTGATTTAGTTGTGTTATTTGGTATACAAGTTGGCATGTTTAGAAATGTCATTAAATGGGATGATAGGTTGAACATTTGACATGATTTTGGTTGCCAATTATGTATGGGGTATTGCTTATTTGAGCTTGTAGGGATGACCCTTGTGTGGGTGGCAATTTGGCCTTGAAAATGGCCTATAATTGTCCACACGGTTGAGCACAGGGCGTGTAGCTCGACCGTGTCCCTCGTGGTTGAAATTCAAGGCAAGTCAGGTTCGACCACGTGCAAGACACACGGGCGTGTGACTGGCCGTGTGGTGCAAGTCAGTAGCGACCACAGGTGAGGCACACAGGCGTGTCCACGGTCGTGTGGACAAGTCACTATGTATGCCTTGTTTTGACACGGCTTAGATACACGGGCGTGTCTGAGGCCGTGGGAGGCACACGGCCTGCCCACACGGGCGTGTGACCTCTGTAACTTAGAAAAAAATTAAAATTTTTGTAAGTGTTCGGTTTAGTCCCGGCCCTATTCTAAAGCATGTTTAAGGTCTTGTTGACCTATTTAAGGGACGCTTTGATTGTATTGGATGAATTATATTATGAAATGTCCGTAAAAGATTCCGTTTGTCCGGTAATGCCTCTTAACCCTAATCTAGCGACGGATATGGGTTAGGGGTGTTACAGGGCGTGTCCCATTTCACGCGGGCGTGTGGCCCCTGTTTAGGTAAAAAAATTTAATTGCACAAAAGTTTTCGGTTGGGTTCCGAAACCCTCCGTATGCATGTTTAAGGCCTCGTAGGCCCTTAATGAGAATGTTTTAATGGTGAGAGAGATATTTTAAGTTGGAATGAAATTTTATAGACTAAAGTTGTATGAACAAGTGAGTTAAGTCTGGTAATACCTAGTGCCCGGTTCCGGCGTAAGATACAGGTAGGGGGTGTTACACATATAGTCTGATAGATCTTGGACTCAATTTTCCTTTACCCTTACCTAACTTTAAAAATTTCAAAAATACCAACCATGTACATCCACTATCTCAAATAATGGTCTAATTACCATATAAGGACTTTCACTTTAAAGTTCTATAGCCATTTAACACATTGAGCTAATAGAATGCAACTTTCGCACTTTACGCGATTTAGTCATTTTTCACAAATTAAGCATGCAAACGGTAAAATATCTTAATGAAAATTTTATACCAACATATTATCATGCTGTAAATATTAAAATAATAATAAAATAAATATTTTAACCTCATATTTGTGGTCCCAAAACCACTGTTCCGATTTGCCTAAAAATGGGCTCTTACAAACCTTCACCTAATTTTGAAAAATTTAATTAACCACATGGCCTAGCACATGGGCATGTGGCTGGCCGTGTGGCACAAGTTAGAGAGTTAAATAGTTTCTAACACAGCCTGCAGCACGGGCGTGTCTTAAGGTCACACGGGCGTGTCCCTTGGACCACACGGGCGTGTGTGCCCTGCATTTAGGAAAATTATTGAAATTTTGTGAAATTTTTTTTGAGTTCTCGATTTAGTCCCAACTCAATCCTAATACTGATATTGGGCCTCAAGGATCCATTTGAAGGATGATATGAATAATATCGGAATATGAACAGTAATTAACATGAATTATTTGTAATTGTTCTGAAAACTCTAGTAATATTCTGTAACCCTATTCCGGCAACGGATACGGGTTAGAGGTATTACACAACCTTCTGGTAAGTCCTACAACTTTTCACATTACGACTATAGAAGGGAAGAGTATTACAAGAAGGCCCTACATGGGGGTCGCTTACAGATGAAATATTAGTAAAATGTTTGTAATGAGGATTCAAATAGAAATCTTATGATTGTTTAAGCAGTTGCTGCTGCTGGATCGAGAAGGACTATCGAAGTAGAAATTTTGGATTGAGATAAAGGTAGGTCTCTGGTGAGTCTTTAAACTTGACTCTTGCATGTCATGTAATCATGCAAATGCATATCTCTAAGAGATATCTACAAATACGTAAGCGAGGTAAATAATGTGCAACAATGTACGACGTTATGTATTATATGGTGTTGCTACTGGTGGGTGTATGGTTCTTATTTTATACTTCCTTAATATATGGGTTCAGTCCCTGACAATTTGAGTTATATAAAAAGGTGAGAAAGAGTTTTATTGTATAGCTTCCAATAGGGCAACTATAATGCTAACCAGACTGGCAGATCACAAAATAAATATGTGGAAAGTCCATGGTCATGACATCATATGATAATACGCCAAGAGGGTGTGAAGGTATAAGACCATGTGGGAAAAGACCCATGGCATCCATTGAGATGGTTCACCGGGACGATAAACACGAAACTCTTTGAAAAGCCTTGGTGGCAAATCCTTTAGAAAGCCTTTGAGGATAACTTTCTCTAGAAGCCTTTGTGGCGTATTACGTCAGAAATTTGTAGAGAGAATTCTTTAATGATCAAGTGGAGAGATTCTAGTCTGCTTTGTGTGAGATCTGAGTATGATTGTGAGGCATTTTTTGATAGAATACTCGACAAAGTAACTAGTTGTTGAATCTGCCTTAGTGATTTGTAATGAAAGAGAACTTGGGACATCTAGAATGTTGGTGGTGTAAGAGTCTTTCATATCTAAGAACTATTTAATTATGTATAGAATTTCTATTATGAGAATTAAATTGTTAGATTCTTCCATTAAGTCAGTTTGTATGGGTTGATTCGAATGTATAAGGTAACAGGTATTCTGGTAATTGTTGGAGTATGTGAAGGAATATGCCAAGAATAGTACCCGCTGGATAGTTGTAACATCTCACCCGGCGAAGTCCCAATGATCGAATGATGTTATTGGAAGCAATGCACAAAGAGCAAGAATTGGGAAGAAATAAGGATTTGGCTAAGCATAAGAAATTCGAAAACACCTGTACGCCCTAGCTTGGTGGATTCTAAAAGAAAACTCCACAGGAAGAGTATGTGGCAAACCAAATATATTCTACCTGTAAGGCCTTCTATAATAGGAATAGTTAGGGGAAACTCATAAAGGGACAAAATGAAGAAATGAGAACTAGGTATTGGAGATGGAAAAAATGGGGTAAATCATGAAAAGAACATGGTAAGATAAAGCAAGGAATAATGGTATGAAAGTACAAATATATGGATTTGGCGCACAGTCATAAAAGGGTATGATTGGAGGAGTAGTACTTGCCCATATACACTTTTCGATGTATAGAGTGGGTGGACTGTGAAAGGAAATAAGTGAATAGGGATTCCATGTTAGATAACTATGAGTAGTGAAATAAGGCTTATGGCTATGCAAAATTATTTTTAGGATATGAGTCCACACTAGTGGCATAATACACCCTGTAACCAATGTGGTCCTGTACCAGTTAATTTGCGAGGTAAGCTAGTTCAGAATTGATCAAGCACGATCTAGAAGGGTTAAAAGCTAAAGAAGTAATCAAATGAGTTTCTTAGAAGTGACAAATTTTGGATAAGACAACTCAACATTGATGTGACATTTACCAAGTTCCCATAAGAACTTGAGTTAAGTTAAAAGGACACTCAAGTTAAGCTAAAAGTGAGTTATATTCCTTCTTAAGAACTAAGGCTAAAAGATGATGGAAATATCTCTCTAAGATGAGTTTGAAACCCCCATTTTTGTTAGCGATTTTCCCTCCCATCAAGGTACGTTTTATGACGCTGCTTGACAAGGGAACATAGATCTATAAGTATGCTTGGAGAACTAGGGCTTAGTGATACATTTGGGTTTAAAGTGATAATAAAGGTTACCTGAGTGGATTCTAACAAACTGCCTTTGTTTATCAAGGCAGAGGAGGTTGTAGCATCTGGCGAAATGATGGATCTGGAGCCCAAACTATTGATTTCACAAGGAGAGGCTAGATCTGAAGTTTAAATTGCCTTTGAGATTATCAGGTGAGTCCCTAAGCTAAATCTTGCATGTAGTATGTATGTTCTAGGAACTTCTATGCTAAGTGACCAAATAGTCAAAAATGAAACTAGCAAAGCATGATGCAATAGCTTTGATACGACATGAAAGGTTTATAATAATGCATGTATGAAATGTATGAAGTTTGATGGTTTAAGTAGGAGGCATGAGTCTGAATGATTATAGTGTGCATATGAGTTCGAAAGCATGAATACGTCTATCATAAGCAAGTTATTGTATGTTGAGTCGATGCATGATGAGTCTGTGTCCGTCTCCGAAGTTGTCAAAGGGGTCTATCGGGACTAAAAACACGAATATCTGAAAGGACAAGTCCATGGCCATGGCGCTGAAGACCATTTCGTGTAAGACTGTAACTGGTGGGTTATGACATCATATGGAAAGAATACCATATTGTGTAAGACCGTAACTGGTGGGTTATGGAATCATATGGAAACATGACTTTATCATGTAAGATCGCAACTGTTGGGTTATGGCATCATATAGGAAAATTAAAGAAAATTACCTGATGTGGTTCTCTGTGTGTCCCAAGAAGATGAGGGGAAAACCTCACTAAGTGTGAATCTAGGCAAATCCCTATCGCCTAAATCACCAGGAGAAGGAAAGCCTTTATGGTGAACTTGTTAAAGGACAACCTTTGTGGCAAAACTCTAGAAAGGTAAGCTTTTGTGGCACAACTCTGGATAGGAAAGCCTTTGTGGTGAGTACTAGATGTAAATGTAACGCCTCAAAAATTTGAGTGTTAAGTTAATGTAACACCTTATACCTGGCCTGGTCGCCAAGCCCAAATACGGGATGCCACACTACTGTCTCGTTTCATGTACATCAATTTAGGAAACTAGATCTAAGCAAACCGATCTTCTTTTGTTAACCCGTATAAGTTTTAAGTCATCAATTAGTTAATTAACATTGTTACATGCAAATCATTCATTAATCGATCTTACATACAATTAGGATCATGCATAAGGGCTATTTAGCAAACTTTCATAAAACTGCTTTTAGGTATCGATATTGACATTTAGGGTATCGATATTTTTTTGAGTGGTATATATACCACTTGGAAAAACGATACCAAAGTAGCTTACTGTTTTCTGGCCCAAAAATCCCAATTATAAAAATTATCAATACTTGCTATAAGTTATCGATACTTGAGTCCCGAGTACCGATACCCGAGATAAGGTATCGATACCAAATCCTTATTTTATTTTCCTTTATGTTTTAATTCACAGGGGTATCAATTTTCAAAGCCAACTATCGATACCTCTGCTACTGAAGCTAAAAATGCAGCATAGAAGAGAAAATAATTCATTTCGAATAGATCCTAAGCAACATGCATCAAGTACTTTGTTTATTTCATCATGCTATGGCTAAATTTACCAGTCTAAAGTGTCCAATCATCCAAGCAAGAATTGTTATGCCAACATGAATATTTAAAAATTCTAACATAAAAATAACATGAAATTCTTATAAGTCAAATCAAAATGTTTAAAGATCAATAACCCTAAATAGTTCTACCACGTTGCCTATTTCCCCAACACGAATATAGATAATAGAGCACCTACGATTAATAACTAGCCTTCATTGGATCATTCCCTCTGAACCACACCGCCCACAATATGATGTCACTAATCTGCATATGTTGAAATGAGTGGATGAGCTTCAACAAGCTCAGTGAATGCAAGGAATTTCCACAAGGCAAACATAACATCATGCAACACAACAAATCATTTACTCACAAGTACCTTATTCTTAAGTCTAACATCATATAGTATTAAATCATGCATCATCTAATAGTTCATTCTCACAATGCATACATACTCATTCAAGCATAAAACATATTCTACACAATTACATAAAATAAGATAAGATGGCACTTGGATTATGAAACATAGAGTGAGCTCTATCATCACACATCAGATATACGGATCTCCATTACACCACATAGACTCATAGAGTCAAACATGTCCAAAAAGTGAAGAATTTAGCTAACACTTTCCTTATTTCGCCTCACATGTCCTGTTGAACGGAGCTTAGCTCTCATTCCTTTGTCCCTCCAAACATGTCCTAGGTCCTCAACACCCAAAACCACTATACATATAAGTGAGTACTCACAATCCTATGGCATGCCAACTATATCCAATGGTTCCAAGATCATAAGGCCAAAATATCCGCAAATAATACATATTACTTACCGATTATCCGTGCACTATCACTGCATATTAGCATCTTTTGCAAAACACTAGCATAGTCATATAATATATATATTACACATTCATTTCATGTATATAATTATACTTTACACAATAATCACCATACTCACTTATCACATTTCATGCACAAATACATAACCACAAGATAATTATAGATTCAAGAAAACTTACGCTCAGAACTTTGAGTAGGGGTTTAGGCTACATCTAAATTCCTAAGTAGCACATGACTCATGTTTACGAGTGGCAATTCCATACACTCACCACTCTATGCTTTTGCCGAAAAGCCAAAAGCTCAACTAACGCTTCCCTAGCTTGTAGTAAGCTCTAACTAATCTGAGGCTTTACACTCAAAAATCATACAATAGTCACAGTCAAATAGCAACCAAAAATTCACTCAAACCAACTAAAACACAATCTTTAAGCTACAATAGTCACAGTTAAATAGCAACCGAAATTCACTCAAACCAACTAAAACACAATCTTTAAGCTAAGTTCCCATGTAACTTAAACTATTAACATAACAAACTTTAAATTCTAATATCTTGGTCTATACTCAATATTTTTGCCTAAAATCAATTTCGTTAATCTAATTAATCATCTATGCCTAATTCATATCCTTAAAACTAGACAAATCTACTCAATTCATGGTATCGACATTTTTCGACATATTTTAGGCAATTTTCACAAAATTCATTAAGAATGAGAAATCATTAATGAAACTTCAATGCAAGTTTAAAAACCTTCTAATCATGTTGAAACAAGTTGAAAAACACTTTAAAACCACGTTTTTATGCAAAATCCTAAAATCCACCATTAATGGCTCGATTTTCGGCTTTTATTTAAAACATGTGACTTGAGGGCTAATAATTCAGTTTTAAGGACTAGGTATCATGAGAAACTCATGGGGATTTTAAACGTTACCTTTGATAGAAGATTAGAATAGTTTTGACACAACTTCGAAAAACCCACATTTGGAGAAGATAATGAATCTATGAAGTTTTTAAGTGTTTTAAAGAGATTCTATGGAGGTAATTAACTTAAGAATGGTAGCAAATCAAAGTATTATAGTTTAGGAACAAAAAATCAATGGAATAGTGAGGAAAAAAGTAAGGGACGACAACTTTAAGGAGAGGAGAAGAAACTATTGTGAATTATGTTGGGAGTGGGGGTTTATTAGGTTCAATTTTAAAAACTGGTTAAATTGCTACATAAATGCTCACTATTTTGACCCTTTTACAAATCAGTACCTTTTCTAAAATTAAAGACATTTAATCCTCATTTCCAAAAATTGACTTAACTTTATGAAAACCACTGTCGAAAATATTATCGAGTACCAACCTTACAAAATTTCGAGCTCATATAGGCTAAAATTCCTAAAATACCCCTAAAACTCCTAGGCCTTATTTTGGGGTGCGACAGTTAACCTTTATATTTGTGGCTAAGTGATCTATTTGTGTGTTAGAGGTCAAGGGTTCAAACATCACTTTTGAAAATTTTGTTATTTTGTTTGACTTGACCTTTATCCTTGAACATTTGACTTAAGTTTATTTCTGTGTTAATCTATGTTAAGAATGAGCTTGTTGGCTCGATGGTTAAGTTTCTATATATTTCCTGGTCTTGTGTTCGAGTCTCTGTGTAAGCGTAACAGATGTTTTTGTTACTCTGTAAAATTAGTTTTGTTTTAAAAAAAAATTGGTTTCTTGAACTTTAATTTTCTTTTCTTTTATGTTAGTTATTTTCCTTCTTCTCATACTTCCCTTTTCTTTCTCCTTCTTTTCTTTTTGGTTTTCTCAATCACTGAAGTTGCCGATAATTTTTACTATTGTGAGTTTGAGTAAGTATGCATTTCATTTTTTTTGATTGAAAGGTTAATTGCATGAGTTTTATTGTAGAATTACTGTTAAACATCCATTTGTTCATTTCTGTCGAAGTTGGTTTCAGTTTGATTTGTTTGAATTCGTTGTTAAGCGATCATTTGGATTTTTTTAGGCATAGATATAGAAGGTAGCGATCTCCAACGTGCTAATTCGAGTATTTGCCATTGATTCGTTGGTAAGCGTTAGTCTCGTTTGAAGGTTTTACATTGAAGCTTTTGGCATAGTTAGTTCAATGCTAAATTATGCGAAATTAGTTGATTAAATCATTTATTTGGTTATGGGATGGTCATTTTAGGCTCTGGGATTCTTCAGCGTTGTTCGTATTTCAAAACTTTACTGGGTGTGCAATGAAAACTTGATTTTCTGCAAATTTTGAACATCGAAAAATATGGTAGTCGATGCCACACGATCATGTGCCAGGCTGTGTGGGTCACATGCCCGTGTAACTCACTATTTATGAATTAGAGTCATACGGGTTAGGGACATGGGTGTGTCTAGGCCGTGTGAGAGCTATTTTGAGTTTTGAATCACACGGGCATACGTTTGGCTGTGTGCTAGACTGTGAAACTAACTGTTTTGAGCCATATGACCATGTGTGACATTATGAGGGCCACATGACTGCGTGCTAGACTGTATGGACTACACTAGCCAACCTTCTAGGCCATGTGAATCTACACGGGCGAGTGGGTTAAAATTCCAAATTTTTCGTTAGGGCTGTAAACGTCATTCAGTCGAACATAGGCCGACCATAGGGTCTGTATGATCTGATTTGGGCTATAAAACCCATTGACTGGTAATCTGTTTCTACATAAACTGTTATTATATATACATCATTGAATTGTAAACTAGCGTGTAATATCCGGAATTTGGGGGTCAGGCATTGTAGTTCATATCTATGTGTTACCATTGCTCCTTTCTCTTTTTCATTTCTACTTTCTTTATTTCTTCTATTTGGATATTTCCTCAAGCCTCATCTCTGTGCCGAATCTGTCTAAGCCGAATACTCCTTGGGTGTGGTAAGTATTCTCTTCTTTAGGAACCGTTCTCATCTTCTTTCATTTTGGTTTGCCGAAACCAAATGGTTGATCTTGGTTCTTGGGTATGGCCGAATCTTCTTAGGGCCTTAACTTTGTGTTTCTTTTGTTTGTAGCCAGCGTAAGGGAGCATTAAGGATCTCTCGGGTTTCGATTATTCAGAGGTAAGCAGGATATAGCGTTAGGCCGAAGGCCATTTCTATTGTCCATTAAATGATAGAGCTGAATCTAACATGAATCGTGTAGGGATTTCGTCAACTTTCTAGATTAAGTGAGAACCTTCGGGTTTTGGTCGACTTTGGTAAGATTATTCGATTTAGATGTTATTTAGTTTTCGTATGGATCTAATTTGATTTCTTAACGGGGTTTTCTGACTAAGATATTATTGATGGATGCGAACGCCAGCCAAGGGGAGAAAGGGGTTGGACACGTAGTCTCTACCCCTAAGTTCAAGAAGCGGTCAGTTTCAGCGGTTCGAGATTGGCCACCGGGGTGTGGGCCAATGTTGGAACGAGATCGTAGGCAGATAGCGGTAGTTTCGTTTAGGGACAGTATTGACATCGAGGGCATGGTGTTACGGGTTATCAGGTGTGTAGTTACTACACCGTTTTCTCTGTTTAAAATGAATTAGATGCATGTGATGTGTGTGGTAGCTGAAATAATGGCTGTGGTGGTGTGACTACCCATATTGGGTAATCTGGTAAACCGGGTTAGTATCTTTCTTATATCAAAATCGTGGATGGATATATGTGGATCTTCGTAAGCATGCTAAATATGCATACCTGATATGTTCATATGATTATATTGTTATTGCATCATAATAAAATGTATGTGCATGGGGATCGGGATATATTTAAAGAAGGAAAGGGTGTACATTTATGTACGTGGATTGATGCTAGCCTTGAGCTACATCGTGGATTGATGTTGGCTATGTGCCTCATCGTGGATTGATGTTGGCTATGTGCCTCATCGTGGATTGATGTTGGCTATGTGCCTCATCGTGGATTGATGTTGGCCATATGCCTTAACGTGGATTGATGCTAGCTTCGTGCTTCATCGTGGATTGTTGATGACCTTGAGTCACATCGTGGATATTGTGATTTAATCACGTGGATCAGTGGCTAGACCACTAAAGTGGACTTTGAGCAGCATGACTGCCAAAGAGGTGTGTAACGGATGGAGGGTCGATTTAGTAATCCCTTGGTGTGTGGTGGCAGGATATACGGGGGTGTGTAGCGGATGGATACTAGGTTGGGTTGGGTTACCATTTTGCATCATCATGTGTGGTATGTGGATATGTGTGGATATGGGCCAAGCACATTTGTGGAAACATGTGGATTAATTGCACACTGAGTCGGTTTGACTCAACCTATTTTTCCTAAAAACAATGCAGGTGATATATGATTCTTGGACCGGGCTGGAGTGGATTCGAGGCGGCCATGCAGAAGTTGTTTTATTTTTATATATGTTCTAAATTTTCAATTACTTTTGGGATTATTTTTATTGTAATAAGGCCGCTCTAAATATTCCGGGATTTTCATTATGGTTTTTTTTTGAGTGGGTACTAATAATGGAGTATTAATTAAAAATGACTTGAAACACTTGAGACTTGAAACCAATGGAATCAAATTAAAGTTTCCAAATTCGGATTAATGACAAATAACTCATTTTCCAAAATTTCTTTTGAATAACAACTTAACTTTTTTCTCAAATCTGTAAGTTTTACTACCCGGCAAGAATATGATTTTCTAATCATCAAACACCTTGTAAGCGGGATATTCATTTTTAAAATTTTACATGTATTTTCACCTTCAAAACCAAACTCTTTCAAACATTTTCCCCGTAACATTCTGAATTCGGCCGTAGTGCTTTGGGCCGGGTTTGGGGTGTTACAATTTGGTATCAGAGCCTAAATTTTAACTCGGCCTTTGGGTTTTGAGGCCCACAAAGTTTTCAAAATGAGTTTCTAAAGACAGTTAAAAGAAATTTTTGTGGAGTGGATTTGTGAAGGCATGGCACTCGAATTCTCCGGCCCAGGCCTGCCAGGTAAGTCTCCTAACTTGTTAAATGAATTGAGTGAGAATTAATATGTGATGCATTGTGAGGGACCTTAGAATTTAAGATCTTCTCTCTAAAGACTGAAACTTCTAGGATGTGTGCTCTTTACGAAAGAATAACTTGAGATTCTATATCATAAAACTTCTCCTTTAATCAAACAGTGGAAAGAAAGCTAATGCATTAAATTTCTTAAATCAGATTAAAACGCGAACATAGACATGAGTTCTAGGGGACGTGGTCGTAGTGCGCGTGGGCGTGGTAGAGGCAGAATGGCTGTGTCGGAACGGTTGGATCTGGTCATGGATCAGGGAATGAGCCGCCGCTGCCAGCTGCGAAGGCTGAATTTCAAGATCAGACGGGTAGAGACGACGCAGTGTCTCAGGCTATGCTGCGGGTTTTAGAGAGGGTTGCGGAAGCAAATGTGGGTACTGGGGCCCGGAAATCAGTTTCTGAGCGACTCCGAGCAAATGGAGCCGAGATATTTAGGGGTGTCTCAAGGGTAGCTTCAGGATGAGGCCTACCAGTGGTGGCTCACTGTCAGAGAGGGTACTCCGGTAGATCGAGTGGATTGGGGGTTCTTTAAGGTAAACTTTGAGGGAAAGTACGTTGGAGTTAGTTTTGTGGACGCTAAGAGGAAGGCGTTCCTGAACCTAGTGCAAGGAGGTAAATCAGTAGCGGAATATGAAGCAGAATTTTTGCGGTTAAGTCGGTATGCTCGAGGGACTGTTGCTACTGATTAGGAGCACTGTGTGAGATTTGAGGATGGGCTGCGAGATGAACTGCGAGTATTGATAGCTCCTCAGCGGGAGAGGGACTTTGCTACTTTGGTAGAGAAAGCTCGGATAGCAGAGGAAGTTAAGCGAACTGAGAGGCAGAATAGAGATAAGGACCGAGGCAGGAATAAGAGGAGTTTTTGACCAGCAGGATCTTCAGGGGGTTTCCAGAAAAAGCCTAGGGTTGAGAGTGCTGCTCGCATTTCTATGCCAGCCACTGGGAATCAGGTCCGTCCGTGTGCTCAGTGTGGAAGGACTCATGTAGGCGAGTGTTGGGGAAGGAGTAAAGAGTGTTTCAGGTGTGGGTCCAAGGCTCACTTGGTTAAGAATTGTCCTCATGATTTGGATAGGACTCGGACAGTAGGTAAGGGGTATGTGCAGTTAGGAAGGGGTGGTCAACAGATGCCGAGGGGTCGTGGTCCGAACCGTGGAGGGAATGGTTTTGGCCGAGGTCGTGGGGCACTGGGTAGAGGTGCTGGGAGCTCAGATGCAAGACAGCCTGGATTGGTGTACGCAGCCAGACGTCGTGAAGTGGAGGATGCACCAGATGTGATCACGGGTACGTTCCTTATTCTTGGGTTACCATTTACTGCTTTGATTGATGTTGGGTCGACTCACTCTTACATTGCTAGTATGGTGTCTGGAACCTTGAATGTGAACTTTGAAACTATCCCTAGGAAGATGACTGTACTTAGTCCTTTAGGGCAATCAGTAGTGGTAGATAAACTCTTTAGAGACGTGCCTTTAGAGGTTCAGGGGGTAGTGTTCCCGGCTGACTTGATGGAGCTGCCGTTCGGAGAATTTGACCTGATCATAGGTATGGATTGGTTAGTAAGATATCGTGCGAATTTGGACTGTGCAGCTAAGCGCATGTCATTGAGAACTCCCGAGGATGATGAGGTTATGGTGATAGGTGAGAGGAGGGACTACCTGTCTAATGTAGTGTCTGCTCTTAAGGCGGAGAAGATGGTGAAGAAGGGGTGTATGGCTCTTTTGATGTTTGTTAGTGCCTTGGATGCCAAAGAAGCAACTGCGGGAGAGGTCAGGACACTGAAGGAGTTTGCGGATGTTTTTCCGGAAGAACTTCCAAGGTTGCCTCCGGATCGTGTGGTGGAGTTTGGAATCGATTTGCTGCCGGGTACCGCACCAGTGTCCATCGCTCCGTACAGAATGGCACCAAAGGAGTTGGTTGAGCTTAAAGTCCAGATGCAGGAGTTGTTAGATCGCGGTTTTATACGACCCAGTGTGTCTCCATAGGGAGCATCGGTGTTGTTCGTAAAGAAGAAGGACGGTTCTATGCGTATGTGCATAGATTACCGCCAGTTGAATAAGCTGACAATCAAGAACAAGTACCCGCTGCCAAGGATAGACGACTTGTTTAATCAGCTTAAAGGGGCTGCGGTGTTTTCGAAGATAGATTTGAGGTCGGGGTACCACCAGCTTAAAGTGAAGGAAGCAGATATCCACAAGACGGCTTTTCAGACTCGATACGGGCACTATGAATTCTTGGTAATGCCGTTCGGGTTGACCAAGGCACCAGCTGCGTTCATGGATATGATGAACCGGGTTTTCCAACCCTACTTGGATCAATTTGTTGTGGTGTTTATAGACGACATTTTGGTATATTCCAAGTCTGAGGAGGAGCATGATGCGCATCTTCGAGTGGTGCTACAGATTTTAAGGGAAAAGAAGTTGGATGCCAAGCTTAGCAAGTGCAAATTTTGGTTAAGAGAAGTTGCTTTTCTGGGTCATGTGGTATCTGCAGAAGGGATAAGAGTGGATCCTCGGAAGATTGAGGCAGTATTGGATTGGAAACCACCTAAGTCGGTGACGGAGATTCGCAGTTTCTTGGGGTTAGCAGGTTACTATAGAAGGTTTGTGGAAGGGTTTTCTTCGATAACAGCACCTTTGACTAAGTTGTTGAGAAAGGAGGTACCTTTTGTGTGGACGGATAAGCAGCAGGAAAGTTTCGAGAAGCTTAAGAGGGTTTTGACAGAGGCTCCGGTTTTGATTCATCCAGAAGCTGGGAAAGATTTTGTGGTGTATTGTGATGCTTCTCATACTGGGTTAGGTTGTGTACTGATGCAGGAAGGGAAAGTTGTTGCTTATGCGTCTCGGCAGTTGAGACCGCATGAGGTCAACTATCCGACGCATGACCTGGAGTTGGCTGCTGTAGTCTTCGCTTTGAAGGTGTGGAGGCATTATTTGTATGGAGAGAAGTCGGTGATCTACACGGACCATAAGAGTTTAAAGTATCTGCTGACTTAGAAGGAGCTGAACTTGAGACAGCGAAGGTGGGTGGAATTGTTAAAGGATTACGACTGTTCGATTGAGTACCACCCGAGTAAAGCGAATGTGGTGGCAGATGCGCTAAGTTGGAAAGTAGTATTGGATCTGAGGGCGATGTTCGCTCATCTTAGTCTTTATGATGACGGGAGTTTGTTAGCGGAGCTACAGTTAAAGCCGACATGGTTAAGTCAGGTCAAAGAGAAACAGTTGGTGGATGATGTTTTGAGCGCTAAGCTTACACAAGTTCAGAATGGGGGAGTAGAGGACTACAGTATGGATAGCGACGGGGTTTTGTGCTTCCGTGGTAGGGTCTGTATACCAAAAGATGTGGAGCTGAGGCAGAGGATTCTTCGGGAATCGCATAGTAGCCCTTACGCTATGCATCCTGGAGGGAGTAAGTTGTATAGGGATCTACGGGATCATTTTTGGTGGCCTGGATTGAAGCGGGAGTTATAGAATTTGTGGGAAAGTGCTTGACGTGTCAGCAAGTTAAGGCTGAACACCAAGTGCCATCGGGGTTGCTGCAACCAGTGAAGATTCAGCAGTGGAAGTGGGAGAGAATCACGATGGATTTCGTTAGTGGGCTTCCTCTTACGCTTACTAAGAAAGACTCGGTATGAGTGATCGTGGATCAGTTGACAAAGTCCGCTCATTTCATACCTGTTCAGATTGATTACTCTCTGCAAAGGTTGGCGAGGTTGTATGTAGCAGAAATTGTGAGGCTACATGGGGTGCCGGTATCGATCATATCAGATAGGGACCTAAGATTTACGTTGCGGTTTTGGAAAGCTTTGCATCAGGCATTGGGCACCAGGTTGGACTTTAGTACGGCATTTCATCCGCAGACAGATGGCCAGTCTGAAAGGGTAATTCAGATATTGGAGGATATGTTGAGGGGATGTGTTACCGACTTCAGAGGTAGTTGGGAGGAATTCTTGCCTTTAGCAGAATTCGCTTACAACAATAGTTATCAAGCTAGTATTTGGATGGCGCCGTATGAAGCACTGTATGGGCGGAAGTGTCGGACTCCTACTTATTGGACAAAATTGGGTGAACGTCATGTTTTGGGTCCAGAGATGGTGGCAGATTCAGAGGAAAAGGTTAAGGTAATTCGAGCTCAGTTGAAGGAGGCATCTGATAGGTAGGAGTCGTATACAGATCTTAAGGGAAAAGAGATAGAATTTGCAGTGGGTGATCAGGTATTCCTGAAAATTTTACCGTAGAAGAAGGTGATGAGATTTGGACGTAAGGGTAAGCTGAGTCCCAGGTTTATAAGACCTTATCGGGTTTTGAAGCGAGTTGCACCAGTGGCGTATCAGTTAGAGTTGCCTTCGGAATTGAAGCAGATGCATGATGTGTTCCACGTTTCGATGCTACGTCGTTACAGATCGGATCCGTCTCATGTGGTACCAGTTGAGGAGGTGGAGTTAAGACCAGACTTGTCCTATGAGGAAGAACCAATTCAGCTTTTGGAGCGAGATGTGAAGGTGCTTCGGAAGAAATCAGTTCCTCTAGTCAAGGCGTTGTGGCGGAACCATGGTTCAGAAGAAGCTTCGTGGGAGCCAGAGGGAGTGATGCGACAGCAATACCCTCACTTATTTTGGCCAGGTAATTTCGAGGCCGAAATTATTTTTAAGGGGGTAGAACTGAAATATCCGGAATTTGGGGGTCAGGCATTGTAGTTCATATCTGTGTGTTAGCATGCTCTGTGTGCTGTTTGTATGTGTTTGGGGGTTTCGGGAAACCTTGGGGTTAGGTAGGAGCCTTAGTGAAATTTTTGGTTGGGCTGATAGGGGGAGAGCTTAGGGAGCTAGGCTTTAAAGGATTTTAGGTGGTGTTTACTGTCACAGAAAAGCAAGTGATAAAGTGGCAAGGGAGGCGCCACTTAGAGCACAAGGGAGTGACGCCTCAGGGAGCTACAAGGGGGAAGGTTCGAGCTGCGGAGATAGCATTTTGGGAGTTCATTTTTGCGTCAGGAGGAGGAGGAGTTGGAGTTGGCGTGGGCACTTGAAGATAGGAGGTTTGAAATGGTCAAACATTTCAAATATGTGGCTATGAAGGGAGATAGGGGTGTGAATCATTCAAATGTGTTTTAGTGAGTGGAATGGAGGAAAGATAGGAGAAAAATAAGGGATGAGGTAAGGGGTGTGAGAGTTGGCCGAAATAGGGGTTCTTGGTGGTGGCATTTTCAGTCATGTATGGGGGGAGTAAGTGCCGAATTTGCTTAATAGTTGTAGTGTGCATCTTTTGTTTTTTTTCCTTCTCTAGTCTTGTGCCGAAAAGTGGTAGTCAAAACTCTTCAATTGTTTTCTCTTCAGATGACTAAAAGCCGAAAGTGTAAGTGATCTTTGGGGGCATTCTTGATTCATCTTTGCTCCTCTCTACTTCTTCTCTAAACCGAACTATACCCTCCTTCCTATTCTCTTTTTCTTTTCATACTTGTGCCGAATCTTTCTCTTCACTTTCCCCATAGCCGAAACCCCTCAAAACTCCAACCTTCTCTTCTCTTTTCTTTTGCTAAAAGCCGAATAACCCTTCTATATCTTGGCCGAATCTTCCATTTACCATTGCTCCTTTCTCTTTTTCATTTCTACTTTCTTTATTTCTTCTATTTGGATATTTCCTCAAGCCTCATCTCTGTACCGAATCTGTCTAAGCCGAATACTCCTTGGGTGTGGTAAGTATTCTCTTCTTTAGGAACCGTTCTCATCTTCTTTCATTTTGGTTTGCCGAAACCAAATGGTTGATCTTGGTTCTTGGGTATGGCCGAATCTTCTTAGGGCCTTAACTTTGTGTTTCTTTCGTTTGTAGCCAGCGTAAGGGAGCATTAAGGATCTCTCGGGTTTCGATTATTCAGTGGTAAGCAGGATATAGCGTTAGGCCGAAGGCCATTTCTGTTGTCCATTAAATGATAGTGCCGAATCTAACATGAATCGTGTAGGGATTTCGTCAACTTTCTAGATCAAGTGAGAACTTTCGAGTTTTGGTCGACTTTGGTAAGATTATTCGATTTAGATGTTATTTAGTTTTCGTATGGATCTAATTCGATTTCTTAACGGGGTTTTCTGACTAAGATATTATTGATGGATGCGAACGCTAGCCAAGGGGAGAAAGGGGTTGGACACGTAGTCTCTACCCCTAAGTTCAAGAAGCGGTTGATTTCAGCGATTCGAGATTGGCCACCGGGGTGTGGGCCAGCGTCGGAATAGGATCGTACGCAGATAGCGGTAGTTTCGTTTAGGGACAGTATTGACATAGAGGGCATGGTGTTACGGGTTATCAGGTGTGTAGGTACTACACTATTTTCTCTGTTTAAAATTAATTAGATGCATGTGATGTGTGTGGTAGCCGAAATAATGGCTGTGGTGGTGTGACTACCCATATTGGGTAATCTGGTAAACCAGGTTAGTATCTTTCTTATATCAAAATCGTGGATGGATATATGTGGATCTTCGTAAGCATGCTAAATATGCATACCTGATATGTTCATATGATTATATTGTTATTGCATCATAATAAAATGTATGTGCATGGGGATCGGGATATATTTAAAGAAGGAAAGGGTGTACATTTATGTACGTGGATTGATGCTAGCCTTGAGCTACATCGTGGATTGATGTTGGCTATGTGCCTCATCGTGGATTGATGTTGGCTATGTGCCTCATCGTGGATTGATGTTGGCCATGTGCCTCATCGTGGATTGATGCTAGCTTCGTGCTTCATCGTGGATTGTTGATGACCTTGAGTCACATCGTGGATATTGTGATTTAATCACGTGGATCAGTGGCTAGACCACTAAAGTGGACTTTGAGCAGCATGACTGCCAAAGAGGTGTGTAGCGGATGGAGGGTCGATTTAGTAATCCCCTGGTGTGTGGTGGCAGGATATACGGGGGTGTGTAGCGGATGGATACTAGGTTGGGTTGGGTTACCATTTTGCATCATCATGTGTGGTATGTGGATATGTGTGGATGTGGGCCAAGCCCATTTGTGGAAACATGTGGATTAATTGCACACTGAGTCGGTTTGACTCACCCTATTTTTCCTAAAAACAATGCAGGTGATACATGATTCTTGGACCGGGCTGGAGTGGATTCGAGGCGGCTATGCAGAAGTTGTTTTATTTTTATATATGTTCTAAATTTCCAATTACTTTTGGGATTATTTTTATTGTAATAAGGCCGCTCTAAATATTCCGGGATTTTCGTTATGGTTTTTTTTGAGTGGGTACTAATAATGGAGTATTAATTAAAAATGACTTGAAACACTTGCGACTTGAAACCAATGAAATCAAATTAAAGTTCCCAAATTCGGATTAATGACAAATAACTCGTTTTCCAAAATTTCTTTCGAATAACAACTTAACTTTTTGCTCGAATCTGTAAGTTTTACTACCCGGCAAGAATACGATTTTCTAATCATCAAACACCTTGTAAGCGAGATATTCATTTTTAGAATTTCACATGTATTTTCACCTTCAAAACCAAACTCTTTCAAACATTTTCCCCGTAACATTCCGAATTCGACCGTAGTGCTTTGGGCCGGGTTTGGGGTGTTACATAGCGGGTAATTGTATTATGTATTAATCTAGTATAATCTGAATCTATAACATCGTATGCTTATATCTGTATCTGTAACTCTACATTTGCATTGGGGTCGGGATTGAATAAGGTAGAAGTTGTGGCAGTCTAATAATCTATTAAGACTGGTGGTTTGGCGACTTTCGCATTCTATTCTGGCAACTAGTTTGTGACATTTTAAACAAGACATATGGTCACTATGTGGTGTGTAAGGATGGATGGGTACTCGATACTTTTTTTTTTTGTGTGTAGGGCTGGACAAAGATGGTGTGTACTGGATGGGGGTAGGAAATTTGCATTCTGTATCTGTGACAATCTACATCTGTAACTGATATGTTCTGTTCTGCTTCCGTATCTTATTTTGAGAACTGTTCGAACATGGAGAAACTGAAGATCTATTCTGTTGTTTCACTTAATAAAAATTATAAGTTACATACTGTGTCTATCAACTTATTTTATCTATTTGACTGAATTTCAAGTAACTCATCAACTTAGGCGAGTCATCATGGCGGGAGCTCTGTCATTATTCCTTAACTATTTTAGTGTTTTTAATAACTTATGCTATTGTGTGTTTGTTTTGGATTACGTTTCAAAAGTCAGAACTTCTATGTTGGGTTTGATCAATTATATGATTTTTGAAAGTTAAATTTCAAGTAGGTTGGGTATAGGGTGTTACAGTAAATGATGCATTTGTGCCAAAACTCTAGACAAGAAAGCTTTTATGATAAGTATTGAATGTAAAGGAAATCCTTTGTGGCAGCCTTTGTTTAAGAATGCCTTTGTGGAAAATCTCTGAAAGGAATTTCCTTTGTGGCGTTCTCTGTCAAAGGAAAGCCTCAATGGCTACCTCCACAAAGAAAGCCTTCATGGCGATATATGAAAAGAAATTCCTTCGTAGCGCAATCTAAGAATAGGATGCCTTGGTGAAAACTTTGTAAAGAAAAACCCTTGTGGTGAATATAAAGAAAGCCTTTACGGCTATTTAAATGAGGGAATGCTTTCACGACAAAATTCAAAATGAATAGCGTGTAAGGAATTAGGAAAGAATGGTACAAATGGTCCTCTAAAGACAAAGTAAAGATAGGATTCTGAGGTATAGCAAGTGTAAGAGATGACATATGAGATAAGGAGAAAGAACTAAGTATCCAACTAATTCTAAAAGAAAGGCACCGTATGTAAATGAATTAGAAAACTCTGATAGTAGCAAGAAATGAACAGCGAAGCTAGAGCGTGCCAGAATAGGTGGCGAATCCGAGATATGTGTTATAGACATGTATAGATAGTACCTTGAAGTAAGGAAGATATGAGTGCACTTTGTGTTAAGTATTGGGCGTAGTCTACTCGCTCAAAGGTCGTAGAAAAATTAGTAAGTATGAAATGAGATCTTAAGTCTATTAATAAGGTAAATTACATGGTTAAGGACCATGTAAAGATGGAAATTAAGAAGGGGCATAGAAAGTGAAGAATATATTGTATGCTCAAAGGAAAGAAATGGTCATTTGAGTTTGGACCTCGAATCTGAAACCTAGTAGAATGAAGGCTTAATAAATATGAAAGTAAGATAAGTTCTTAAAGACACAGAAAGGAAGAAAAAGGTCAAGAATAGAAAGAAGTAGTTACAGTCTGTTAACGAAATAGGTATTTAAAGATTATCTCACTAAGTTCTTGTGAACTTACTAAAGTTATTTCTTGTTTCAGGTTATAAAGGAGTATGCGCCCAGGGATAATGCTAGGGCTACGCCATAAAAGAAGTGGAGCGATGAGATGTTATGCATACAGAGGAAGTTATGTAGTGTGTTCAAGGTAGAACATAAGTCTTTTAAGCAATGTTCTAATGTGTTTACAGTAGACTGAGAAATAAAATGGAGAATATTGAAATTTTATTATCATGAACTATAAATGTAACAGACAATGTACACCTATAAGAGACTTTGTCATATTCATAAATAGAACTCGTACATGGACAAAAGTTTTAAGTTACATTTGTCATAGGGTGTAACGTCTGACATTCAGACCCAGTAAATCGAGTCGGGTGAAGGGCGTTACAATAGTGATCTAAGAAGCGTATCTAACTACGAACTGCAAGGGAATCGTATAATGGGATTCAAAATTTTAGTGTAACGTCTGGGATCTGCAAATCAAGTGAAAGGAGTATAAGACGATTAAGTTCAGTGTTTGACGTAGGTTATCCGCCAACCAAGAACCAGAACTGTACTCGCCAGTGTTTAAAAGGGAACCCAAACCCACTGAGTCAAAAGAATCTATATCTTTGTAAAAAGGTAAATATGAATAAGACTCATTAAGTTCCTTAGAAACTTATATGCATTTTTTTTGGTATGCAGGTTTGTGATTTGGACTAATCTACCGAGAGGGACCAAGCCAAGGTTGCGTCATGGTGGTAGATCAAGGGAAATATTATACATACAGAGGAACTCTTTTTGAAACATGTTTTCAAATGAGAAATAGTAATACCTGCCACAATATGATTGTTTATTTAAGTAAATTGTTGTAAGATTTTATTTTACCTTTGAAACTTTTTTGAAAAACGATAAATCTATTATTCAAACCTATTATCTTAGGAAGGACTTTTAATAAATAAGAGGTATATTTAGTATAGTTCTTAGTAGATTGAAAAATTTAGTTAAGTGTGTAAGTAATTTGGCGTCTTATACTCGAATATGATAAATTGGGTAGGGTATAGGGCATTTCAAAATTATTTCATTTTGAAGCTCTTTAGGAGTTTCAATAATATTTAGATCATCAACATAAACAAAAATGATCACAAAATCTGATCCAGACCTTTTTATAAAGACACATGGACAAATTGGATCTTATTTTATTGAACAAATTTTTCCAGGGAACTCTATATCTTTCTGGGATTTTAAATCCTTCAGGGATGTTCATATAAATTGCACTAGCAAGTGTACCATACAAATAGGCTGTAACAATATCCATTAGACGTATGTCAAGTTTTTTACGTATTGCCATACTAATAGGATATCTAAACGTGATTGCGTCCACCACGTGAGAATATGTCTCTTCATAATCAATGTCAGACATTTGTGAAAATCCTCATGCTACAAGTCATGCTTTATATCTTATGGCTTCATTTTTCTCATTTCATTTTTGCACAAATACCCATTTAGATCCTACCGGCTTTACACCTTTAGGTGTTTGAGCTATAGGTCCAAAAACCTCACGTTTGAAAAGTGAATTCAATTCTGCTTGAATTGCATCCTTCCATTTTGACAAATCTTTTCTATTTTTACATTCCTAAAAAATATTAGCCTCAATATCCTCATTTTTTTGCTATTTCAATAGCAACATTATAAGCAAAATTATTGTCAACAACAATATTTTTTTGGTTTTATCTTTTTCTCGTATTGACATAACTTATCGAGATATCTTTATTTTCATCATTTTCATTTTCACTTTCAGGTACCTGAATCTCTTCTTGAGTTTAATATTTAGTTATGTCATGGGTCTCTTGAGGAATCCTTGCCTCCACTAGATGATCATATTGAATGTTTTCTCCTTTCCTTTTATGAGGACTTTTATCTTTGAAACCGAATGGTCTTCCACGCTTCAAGCATGAATTACTTTCTTTTGTACTAATAGTTTTCCCTATTGGAACATTAATTCGTATTGGAGCATTTTCAGCTGGTATGTGAGATATTGCAATTCTCTTTAGGTCAGTAAATGAATCTGACAGTTGATTTGTAAAATGAATTATCTGCTGACCTTCTGGTTCACATTGCTTTGTATGAGGATATTAGACAATGATAATTCATTTCAAGTACTTTATTCATCTGATTTTTTATTCTCTCCCCCTAATGTTGGGAATATTGTTTCATCAAAGTGACAATCAGCAAATCGTGTAATAAATAAACCTCCAGTTAATGATTCACCATACTTAATTATAGAAGGAGATTATAACCAACATATATTCCCAACCTCCTTTGAGGACCCATCTTTGTGCATTATGGTGGAGCAATTAGTACATATATTGCACATCAAAAAAAAAATTCTAAGATGGGATATATTTAGCTCCTGACCAAATGCCAATTGATGCGTACAACATGTAAATAAGTACAATCTCATGTTGAAATAGGAAACTTTGTTCTCATAAGTAATGGTTTAGCTATTAGTTAAAGGCGTTTGATAAACGATTCAACTAAACCATTTCATGTGTGAACATAAGTTACAAGATGTTCAACTTGTATCCCAGTTGACATACAATAAATATTGAAAGTTTGGGACGTAAACTCACCAACATTAGCAAGATGAATTTTTTTTAATTGCGTAAATTGAAATTAATCATTTAAACAAGCAATCTTGCAAAATACTAGTTGCACATTGGTAACTCACATTTGATTATCTTGAAGAAGCAATTACTAATATCATATCAAAACATCTACTTGTTGGATAAAATGGGCCCATATTTCTTTTAGTAATGTAAGAGATTCAATCTCAACTTTTGCTAATGAGGTTTAATAAATCATCCTTTTTTAGAACAAAGAGCACTTGAGTAATATTTAAAATCAAGAATCTTCAAGTTCTTTAATGAATACTCTTGATTTGAATTCTCATCTTGTTGCATCATTATTGATCGAGATGGTCTAACCTATCATGCCAACTTAATTAATACATTTGGACTAGTAAACTTCAGGTTTACTATCTCATATGATTCAACACTACAAATGTAAACTTCTGGTATATGCATAGTGCAAACTAGAGGCAAAGGACAATAATTTTTCAATATAATAATAAAAAAAAGCTACATGCATTTGTTGCAAATAAATTTTATCAATTTACAAAATGCGCATAAACAAATATTTTCTTTGTATAGGCATATGTTCAAAATTAAGCAAAATGTATGACCATCATAAATACACAATAACTAAAAGATGAAATTATTATTTTAAAATTTAATATTAGTTTTATTATCTATATCCATAATGTCTCTATTTTTCACTTTTGATGGTGAGAAAAATTATTATGACCACCCCTTTTTACTAATACTATTGTAGAGCAACTTACCATGCCCGCCTCCAAGATCACGTCTTTCTATATTGCTCCATTCACTTCAAGGAATGGAGAAAATCTAATACAACGGGCTTTGTGATTTTTCATTTAATTGCTCGATATAATTTAACCATAATCAAACGTGACATTAATTCATAATATATCTTAAAACCTTTTCATGGTATTACTACTGCAGGAACACATCTGAAGCGTGAAAAGTTGAAAAATTTTTCTCTAGCAAGTTCTTATTAGTAATATTATTCTCACATAATTGAAAACTCATCTTGAATACTCTAGAGTTATAGTCACTTACAGATTTAAAATATTGCAACTTCAGGTGCATCTAATCATAGCGAGATTTAGATAAAATTATCATATTCTATTGCTCATATTTTTCTTTTAAATTATTCCACAATTTAAGTAGATCTTTCACAATCAAATATTTTTCTTTCAACCCCTTAATGTGGATGATGACAAAAGAAGATTATAAAGATAATCACAATCAATTCATTTTAATAACAAGAGTAATAAATATAAATCAATAACCTGATCCTCTTTTTTTCATCCTTTCAAAATAGATATTTATAGCAATAGTGATTCATATGAAATATAGTCTTTTCCTCACTCACAATCTCAATAAGAGATCCATTATAATGAATATCTTTTAAAACCAATGCATTAACCATCAAAAATTTTGTTCTTTTTAGATATTGATATATTAGTTTTTCTGGAGCTTTCAACTAATTTTTTACTACCAAATATTGATATATTAACTCTTCTGGAGCTTTCGACTAATTTTGTACTACCAAATATTGGAATAATAGTGGTTTATTTCAATACCAAAAAGGATAAATACTTTCTACTTGCAGGGATAGTATTCATTGTTACATTGTGAGCAATGCATGTATATATATTCTTAAAGAATATTAATATGGTTGGAGACAATATTTGGATAGACGACGGGTATGTGATTGATGATCTTTCATATCACATTGATAAGATAAGTTATATCTACCATTTGAAGGGTTATCTTGAGAACTTTCATTGTTCTCTTATTTATTACTGTGTTTCCACTTCTAGTGATTATTATTGTACCACTTATCACGTCCATGATTATATCTTTTAAATTTTCTTTTATGCTTACATTCACTTCGGGGAATGCAACATATTTAGTATGATGGACTTATAAACATCCCAATAGATTTTTTATTTTATATTCACCATCGCAAACATGCGTGGATTTCAAATAAGAATTTATCTATTCATGTTGTCATGATTAGTCTCCAATTATAATAAACATGCTATAATAAAATAAATTAGTAAAATATTCATGTAGATCATCAACATCATCATCATCACCTTGGTTATTATCAGGAACACTATTACAATTACTACAATAACTATGCTTTCATAAGAACAAACTATATATATGTTATAGAATCTTATGATGCTCTAATAAATTATTTATACTTTATAATTCAATCTAAAAGGTATAATTCAACCATTAAACAATAAAAAATTAATGAGTCAACTAGATCCTATTGAATTTCCCTTTTTCCCTTTACTTATAGGTAATTGATTAATAATACTCTAACACACAAATTTAATCAAATTTCAAGCATATTTAATAAAAATAATTTAATCATAAAAAATTTTAATCATCCAAATTTCATCCATACTATAATTTAATCAAAGAATCTTAGTTTAAAAGAAACCTTAAAGTAATAATATTTTTTTCATAAAATAATTTTACCAAAAATCAATCAACAAAGGAGAAAAACATACCACATAAGGATTATATAAATTTGTTTGCATAAAAGGGCATACAAATTTGGAGATTTATGTGTACTTGAGTTGTTAAAGGCTCAATGATTACCTATAGAGCGCAGGCCTCAATTGAAGACTGAAATAGCAGTAGCTCTAGAAGGCTATTGACAACAGCATGAGCAGCAAATTTGGAGTGATCGATTATTGCATTAGTTGCTTCTTGAAAGGGTAAGGCATGGTGAAAGGGAAAAAAGGGAAAATTAATGGTTAAGGACCTTTTCTTAAGTGGCTAGCGACTAAGGATAAGTCTCTGCGTGATTTGTGAATATTTTTGTGTGTGTGATATTGTTAAATAAAGCTTATGAGAAAAATAATTAAAAGAGAATCGTGCTGATAATGTGTTATTAAATAAAGAGAAAGAAAGAGAGTAAAGAACAAAAAACAAATATAGGGAGCAAAAGAGAATGTATTTTATTGATTCATCAAGATCTCTACAACGCTTCTCCAAAGTTATATTTATAGACACAAGAAGTCAAATAATATAAAACTCTACTTCTAATGAATATTAAATTTCTAATGTATATCAAACTTATCTTAATCTTGATAGACATCCACTTAATAATAAAATATTTGTAACGCCCCAAAAATTTAGTGACTTTAATTTTTCATGTTTAGATACAAATTGCTTGTTTGCTTTAAGGGCTAAGTGATTTGGGTGTGTATGGGGGTGTGTGAGAAGTCTGGGTTCAAGTCTTGGCTTTTGTAGAATTTTTAAATTTTGCTCTTAAAAGGATCTGGACACTGGCACTTAGGCTTTATTAGTAAAAATGTTGGTTTTATGACACAAGTGGAGCTTGTGGCTTAGTGGCAAATGGTAAGTGGAGCTTGTTGGTTTTATGACACAAGTGGAGCTTGTGGAGCTTTGGTCTAGTAGTTGTCGAATTCTCCTTGCTCTCCTTCCATTTTTGGCTTTTGGGGCCTTTTCGGAATTATTTTGGTTGCTTTCTCTCGGTGACCGAATGTGTTAGGCACTTTTGCACTTTTCTTTCATTCTGCACACTTTTACACTTTCTTTTCTCTGCACACTTGTGCACTTTTCTTCTCCTCTGCTGCTGAATCCCCATTTTCCTTCTTTTTATTTCTCAGCTTTTTGTTCATAGCCGAATCTTCTTGTTCTCCTTTTCACAGTTTTTTCCTTCCCCTATTTCTCCTCCTTTCGGTGTTCTTTTGTTTATGGGTGTTGGCCGACTGTCTCTATACTCTGCTTATTTTCTCTCCAAATCCCGATTGTTTCCATACTCTACTGGTGGTATATTGAGTTGACATCTGCAGGCGATCCTGACAAATCGATAGGTATTCAAAAGTTCCCTTTCTTGTTCTCTATTATTGTGATATGTGTGCGAATCCGTTTCCTTTTATCTTTTCACTAAAAGCCGAATATTTCTTTCCCTCATGTTCTTTATTGGCCGAATGGTGATCCCTTTCTCTTGGTATGGTGATCGTTGGGTTTTAAGTATTCCCGAGGAGTGGAGAAGTGTAGAAGTTACTCAAGTCGTCAAACCCTGTCTTCCACTAATCAATTAAGGTAAAGGCATCACTTTACCTTTTGAATAGGTCGAATATCTCTATATATTTCTGTAAGACTAATATTCATGGATTTAAGCCACAGTTATGATCGGTCCCATCTGTTAAAATCTTGTGTTATCGCAGTTTATCGGAAAGAAAAATGTGATTGGTTTTAGCTAACGAACTAAAAGGAACAGGTCGTATTTCGTTCAATCAAGGTAAAGTAGTAAGTGCCTTTTTGGGAATAGATGTGATAAGAGGGTGTTTTACCCTAACATATTAAGAACTAACATTGGATCTCAATGATTCTAGGTTCAGTGCTCGTAGATCTTGGAACGACTCCGTAAAAAGGTGTGTAATCACACTATCGTTTCTATGAGTTGGTAAAAGCTGAAAAGCTAAAACTTCAGCATTTGAGACCTTACGAGCGTGCGATCGCTCGTGTGGAAAAATCGAGCCACAACTGACGGCGGTAGACTGAAGAGGCCACTACAAGTTTTCTCGTGCACTTGGTCCGTTATGGGCCTCGTTGGGCCTAAATGGGCCGTGTGGGCCCATTAGGCTCGTGGGCCCTACACGGATAAAATTTACGAAAAGTATCAAAAATTGTATTGGGCTATGTAGATCACATAACTGTGATTGAATTTGGGCCGAATATTGGGCTTTGAGCCCATTTACACTGTTTCGACCAAATGGATTATCTGTGTCGCTTGAGGCGACTGTAGGCCTTTGAAAAGGTCGTTAACTGTACCAAGACCCCTAGGGAGTAAAATGAATGAAATACCCCTAATGTGTAAAATGACTGAAATACCCCTAGGGAGTAAAATGACTGAAATACCCCTAATGAGTAAAACGACTAAAATACCCCAAGTGAGTAAAATGACCAAAATATCCCTAAAGGGTAAAATTACCGTTTTACCCCTAACACATAAAAATGACCATTTTACCCCTAGAGATAGATTGACAGATGAAAATATGTATTGCATGACTGTACTGAGTAGGACATGTTGCATACACAAAATATTAATTACATGGCATACTGCATGGGGTTAGGATTCTGTTATAGAGGAAGTACTGTTACTGGTGGCTCTGCCACATATACTGATACTGGTGGCTCTGCCACAATTACTGTTACTGGTGGCTTTGCCACATATACTGTACTGGCAGCTCTGCTGCGTTATTACTATTGGCAGCTATGTTGCAATATTGGAGCTTTAGATGATTTGGAGCTGCAAGGGACTCGGAGGTGGCCACACGTTCGCTATTATTTAATTTTAGACTTAGTCATTTAATTTTTATATTGGTTTGATAATTATGTAATAAGGCCTCTGGTGATTTTATTTTCTCTTATATGGGTTTTAAATTCTTAATTCGAAACTGCCAAACTGATACAAGTTTTTAAAGTTAATAAAGGTTTTAAAAAGACAAACACATATTTTCAAACTTCAAAATGATATTAACTAGAGTAGCTTCCGCGGGTTTTTAACCAACTAAGAAACCAACAGTAACAAATGTGGCTATCGTTTAAAAACGGATTTCTCTCAACAAGCCTATTTTTGAAAAACACTTCGGTGTGACATGTTAGATTCGGCTGTAACGTCTAGGCCGAGTTTGGGGTGTTACATTTAGTGGTATCAGAGCCAAGTTGCAAAACTCGGCTGTGAAATGGGTTTGAAAAGTTTTCGAAAAGTATATTTTTAAAGATTTGAAATGTTTTCGAAAGATGTACAATTGTGGCACACTGAGTCTTCGGCGCCAAATCTGTAAGTTCTCTAATTCTGATTACTGATATACTGTGAAAATCTAGATAGAGGAAACTAAAATCGTAGGAGACTGTAGACTGTAGTGAGACCTCGATTTGCGAAAACAAACCCCTAATAACTGTTTTTCATAATACATTTGTTAATAATTACTGAAATTATAAGCTGATACATAAGAATTTTTAATCAGATAAAGAGCATATTGAAATGAGCACAAGAGGTACTCGTGGAAGGGGTACACGGGGCCGCAGTATAGGCCAAGGAGGTGCTCGGGTTGGATCGTCGGCATCGGGCCATATGCCTGCTAGGGAGGCACCAACCTCACCAGTAACAGAGATGGGGTCTCATGATCGAGCAGTTGGGGATGATGCTCTATCCCAAGCAATGCTCCGTGTTCTAGAGAGGGTTGTTGGAGTTAGTACTGGAATAGTGGGCCGAGGGTCAATTTCAGAACGACTCCGTTCTAATGGAGCAGAAATTTTCAGAGGTATTTCTGGAGTAGCCCCAAATATGGCGTAGTACTGGTTAGAGGCTACTGAACGAATAATGGATGACCTTGATTGTACTACGGAGCAAAAATTAAAAGGAGCAGTCTCCTTACTGCGAGATGAGGCTTACCAATGGTGGCTCACCGTGAGAGAGGGTACGGAGGCCGATTGTTTGACGTGGGATTTCTGTAAGGCGGAATTTCAAGGAAAGTACGTGAGCACAAGTTATGTGGACGCCCGTCGAAAGGAATTTCTGAGCTTGACCCAGAGGAGTAAAACAGTGGCAGAATATGAGGCAGAATTCTTGCGGTTGAGTTGGTATGCTCGAGGGATAGTAGCAACTGAGTATGAACGCTGTGTGCATTTTGAAGATGGCCTTCGGGATGAGTTAAGGGTATTGATTGCTCCACAGAGGGAGCAAGATTTTGCTGCTCTGGTAGAAAAAGCAAAGATTGCTGAAAAGGTGAAGCGCTCGGAGCGCCAAAATTGTGAGAAAGATAAGGGTAACAATAAGAGGGATTTTGGGCCCTCAAGTTCTTCGGGGAGGCCTATTAAGAAGGCCAGGTTTAAAGGTCCGGTTCAGACTGGGGTCTCTATTGCTATTAATAGACCGCAACCTTACACTGATTGTGGGAGATCTCACCAGGGTGAGTGCTGGAAGAGGACTGAGGCGTGCTTTAGATGTGGGTCCATGGATCATTGGGTTAAGGATTGTTCTCAGAGGCCTGTTCAGATGCAAGCTGCAGGACCGGGTCATGTTCAGCTAGTGAGAGGTGGTCAGCAGCCAGCGAGATGCCGTGGGCAGGTCAGAGGTGGAAACGATATGGGACAGAGTCGTGGAGCCCCAGGCAGAGGTGCTGGTAACACTAAGGCGAGGCAGCCAGCTTTATTCTATGTTGCTCATCGCCGAGAGGATGGTGACGCCCTTGACGTCATAACCGGTACGTTCCTAATTTACAATGTACCCTACATTGCTTTAATTGATATTGGGTCTACACATTTGTACGTTGTATGCACTGTGTCGGGAACTTTGGGTATTCAGTTTGAAAATACTGTTAGTGAGATGACTGTGATAAGCCCACTGGGTTAATCAGTTAGGGTAAATAAGTTATTTAGGTATGTGCCCCATGAGGTCCAAGGAGTAATTTTTCCAGCGGAGTTGATGGAACTGTCGTTTGGTGAATTTGACCTTATTTTGGGTATGGATTGGCTGGTGAAACACCGAGCTAGTTTGGACTGTGCTGCTAGGCGTATGGTATTGAAGACTATTGAGGATGAGGAGGTGGCTGTGATTGGGGAGCGAAGGAATTATTTGTCTAACGTGATCTCAGCATTAAGGGTCGAAAAATTGATTCGCAAGGGTAGTGAGGCGTTTTTAGCATACGTTAGTGTTTCTGATTCTGAGGGTCCTTCCGTCGGAGATATTAGAACTATTAAGGATTTTCCAGATGTATTTCCTGATGAGCTCCCTGGGTTGCCTCCGAACCGCGAGGTTGAATTTGGTATTGAGCTCTTACCTGGAACAGCTCCAGTGTCCATCACCCTATATAGGATGGCACCGAAGGAACTGGTGGAGTTAAAGGCCCAAATTCAAGAGCTATTGGATCGAGGATTCATTCGACCGAGTGTGTCTCCATCGAGAGTAGCAGTATTGTTTGTAAAGAAGAAAGATGGGTTCATGCACATATGCATCGATTATCGATAAATTAATAAACTAACCATCAAAAATAAGTATTCCTTGCCAAGAATCGACGATCTTTTTGATCACCTACGAGGAGCTTTTTTTTCTCCAAAATAGATATTCGCTCTAGGTACCATCAGCTTAGAGTTAAGGAAGCTGATGTGTATAAGACTGCGTTTAGGACTCGGTATGGTCATTTCGAGTTCCTAGTGATGCCATTTGGGCTGACGAATGCACCAGCTGCTTTCATGGACCTGATGAACCGACTATTCCAGCCCTACCTGGATCGGTTCATGATGGTATTTATAGATGATATCTTGGTGTACTCGAGAATTGAGGATGATCATGAGGCACATCTCTGAATTATTCTGTAGGTTTTAAGAGTTTGGCAGGGTATTACAGACGTTTTATTGAGGGGTTCTCTTTAATTGCTGCACCTCAGACTAAGTTACTGTGTAAAGGTGTACTGTTCAATTGGACTGATAAGTAGCAAGAAAGTTTTGAGAAACTGAAGAAGGTTCTGACTGAAGCCCCTGTCTTGATACAACCAGAGTCTGGGAAGGAATTTACTTTCTACAGTGATGCATCATACATTGGGTTAGGTTGTGTGCTGATGCAGGAGGGTAAGGTGGTTGCGTATGCGTCTCGTCAGCTTAAGCCTCACGAGGCGAATTACCCAAATCATGACTTGGAGTTAGCCGCAGTGATATTCACACTGAAAATTTGGAGGCATTATTTATACAGCGAAAAATGTATTATCTTCACAGATCACAAGAGCCTCAAGTACCTCCTTACTTAGAAGGAGTTGAATCTTAGGCAGCAAAGATGGGTAGAGCTGCTTAAGGATTACGATTGCTCGATTGAGTATCACCCTGGTAAGGCTAACGTGGTAGCTAACGCACTGAGCTGTAGGGCTGTATCTGATTTGAGATCAATGTTTGCTCATTTCAACTTGTATGATGATGGTAGCTTGTTAGCTAAGCTTTAAGTGAGATCGTCATGGATTAAACAAATTAAGGGGAAACAGTTGGTGGATGAGTCACTGGTTTCTCGTTTCTGACAAGTTGAAAATGGAGAGACTACAGATTTTGGGTTGAATGGTGAAGGAGTACAGTGTTTCCATGGGTGAGTTTGTGTACCGAAGGATTCTAAGTTAAGGCAGTCTATACTACGAGAGGTGCATAGTAGTCCATACGCTATGCATCCTGGTGAAAACAGGTTATACCGAGATCTTCGTGAGTTATACTGGTGGCCAGGGCTGAAACGCGAAGTTATTGATCTTGTGAGTAAGTGCTTAACATGCCAACAAGTCAAAGTTGAGCATCAACTGCCTTCAGGGTTACTGCAGCCAGTTAAAATGTCACTTTGGAAGTGAGAGAGAGTAACCTAGGATTTTGTGAGTGGGCTGCCTTTAACGCTTACTAAAAAGGATTCAGTATGGGTTATTGTAGACCGACTGACTAAATCTACCCATTTTATTCCAGTTCGTACGGATTACTTGTTGCAGAAGTTGGCAAGGTTGTATGTGGCTGAGATTGTGAGACTACACGGGGTACCGGTTTCCATTATATCTGATAGAGACCCTCGATTCACGTCTCAGTTTTGGAAGAAATTACACGAGGCTTTGGGTACTAGGTTGGACTTCAGTACTGCGTTCCATCCTTAGACAGATGGTCAGTCAGAGAGGGTGATTCAGATACTAGAGGACATGTTAAGAAGCTGTTATTGATTTCTGAGGCAGCTGGGAAGACTATTTGCTGCTGGCAGAGTTTGCGTATAATAATAGCTACCAGTCTAGTATTCAAATGGCGCCGTACGAGGCGTTGTATGGTCGTAGGTGTCGTACCCGTATCTGTTGGACTGAGCTGGGTGAGTGACGAGTTTTGGGGCCAGAGTTAGTTTTTGATACCGAAGAAAAGGTAAAACTGATTCGAGACTGGTTGAAGAAAGTGTCGGACAGACAGAAGTCGTACGCAGATTCATTGGGCCTTATTGTAACACCCCAAACCCGGTCAAGACACCACGACCGAATCTGGTATGCTACGAGGAAAACATATTTGAGAGGTTAGGTTTTTCGTTTAAAAGTTCGATAAAAACTCTTTGAAAAGTTTTGGACGTGTAGAAATCTTGGGCATGATTGTTGAAAACTTCATAGGTCATTTTGAAAACTCAGAAATTTCGAAACTTAATCAATTAAGAAATTAAACAAGTTTATTTCATTTAGAAGTTCAAGTTGTATCTTGATGTTACTCAAGCATTAAGACTTAGTAGAAAATCGAATTTAGGTTTGAAAATCATTTGGGTTTCCTTGATACCAAATCATAGTGTGATACCCGATGGTATAGTTTAAAACACATTGCGTTATAGTTTTGAAATCGTTGTCTTTCCAAGTTTTAGCAAATTTTAACTCATTTAATTTGTTAAGGCATATTAAAAATCTACTTTAAGCATAAACATAGCAAAACATAAATTTTAAAGGCCATTTACAATCCAAAATAAAACCAAATAGTAATAAATAAGCTAAAGTACCAAATTTTATAAAGTCTGAGCAAATCTTTATTTAAGCATGGCATGAGCACCTCGAGTCCATCCCGGCTCCATGTCCACGTCTAAGTGTCACCTGAAATGTCAAAGGAGAGGGTGAGTCGCAAGACTCAGTGCATAAATCCCACTCCCAATAATACAACATGCTAACACACACCATAGCATAGCAACATAATTAATGCAACCCGATCCTAACCATCCGTATCGCCTTTTCTACCCCGTGTGGTACCAAACCACTAGTGGTGCCAAACCACTGGTGACCCAAAGTCACGATATCCATAAGTGTGGTGCCAAACCACTGGTGACCCAAAGTCACGAATAATCCGATGATGGGACCAACCCATCGTGTGATACCAAATCACTGGCGACAATCCCGTATCTCTCAAGTGGGGCCAACCCACGGTGGTATCAAACCACAGGGACGAGTCGCAATGAAGTGCCAAACCTCTGGTGTCCCAAAGACACAATGTGATACCAAATCACTGGTGACCGCAGTCACAAATCCGATGATGGGGCCAACCCATCGTGTGATACCAAAGCACTGGCGTCAATCCCGTATAATCAACTGTGGGGCCAACCCACCGTGGTACTAAGCCACTGGGACGAGACGCTGAGGAGCCAAACCTCTGGTGACCCAAAGTCACAAAATGTCATCTGTGGTACCAAACCACTGGAGGTGCCAAACCTCTGGTGTCCCAAAGACACAGTGTCCCAAAGACACGGATATCATACTCCCCCTCCTCTCATTTCACCCGTCATCATGCCATACTCATGTAAATTATGCATATCATACAAGTCATGCATATCATGCCAACATGCCTAGCATTACATTTCATAGCATACATAGCATAGATCATAATATTAGATATATCAACAATAAAACTCGTAATGCTACAGACTTACCCGGATCCGTGCTTATACCCCAACGGGTACCAAATCCATCAATCATATTGTTTCACTTTAATAAGTAATCAGGTTATTAATCATATTACTAAACAGAAGTGTGTTAGTTTACACACCTGGTAAATCACAAATCTAAATCCCAAAGAGCCCGTCTAAAAACCCTCGATCACCTCAACAACTTTGATCCTAAAATCGGCCAACCAAGGGGTTAGCACACATATCATTCGACCATAACCATTTAAACCAAAGAGGGTTTATCACTTAACCCTCACCTTGCAATCGTTTGGTTTCCTACCAAACCCGAACCACAATGGTTCCTCCTTCAACAATCGGCTACACCTTAAAAAGAGAACGATTAATCCTTTAAAAACTTGCTTTAACGAAACTAAAAGAATGGACTTGAAGAATCAATCCTTACCACTACTTACTAACCAATCAACAGAAGAAGACGGCTCCTCTTGCTTGCTTCCAAAATCCAAATGTCCTACAACAAGATCGGTTTAAATACAAGAGACTAACACCCTTCAACCAAATGCCATATTCGGCCCTTAACCAACCCAAATTGATAGAATACAAGGGAGAAAAGAGAAATGAACATTCGGCCAAGAACTTACCCCAACACCAACCACTAATCGGCCACCCACACCACTAAGAGAGAAGGGAGATTCGGCCAAGGTGTGTAACACCCCCAAGATCGGCTTTGCGAAAAGAAAAAGAAATAGAGGTGGGAAGAAATGAAGGTTACGGCACACAAAAGATATGGGAAGAAACCAATTGAAGAGAAATCGGTTAGTCTTTTGAGAAGGAGAAAGAAATAAAAGATAAATGGGAATGCACCTTCGGTTTGAGAAAGAAAAGAATTTGTGGAGAAAACTTTGAGGAGAGACTTTCGGCTAACAAGATTCTAAGAGAAGAAAAGAAGAAAAAATATGGAAAGACTAGGGTGCTAGTTTCGGTTTACCAAATGAACAAAAGAAAGAGAAGTGGGAGAGAAGAGAATATTCGGCCACACACAAATGAACAAAAAAGAAACCAAAAGAGAGGGAGCATTCGGCATACACAAGATGGTTGAGAACTTTCGGCCAATCCAACTCAAAAGGTAAAACAAATTCGGCCAAAGAGAGCTTAAGTTTTCGGTTTGCAAAAGAAAAGATGGAGAACTTACTAGGAATTTCGGCTTGACACCTAAATGACCGAATATGCACCCAAAATTCAAAAATGAATTTCGGCATACCCATTTCCCCACACCAAGCCGTCCACTCCCCCACAAACTCTCCTAAAATTCGGCCATATCTCCCCCAAACACTCCACACCACCACTTCAAATTAGTTTGAACAAGTCCCCCTCCTACAATCACTCTCCACCCACCATTCCACCATTTGACCAAGTCTTAGGCAGAGTTTGAACTGCCTACAACTCCTCCCTTCCATGCCGTCAAAATGGAAGCCAAAATAGGGGATCTCTGCAGCTTGAACACAAGACCTCTCCCCTTGCAAATGACGCCAACCACAAGCCCTTAGTGGCGTCTCACCTGCCACTCCACCAGCTCATCTTTTGTGCAACAAAACACCAAATAATACTCATATATCCCAGCTCCATCAGCTCCCCTTACTTAGGCCTAAAAACAAAAAATTTTCCTACCTACCCAGGCTTACTCCTAGCCTACAACTAAGTCCCGAAACCTCACAACCAACAACACAACAAGCCCCTAACATGCAAACAATGTCACAACAAAAATAACCCCTAACCCGGGATATTACAGTTCTACCCCCCTTAAAATAATTTCGACCTCGAAATTACCTGATCAGAAGAGTTGCGGGTATTGCTGTTTCATCGTATCCTCGGGTTCCCACGTAGCTTCTTCCACGCCATGATTCCGCCAAAGAACCTTTACCAAAGGCACAGACTTTCTACGCAGAACCTTCACATCCCGATCTAGAATCTGCACAGGTTCTTCTTCCATGGTCAAATCTGGATTTACCTCGATCTCTCCCACTGCTACCACATGTGACGGATCTAAACGATAACGCCGAAGCATCGAAACATGAAATACGTCGTGAATTTGGCTTAGCTCTGCTGGCAACTCAAGTTGATACGCTACTGGTCCCACTCGTCTCAGTACCTTATACGGCCCAATGAATCTCGGACTTAGCTTGCCTTTCCTTCCGAACCTCAACACCTTCTTCCATGGCGAGACCTTCAGAAAAACCTGATCCCCCACAGCAAACTCTATGTCTCTCCGCCTAAGATCGACATAAGACTTCTGCCGGTCCGAAGCTTCCTTCAATCGAGCCTGAATCAGCTTAACCTTGTCTTCGGTCTCAGCAACCAACTCGGGTCCCAACATCTGACGTTCACCTAACTCCGTCCAACACGTAGGTGAGCGACACTTCCTACCATACAACGCCTCATATGGTGCCATCTTGATGCTTGCTTGGTAACTGTTGTTGTAGGAAAACTCAGCTAATGGCAGAAACTCCTCCCAACTACCTCTGAAATCCAGAACACAACCTCTCAGCATATCCTCTAAGATCTGAATGACCCTTTCCGACTGCCCGTCAGACTGCGGGTGAAAAGCCGTGCTGAAATCCAAACGCGTACCCAACGCCTGATGCAACGCTTTCCAGAACCTTGACGTAAATCTGGGATCCCTATCCGAGATTATCGAAACTGGCACACCGTGCAACCTCACTATCTCTGACACATACAGCTTCGCTAATTTCTGAAGTGAGTAGCCAACCCTCACCGGAATGAAGTGAGCTGATTTAGTCAGACGATCCATAACTACCCAAACTGAATCCATCTTGCTTGGCGTAAGCGGTAATCCACTGACGAAATCCATGGTTATCCTTTCCCACTTCCACTGAGGAATCTTCACTGGCTGAAGCAACCCTGACGGCAACTGATGTTCAGCCTTGACCTGCTGACATGTCAAACACTTCCCTACAAACTCTGTCACTTCTCTCTTCAACCCAGGCCACCAAAACTGCTCTCTGAGATCCCTATACATCTTACTACCTCCAGGATGCATAGCATAAGGACTGCTATGTGCGTCCTGAAGAATCTTCTGCCTCAGCTCAACATCCTTAGGCATACAAGCTTTACCTTGAAAACACAGCACCTCATCACTAGACAAACTGTAACCTTCCAAACCACCATTCTGCACTTGTAACCTCTGTGCACTCAGAACCTTATCCTCTAACTGTTTCTCTCTGATCTGCTCAACCCAAGTAGGCTTAACCTGTAACTCTGCCAGAATACTCTCGTCGTCATACAAGCTCAAATGGGCAAACATCGCTCTTAAGTCCGAAACAACCTTACGGCTCAACGCGTCTGCCACCACGTTAGCCTTGCCCGGATGATACTCAATTGAACAGTCGTAATCTTTTAACAACTCAACCCATCTGCGCTGCCTCAAATTCAAATCCTTCTGAGTCAAGAGGTACTTCAGACTCTCATGATCGGTGTAGACTATTGATCTCTCTCCGTACAAGTAGTGCCTCCAAATCTTTATGGCGAAGACTACAGCCGCTAGCTCCAAATCGTTCGTCGGATAGTTGGCCTCATGTGGCCTCAGCTGCTGGGACGCGTAAGCCACAACCTTTCCTTCTTGCATCAGCACACAACCCAATCCCGTATGTGATGCATCGCAATAGACTGTGAATTCCTTACCAGCCTCGGGTTGAATCAAAACCGGAGCTTCTGTCAGAATCCTCTTAAGCTTGTCGAAACTCTCCTGTTGTTTCTCAGTCCATACAAACGGAACCTCTTTCCTTAACAACTTGGTCATTGGCGCTGCTATCAACGAGAACCCTTCAACAAACCTTCGGTAGTATCCTGCCAAACCCAGAAAACTCCGAATCTCAGCCACTGACTTCGGTGGCTTCCAATCCAAAACTGCCTCAATCTTCCGAGGATCTACTCGAATCCCCTCAGCTGACACTACATGACCCAAGAAAGTCACTTCTCTAAGCCAGAACTCGCACTTACTAAACTTAGCATAAAGCTGCTTTTCCCTCAAAATCTGCAGCACCACTCGCAAATGCGCATCATGCTCTTCTTCTGTCCTTGAGTATACCAGAATGTCGTCTATAAAAACCACGACGAACTGATCCAAAAACTGCTGAAACACCCTGTTCACCATATCCATGAATGCTGCCGGCGCGTTAGTCAACCCGAACGGCATTACCAGAAATTCATAGTGCCCATACCGAGTCCGAAACACTGTCTTGTGAATATCAGCCTCCTTTACCTTCAACTGGTGATACCCAGACCTCAAATCAATCTTCGAGAATACCGCTGCACCCTTCAGCTGATCAAACAAGTCGTCTATCCGTGGCAACGGATACCTGTTTTTAATCGTCAGCTTATTCAATTGGCGGTAGTCTATGCACATCCGCATCGTACCATCTTTCTTCTTAACAAAGAGTACCGGCGCACCCCACGGCGAAACACTTGGCCTGATAAAACCTCGATCCAATAACTCCTGGATCTGAGCCTTAAGCTCCACCAATTCCTTTGGCACCATCCTATACGGAGCGATAGACACTGGCGCAGTTCCGGGTAACAGATCTATCCCGAACTCTACCTCGCGATCCGGTGGCAAACCCGGAAGCTCCTCAGGAAACACATCAGCAAATTCCTTAACTGTACGAACTTTCTCTACAGCAGACTCTTTAGCCTCCAAGGCATACACATGAACCACATACGCTTCACAGCCCTTCCTGACCATCTTCTCCGCTTTCAGAGCAGATACCACATTAGATAAGTAATCCCTCCTATTACCTATCATAGCCACTTCATTACCCTCAGATGTCTTAAGAACCATGCGCTTAGCCGCGCAATCCAACCTCGCCTGGTACTTGACCAACCAGTCCATCCCAAGAATCAGATCAAACTCCCAAACGGCAGTTCCATCAGATCAGCAGCAAACACTACCCCTTGGAGTTCTAGGGGTACATCTCTAAACAGTTTATCTACAACTACAGAATGACCTAGAGGGCTAATCACAGTCATCTGCCTAGAAGATATCTCAGAGTCTAGATCCATGGTCTCTACTATACTACTAGCAACATAAGAGTGTGTCGAACCCACACATCAATCAAAGCAGTAAACGTCCGGTGCGTCGCCCTCCTCTCGGCGCCTCGCTGCATACACTAACCCAGGCTGTCTGGCCTCAGAACTACCCGCACCTCTGCCCGGTGCTCCACGGCCCCGACCAGAACCATTACCTCCTCTGCCATTACCGCGACCTCTCTGCGGTGGCGGTCCATTATTCCTGAACTGAGTACGGCCCTGACTCTCAGACTGAATCCTGGCCAACTTACGCGGACAGTCCCTCACTCGATGCTCCAGAGAACCACACTCAAAGCACCCTTTTCCACCGATCCAGCAACCTCCCTAATGAGATTTCCCACACTGGTTACACTGCGGCGGTCCCTGCCTAGCAGCAACAAACCTACCAGACTGATTCGGCCCACTCGATCTTGCCCTTTTCTGCGGATTACCCGACGATCCAGAAGACCCAAAGCTCCTCTTGTGCCTGTTCCTGTCCATGCCCTGCCTCACCGACTCCTTAACACCCTCGGCTACCTTAGCCTTTTCAACCAAAACAGCAAACTCACGCTCCTGCTGAGGAGCAATCAGGAGTCTCAACTCGTCTCTCAGACCATCCTCGAAACGAACACACCTCTCGTGCTCAGTAGCCACAATACCCCTCGCATACCGACTCAACTTCAAGAACTCAGCCTCGTACTCAGAAACAGACTTACTTCCCTGGACTAGCCTCAGAAATGCTTTTCGCTGCGTGTCGATGTAGCTAGCTCCAATGTACTTTTTCTGATATGCAGCCCTAAAATAATCCCACGTAAGATCCTCTGCTGCCACACTGTCCCGAACCGTGAGCCACCACTGGTATGACTCATCCCGAAGAAGCGATACTATGCCCTTCAGCTTCTCTTCAGCAGTCAAGTCCAGATCATCCATGATCCGCTCAGTTGCCTCCAGCCAATACTCAGCAGTGCTGGGAGCAACACCAGAAACACCTCGAAAGAATTCGGCCCCGTTTGCCCGGAGTCGCTCAGGCACAGATTTCCTAACTCCTGCACCTCCACCTACTCCAGCTACCCTTTCTAACACTCGCAGCATCGCCTGTGACACTGCGTCATCCCCGGTCTGATCTTGGAACTCACCACCTCCAGCTGGTGACGGTACCGGCATCTCATTTTCTGACCCCTGACCAGATCCTACGGGTTCAGAAACTGTCATCCTACCGCGACCTCGTCCACGACCGCGTCCACCTCTAGCACTCATGACTAAGTTCTCTACGTATCTGTTTTAAGAGTTTTATGCATCAGTATTTATTCCACTGTTTTAAAGCAAAGTCTTATGAATATTTAAGAAGCTTTGTTTTCGCGAGTTCACAGAGTCCTACCAGTTTCAGTTTCTAAAGTAATCCACTATGGCTAACCATCCAATCACAGTACATCAAATCACAAGCAATAGTAAGGGGTACTTACCTGGGCGAACTGGTGCTGGAGACTCGGTGCCATGCCTTTCAAACCATAAAAACACTTAAATAGACTTTTGAAAACATTTTGGGCCTCAGGCCCACAGCCGAGCCTTTGAACTTGGCTCTGATACCACAATTGTAACACCCCAAACCCGGTCAAGACACCACGACCGAATCTGGTATGCTACGAGGAAAACATATTTGAGAGGTTAGGTTTTTCGTTTAAAAGTTCGATAAAAACTCTTTGAAAAGTTTTGGACGTGTAGAAATCTTGGGCATGATTGTTGAAAACTTCATAGGTCATTTTGAAAACTCAGAAATTTCGAAACTTAATCAATTAAGAAATTAAACAAGTTTATTTCATTTAGAAGTTCAAGTTGTATCTTGATGTTACTCAAGCATTAAGACTTAGTAGAAAATCGAATTTAGGTTTGAAAATCATTTGGGTTTCCTTGATACCAAATCATAGTGTGATACCCGATGGTATAGTTTAAAACACATTGTGTTATAGTTTTGAAATCGTTGTCTTTCCAAGTTTTAGCAAATTTTAACTCATTTAATTTGTTAAGGCATATTAAAAATCTACTTTAATCATAAACATAGCAAAACATAAATTTTAAAGGCCATTTACAATCCAAAATAAAACCAAATAGTAATAAATAAGCTAAAGTACCAAATTTTATAAAGTCTGAGCAAATCTTTATTTAAGCATGGCATGAGCACCTCGAGTCCATCCCGGCTCCATGTCCGCGTCTAAGTGTCACCTGAAATGTCAAAGGAGAGGGTGAGTCGCAAGACTCAGTGCATAAATCCCACTCCCAATAATACAACATGCTAACACACACCATAGCATAGCAACATAATTAATGCAACCCGATCCTAACCATCCGTATCGTCTTTTCTACCCCGTGTGGTACCAAACCACTGGTGGTGCCAAACCACTGGTGACCCAAAGTCACGATATCCATAAGTGTGGTGCCAAACCACTGGTGACCCAAAGTCACGAATAATCCGATGATGGGGCCAACCCATCGTGTGATACCAAATCACTGGCGACAATCCCATATCTCTCAAGTGGGGCCAACCCACGGTGGTATCAAACCACAGGGACGAGTCGCAATGAGGTGCCAAACCTCTGGTGTCCCAAAGACACAATGTGATACCAAATCACTGGTGACCGCAGTCACAAATCCGATGATGGGGCCAACCCATCGTGTGATACCAAATCACTGGCGTCAATCCCGTATAATCAACTGTGGGGCCAACCCACCGTGGTACTAAGCCACTGGGACGAGACGCTGAGGTGCCAAACCTCTGGTGACCCAAAGTCACAAAATGTCATCTGTGGTACCAAACCACTGGAGGTGCCAAACCTCTGGTGTCCCAAAGACACAGTGTCCCAAAGACACGGATATCATACTCCCCCTCCTCTCATTTCACCCGTCATCATGCCATACTCATGTAAATTATGCATATCATACAAGTCATGCATATCATGCCAACATGCCTAGCATTACATTTCATAGCATACATAGCATAGATCATAATATTAGATATATCAACAATAAAACTCGTAATGCTACAGACTTACCCGGATCCGTGCTTATACCCCAACGGGTACCAAATCCATTAATCATATTATTTCACTTTAATAAGTAATCAGGTTATTAATCATATTACTAAACAGAAGTGTGTTAGTTTACACACCTGGTAAATCGCAAATCTAAATCCCAAAGAGCCCGTCTAAAAACCCTCGATCACCTCAACAACTTTGATCCTAAAATCAGCCAACCAAGGGGTTAGCACACATATCATTCGGCCATAACCATTTAAACCAAAAAGGGTTTATCACTTAACCCTAACCTTGCAATCGTTTGGTTTCCTACCAAACCCGAACCACAATGGTTCCTCCTTCAACAATCGGCTACACCTTAAAAAGAGAACGATTAATCCTTTAAAAATTTGCTTTAACGAAACTAAAAGAATGGACTTGAAGAATCAATCCTTACCACTACTTACTAACCAATCAACAGAAGAAGACAGCTCCTCTTGCTTGCTTCCAAAATCCAAATGTCCTACAACAAGATCGGTTTAAATACAAGAGACTAACACCCTTCAACCAAATGCCATATTCGGCCCTTAACCAACCCAAATTGATAGAATACAAGGGAGAAAAGAGAAATGAACATTCGGCCAAGAACTTACCCCAACACCAACCACTAATCGGCCACCCACACCACTAGGAGAGAAGGGAGATTCGGCCAAGGTGTGTAACACCCCCAAGATCGGCTTTGCGAAAAGAAAAAGAAATAGAGGTGGGAAGAAATGAAGGTTACGGCACACAAAAGAAATGGAAAGAAACCAATTGAAGAGAAATCGGTTAGTCTTTTGAGAAGGAGAAAGAAATAAAAGATAAATGGGAATGCACCTTCGGTTTGAGAAAGAAAAGAATTTGTGGAGAAAACTTTGAGGAGAGACTTTCGGCTAACAAGGTTCTAAG